>JAJJMC010010584.1:9005070-9220127 GCA_023531435.1 Papaver californicum
GCAATGAAAAGATCTTTTGAGCAAGTTTTCTTCACCATGAGCTAATTGTATTTACTGGGATGATGGAGGAGGTTTTTCTCTCAATTTTATGTGGTAAGTCTATTTTTAATTAATTAATTATAATTCTTTACTTATTAAAATTGCATAGTTTTGAAATAGAAAAAACGGTTTTCATTCAGTAGTGGTGTTTTTGTTTGATGGGTCATGCTGGGTTAACAACCTCTGATATCCCATGCTTATGATTTACCTTTACTTGTTTGCATAAAACCTATTTTGGCAATATTTGAGCTTAATTTATTTAAAAGAATTACTCGATTAATCACATAAATTGTTAGAAATAACTGATTCCTGATTCCTGGTTTTCCCCATATTTTCTAAAAATCATCTCTAGTTTATTTTCCTGATTTTTATTAGTTTAGATTTAGTCCAATATTTTCTAAAATCATTACCTTCACAAGTTCGAGAATCGAACCTTTATTTACCACTATTAAAACCACACCATGAGGCACCAAACCTTCAATGTTATCGGTTTATAGTATTTGATCAGCGTAAATTCCATGTAGAATGATGAGATAGCCAACTTTGCACCAATTTCAGCACTACTTTTTGATCTCTTGAGTGATATTTCTGTCAATCACGAGGGTGCCATCAGAATTGCTAACTCAATCTTGTAGTCTTGTTTGCAGTTACCACCGCTTTCTCTCTCTTTCGACAACAACAGGTCCATAGAAACACCATTATCATAAACAAGTGGAACATTATAAACTTGAAAAAATTTAAAGATGTTCAAGGTTTACAAGAAACACTAAAAGAAATAGCACAATTCAAATTCAAAGTGAAGTAACAATACGAGCAGAATTCCATATCCTAGTTGAAGACTAAGTACAAGAGCGAAGAAAATCAAAAAGAAGTGAATTTTTATAAAGTTTATGATACCGAGACAATACAAGTGATGAAGAATCAAGTGGTGAAGTCCTTCTCCCATGGCCATATTAGTTTTACTATATCTTTTTAGTATGTATTTTGTATTTCTTGTTTTGATTAAAAGAAAAAAAAATCAGAAAAAAATAAAACAAATCAGAAAAAAAGACAAGAGAATAATATTATTACTTTAGTTTGTGTTCATTTAATAAGGTTGGGGGAATGATAGGTGTATTATTTGCATTAGTTTGATAATCTAATTCATTGCTTCCTTGTTAGTTTCCTTTCTTTGATGCTTTGATTTATGTTGTTTTGAGTTCTTTAGGTATTTTGAAGATTAATCAACTAAAGAAGAAGAAAGGAGTCCATTCGGGCACAATGGAGAAGTTAGAGATGAAAAGATACTCTTGTAGTGAGTTCCAGAAGCACTTACGGCTAGGAAAGTTCTAATATCTAGCCGTAGACAAGATGAACAAGTGAAACAAGAATTCTAGACTCACATACGGTTAGAAAATACTTCTTACACTAGAAGTAAAATGTTACGAAGAGATATGAAAAATTGGAAGATAGCATATTGTAAATAATAAATAGACAAATCCAATGCAAAAAGAATGAGGTAAAATCGGACGTCGGATGAAGGAGTTATCGACGAAACAGCGGAGGAAAGAAAAAACAATTCAGGCTCAGTTATGGACAGGAAATGCCTAGCTCGACCCAGCCGTAACTGACCCTGAAAATCACCCAAATATTCATATTTAAATATCTAATAATTCTTTTGGGTGATTTTCAGGGTCAGTTATGGCTGGGTCCCGGAAGGATTCCAAACCCTAGAAGTTCTTTTGGGAGTGTTTGGCACGAATTTGGACTTCTAAAACGAGCAAAACACGGTCCAGGAAGGATTCCAAACCCTAGAGAACAAGGAAACATAGTTCTAATGGGATTCTAAGCCCTATAAAGAGAGTATACTTTATGGTCAAACAATGAATGCTATAAAAGAAGACATCTAAGGCTCAAATAAGATATGCCGAAGTAATCTCTTATCTTCTACCTCTCATAGGCCATTTAGGAACTTCACAAGGTTCATCAAGAGGTAAATTCCATTCTCCCATGGCCTATGAGAGGTAGAAGATAAGAGATTACTTCAGCATATCTTATTTGAGACTTAGATGTATTCTTTTACAGCATTCATTGTTTGACCCTCAAGTATACTCTCTTTATAGGGCTTAGAATCCCATTAGAACTATGTTTCCTTGTTCTCTAGGGTTTGGAATCCTTCATGGACCGTGTTTTGCTCGTTTTAGAAGTCCAAATTCGTGCCAAGCACTCCCAAAAGAACTTCTAGGGTTTGGAATCCTTCCGGGACCCAGCCGTAACTGACCCTGAAAATCACCCAAAAGAATTATTATATATTTAAATATGAATTTTTGGGTGATTTTCAGGGTCAGTTACGGCTGGGTCGAGCTAGGCATTTCCTGGCCATAACTGAGCCTGAATTTTTCTTTTTTTTCCTCCGCTGTTTCGTCGATAACTCCTTCATCCGACGTCCGATTTACCTCATTTTTTTTACATTGGATTTGTCTATTTATTATTTACAATATGCTATCTTCCAATTTTTCATATCTCTTCGTAACATTTTACTTCTAGTTTAAGAAGTATTTTCTAACCGTATGTGAGTCTAGAATTCTTGTTTCACTTTTTCATCTTGTCTACGGCTAGATATTAGAACTTTTCTATCCGTAAGTGCTTCTGGAACTCACTCCAAGAGTATCTTTTCATCTCTAACTTCTCCATTGTGCCCGAATGAACTCCTTTCTTCTTCTTTAGTTGATTAATCTTCAAAATACCTAAAGAACTCAAAACAACATAAATCAAAGCATCAAAGAAAGATAACTAACAAGGAAGCAATGATTAGATTATCAAACTAATGCAAATAATACACCTATCATTCCCCCAACCTTATTAAATGAACACAAACTAAAGTAATAATATTATTCTCTTGTCTTTTTTTCTGATTTGTTTTATTTTTTTCTGATTTTTTTTCTTTTAATCAAAACAAGAAATACAAAATACATACTAAAAAGATATAGTAAAACTAATATGGCCATGGGAGAAGGAGTTCACCACTTGATTCTTCACAACTTGTATTGTCTCGGTATCATAAACTTCAAAAAATTCACTTCTTTTGATTTCTTTAGCTATTGTACAAAATTCTTCAACATATCTATATAATTTTGCTCATTGTATTGTTGCTTCACTTGAATATGAAATTTTCTCTTTCTTGTACCGTTGTTTGTAAACCTTGAACGTCTTCAAATTTGTAATGTTACGCTTGTTGGTGATGCTGGTGTTTCTATGGACCTGTTATTGTCGAGAGAGAGAATAGTGCCAACTGCAAATCAAATTACAAGCAACGGTATTTTCACAATTCTGATGGCACCCTTGTGATTGACATAAATAGCACTCAAGAGATAAAAAAGTACTGCTGAATTGGTGTGAAGTTGGCTAGCTCATCATTCTACACGGAATTTACACAGATGAAACACTCTAAACCGACAATATTGAAGGTTTGGTGCCTCACTCATATATGGGTAGTTTCCACTAATGATTGATCAGCTTCTCTAATTGTATTCTTTCTACACCTAATCCGCCACTGGCGGTTTAAGGCCCTTTCTGTCGACTATTTCCTCTCAACAATTAAGAAACCCGAATATAGTTCTCTAATACTTCTAAGTTCAGTCATTTTAGTAAGAACTCATTATGTAACACCAGTAGAAAAATGACTATTGGTAACAACTATAAAATGTTACTGTATTATTTATGTAAAAGTTTTATTTTTTTATGGTGTTACCAAATCCCCTATTACGAAAAGTTTATAAAAGCTGTTACAGAATAGTGATTAAGAAATGTTGCATAAATTTTAAAATTGCCATTGTTAGTTGTTTTTAGTATCAGTTTACATAGATTTATATTGTTAAATAATAACTATGGTAACTGTTTTTACACAAACTATTGTGATTGACAATTTATTGTAACATATTTTGAAACAAACTTTTACTATTTTTAGAGTAATCATAACACATTTTTTCTTAAACTGTTACGAGGGGTTACGGAATAACTTAATTCAACGAGTGATTTTAACGGTCATTCATGGCACACGCCGCCCACAAGCACCCCCCCCCCCCCCCTTCGCCGAGGGGACCAAAGGAGTTAAGACCAATTGAGTCGTAAATATGGTTTTTAATATAAAAATATATAGATTTTGCATTTGTTGAATGCCTACACTGAATCTGCTAAACTAAATCTAAATGAAACTAAATTAATTCAAATTATAATTAAATGAAACGTGAATTCATAAATTCAAATGGCAAATATTGAAAAATCAGTTTTCATTGTACAATTCATAACTGAATTCATCAATTGACACTTATCTTAAAAAAAAAGATCAAATCAAATCCTCAATTCACACCAATACGAGTCCTAGATAATAAGTTCTAGTGTTTCTTAATTCTCTATTCTCCTGCCCATCTTTCTAACTAGGTAGCAAATCTGTGAGGAAATATTCACCTTATGTTGATCCATTCCCAGATGTCACTGTAAAACCAATAAAAAAGATAAGCTTAAGACTGTTAAAGCTAAATATCAACATAGCCAGCAACTTTACTAATGAAACCTAGATGTGAATTTCTGTTAAAACTAATCAAAAAATACAATTTTACCAAAGAAAGTCTATCACAACTTAAGATTGACCTTTCCTGATATAAATGTTCATGTAACTTATGTTTTTTCGTACACATAATACAATTTACCAAATATTAAATAACCCCAAAACATCAGTAAAGTTTTCTTTTTAGTCTCTTAGGCTAGGTTTTAGCTACATATATTAAAATATGACTAAAAAACCTTGAGCATTTTTAATAAACAGTTTCATCATATGGGTTCTTGTGATTTACCTGAGTCCTAGCGGTGCTGGTCCATCTTCTATGTTTCTGTAGCTCCATCTCATCAATGCCATACCAAGAAAGAAAGTTACATTAGAAACAAAACTATGTAGTGGCAAATATTAATCTTAAGAAGTTACTGGTCAAATTGGTTATAATACCAACCACTCGAACTTGATGCTTTCAAATCCACTTTGTAGCTTTTTTGTTTGACGGACTCGCTCTCTGGTGTTTGAAGGTACATTATCTTACGCCTGTGATACCTGTAAAAAAAACCATCACTTAACATGTAACAAGTTTGTTTGTGCTCTTAAAACAATTTAATAAAAATAACCTAAGCAAGATATCATGTAGCACCAACATATCAAAAAGTCTACAAATGTTGCACATGCACCCTCACACTACTAACAGAAGCATCACAACAAATATTTAAACAATAAGAACTAGAAGGCTCGCACACCACCATGCATCAACACCAACTAAACCGAGGAAATCAGCACCAACAACCATGACCAGAAAACAAACTGAAACTGCATAATCAAATAAATAAGATATTAACTAAGTTAACTTAAAAAACAAACTCCAACAACATCAACTCAAAATCATTCTAAATCATAATCTCTCTTACCATTTCCTCAACTTTAACACCTTTCAAACCATTATAATCTCAAAAACCATAATCTCAATTATAACAGCTATCAAATACAAGCCACATAACAACTACACAACCTACTTCATTTATCTAATCAAATTACGGTTCTCTAGCCAGTTATAAATCTCTAGACAAACAACTTTTTGAAAGTAAGGTTTTCCTTATGAATAAAATAGAACATAAGAGTAATACAAGGTAATATGCAAGATCTATAGAAAATATTAGCATGGGTTTGACACTTAAATCATATGAATTATGAACTTATCAATATATCCAACCCTAAATGAGGTAGCTCCTTAAAAATCGGGTTAATAACCCTTTGGGGAACTATTTCAATTGGGGGAGGAGGATCAAAAGATATACAGATTATTAGACAAACCTTTCACGACATCCTATGTTACGGTATCCTCATCATTCTTAAAGAACTTCAATGGATTATTTACCTTATGTGCATTTCGGTCCTCTTTAAACTCTTTCAAAACTATTTTTCATCAGTTTTTGCTTCAACCGAAACCTCAACATCGTTATAATCCTATGCAAGCTTAATTGGGTCTTCCATGAAATAAATCATTTGGTATCATTCTCAATCACTGTCTCTTCAACACTCGTCATCAAAAACAGGGTCTTCTTAGAAAAAAAACATCCTCAGTGCAGATCCTAAGATCTTCGTTTGAGTACGTTATTCCATTTATAATAATAGATAGGTTATACCCAGTCTCCTCCTTTGAATAGGAGAATGATCGTTATTTTGATCCAAAGTTGGAATAATTTCATCATTGTTACAAGGAATTTCGAAAGGTTGCTCATCTTCGGAATCGTCATCAAAATTTTCATCAACCTCATAATTTTCACTATCCCAAAGGCATTAGAAATCCATCTGTATGAATCTATTAATTTCATGAAGATTTTCCTCTGGTCCTCTATCTTCTTCTAGTTTATCGTGTTGTTTAAAGAGTATTCTGATGTTAATACGTTTTCCACCATCACTCACAATAGAGTCTCTAGAGAAAATATCTTCCCTTTGAATGGGTGAATGATCGATCATAAATATGATCAATAGGAGTGGATCTAGATATTATCATAAGTTTTTATCTCCAAAGTCTCTGACATCTGCATATTACTTGAAAACAACTGATTAAAAGTATTAACTATCCTCCCATTCTCGCGATTGTTCACTTACATACCCGTTGTAAGGTTGGTCGTTGTCATAAGAGTGAGACTGAAAACCATATTGATTACCGCCATCATATGAGTAATCTTGTGCATTTTACATGTTATTTCCGAAGGAAAACATGAAGAATCACAAACAAAACGAAAAATCTACTAAAACCTAAAAGGAAAAAAAACACAAAACAAAGTGATACTCACAACCTGTTTTCATAATTTACCTCTTGTTTTTGATGAATTATAAATACCTTCAACAAGTTATTACCAACACGAAAACCTAAAAACACTCTAGAAAAATATGAAGAATTCTAAACTACTAAACAAACTAAAACAAATAACAAATCCATTAATGATTGCTCTCCCGCAGCAGCGCGAAAATTTGATGTGTGTCGTAAGTGCAAGAAATTAATAAATATATTTTCCGCTAATTCACTAGTAATGTAGAGGTAGTAAGGATCGTTTCAACAGAGAGTTGTATACTTGATATGTTATTTAGATTAGAAAAAAATAATAAATACTAAAAAAGGAGGGGGGGGGGGTTGTGAATTAATTAACTAAAAATAATAATAAAAAGATAATAAGAAAGAAATAATGATTAAGGAGTCGTTCACCATTACCAAAAATTAACTCACTTAGTATACTCGTTTACCTCTAGTCAGAATCATTCATCACCAACCGTAAGATAACATGTACGCTTAGTTATCCCCAAAAATCCTTTTTATCACTGGATACGGAAGTTTCTCGACTACCAGATTCTATTCATTCGAACCACTAAGTAGTAGCTCACTCAAGGTGTAACCCAGTCGAATACTTTTGGGTTTATGAATTTAGGTTGATCCCAGTAGTTAATCTCTTATCTCAAGGTCCACTTTCTAGTGTTATATTCACTCGCAATTTCTCCACAGAATCCCTCTGGAAGGTCTCGCGATTTCTACTTGTGTGGAGAATTACGAGGCTATTACACTTACCCCCTAACTTCTACTAGCATTAAACTGATCAATAGATTAATCCAAATGTACACTTGAACAATCTAGAAATCAATCATAAAAACTAGATGTAGTGAAACAAACAACAATGATTAAAACTCAAAATAAATTTGTAAAACTAATTAAGCTTTATGTCTAGAACATTGAATTCATCCATAATCAATAAAAGAATTAGCTACTCATAATACAAAGAAAGAAAATGAAGAATAATGAATAGATTCCCCCTAAAGGGGTAAACCCTAGGTTTAAGATGTAGAGAAAATTATATGTGAAAGTTGTATCTAGGCTCCCCTTTATGTAGGCTTTTGTAACCTTCTCTTGATGTCTATCCAACTAAGAAATCTGATAACCATCAAATATTTTCACCTCATTTTGATCCTTATCCAATTAGAACACTTAACCTCATCAAATCCAACAAAAACCTTTAGGGAATTTTAGTCTCAAGCCCAAAATTTTTATTTTTTCTATTAACAAACCCAAAATATTTTCTAGTCATTGTCAGACCAATAATTTTTTTTAATTATGAAAAAGGGGAACAAGACACAAGAACCCTTAATATGTTCCATTTGTATAACAAAGAAAACTCGGATTTTCTCTCTTATCAATATAGTGTCTGCATAACTCCTTATGCATCCTATTTTTTCAAGGGTGTAATTGGAAAGAAAACTAGAATATAACATATTCTAAAAATCCGTGTCTTGGAATTTTATAAATTTTATCTTGTTGGAAAGCTTTTAAAGAGATTTACACAACTAGTACAAACAACAATGTCAAATTTAAATTTTTAACGAAAAAACGGAGATAATTGTTCTTTAGGCACAAACGTGGAAAATAGGATACATAACCATTATGCAGACACCACAAACGATGTATACCAGATTATGCAGCCACCACAAAGGTTGCATAATGCATCATGCAGCCATATTTTTGTTCATGCATCCACTAATTTGGTTATGCAATAACTAAACGATGTATATGCCTAAAAAATAACATTACAACAAAAAAAGGATGCATAACGAATTATGCAACCACCACAAGGGATGCATAACACATTATGCAGCCGTATTTTGAATAAAACGAGTATATCCTTAAAAAAGTAACATTCCAACAGAATAAGGATGCATAATGCTTTATACATTCATTTTTTGAATGCATAATAGGTAAGCAAACAGTTTGTAGCTGCATAACATGTTATACAACCATATTTTGGCTGATTTCACTGCTAACAAAAAAGTTGATGCATATGCAACCATTTCTCGGATGCATAACATATTATGCATTCAATTTTGTAGCTGCGTAATGTAGTCATTTTTCTGACTGCATAACTTGTTATGCAGTCATTTTCTCGCATGCATAACAGGTTATGCAGATATTTTATAGCTGCATAACAGGTTATTTTTTGGTTGATTTCAGTTTTAACAAAATAATTGATGCATAATGCGTTAGGCAACCATTTTCTGGGATACATAAAAGTTTATGCATCCATTTTTCTAGTTGCATAACAGATTATGCAGCCATTTTTTTTATTTCAGTGCTAACATAAAGGTATCTACATAATGCATTATGCATCATTTTTTTTTCAATTGCATAACAAATTATGCAGACATTTTTATAACTTTATAACAGATTATGCAATCACTATAAAAAAATAAACATTATGCATCCACTATAAAAAAGATAAACTCTACATTTACAATGAATAATAAATCTTACGATTTTAATATAAAAAATACATGCAATTACTTGTTCGCCATCAGTATAATAATACATCAAAGTAAAAAAAAAATGAATTTATCGTTCTTAGACGGCTACTTATACATATGAAAAATAAACGGCTTCGTACAACTTTACTTATGCCATTACTACTGCTTCCACCTGATATTAATATCTGCTCAATTAAACATCAACACTTGGGCGGAATAAAATATTAAAAATCTTAGTTTGAGATAAAAGAGTAAAGTATATAAAAATGATAGTTCGTGTACACGAATGTTAACACTAAACACCTTAGCCTACAAAGAGGAGTGGCAAAATGTCTAGAATACAAATACGTACATTATCCCTGTGGAGCCTCTCATTCATTTTCGTCAATTCTGCCACTCTATTTTCCAACTGGTTTGTATGACGGGATGGAAAGTATCTGAACAATCTACAAGTCTCCTTTTGTACCTTCTTCCCTGTGTAAAGATGACCGAGATTAGAATGATAATTACAGTCCTGAGAAACCTTACATAAAGTTTATACAAAAACTTTATCCTACTCTGTGTTGTCATAGTTTTAGATTGATATTTACAACATGACAAAAATATGGGAGAAAAAATATTTTTTGTTTTTTTGACTAAAAACCGAAATTTTATTAATTGAAAAGGGAACTACAAAGGTCTATAGATAATTGGGTGAAGAGAGGAGAAGGTTCGCTCCACGTCTTCCCCACGCTATTTAGACGAGCATGATTAGCTATTAGGTCTGCTATCATGTTTTCCTCTCTACCAATAAAAGTTAAATTACAAAACCGAAATGACTTTAAAAGTTTTTTACAATCTACTAGTAATGCATGGCAAGACCAAGGGCTAGATGTCGTGATGCCATTGACGTCGTCGATGAACGTCTTTGCATCCCCCCGAAGAAAGATGTGACTTCACCCTTGCTCTTTAGCCCAAAAAATGGATTCTCTCAAAGCCATAGCTTCCGCCTGATAACTAGAACCTACCCTAGCCACGCCCGAGAAACCTTCTATATAAGAACCCTTTGGAGTACGAGCTATGGCTCCATATCCAGTTGCATAGTCAGATACAGAATATGAACCATTAAAATTTATTATAACATAATCAGCATTTGTAGAGACCCAATTGGACATAAACCCATGTTCAGAAATAATGGCCTTCCTAATATACTGCATCTGTTTCGTCTGAATTTGAGAAGGTGGATCGGGTATGTTTGTAACTGGATATTGATCGGAATTGGTACTAGTAAGAATGGACTTGTTATGGTGGATTGGGTGATGGAAAGGTGGCTGCATAACTGGGATGGGTTGTAAAGGGGTATCGGTCACCGAGACTATTGAGTCAAGGAGAGAAGGATCGACTAGGGTCTGGTGTTGGACTATGGGGACTTGGCGATTGCCATTACCTGATGAGAGGTGACTAAGGGTTCCATGTGGCTGAGATACGGATTGGGGTGGATTGTAATTGGAATAGGGGTGAATGATTTGGGTATTGGGAACTGTAAGAGTGATATTGGTTGGTTGACTGTGAGGTGAGACAAAGGTTTTGGCTATGATATGGAGGACAGTGGCGGGGTTGGGTTTTACTTTATCAAAAATTATATCACACTTGTGTCTCCAAATCCGCCATAGTATTTGGGTTATATAAGCAATCGAAACTTTATTTTTAAAAGAGATAATGATGTTCTGCTTATGCCAAGATTTTATCCACTCTAAAATGTAATTATAAGACAGCATGTTGGTATACAGACTGGGACAAAGGGTCTGCCAGATTTCCTTTGCTAGGTCACAATTCATAAAGAGATTAGTGCTAGTTTCAACATGCTTGTTACAAACTGGGCACATTTGATCCTTTACATCCATATGTTTGAAAATTTTACTTCTGACTTTCCAGGTTTGCTTCACCATTTTCCAAAAAAAGATGTTTATTCTGTATGGAGCTTTAATTCGCCAAATATTTTTCCATACCCCCGAATCCACTTGACTGGCTCTGGCGGGAGGAGTTTTGTTTTGGACTAAATTTTTGTATGTAGAGGCAACAGAAAAGGAACCATTGGTAGTGAGACTCCAGCCCATTTCGTCTCGTCCTCCTGGGAGGATAGGAATGGCCATGATTTCATCATATTGGATTCTGGTAAACAGATTCCTAATGATAGAGGTATTCCAGGAATGGGTTTCGTGATCGATGATCTCACTAACCCAAGAGAGCCCAGAATTCCTTTGACAATCAATTACGTCGCTTAATCTCATACTTATGAGCCAATTATAATCCCAGATCCTAATTTGGGTACCATCTCCGATGGACCAGAAATGGTGATCCCGGACTATACTTATGCCTTTGAGAATACCTCTCCAAATCCAGGTATCCCTTCAGTGTTTTTGGACAGCCAAGGGGATGGATTTGGGGAAATAACGGGCTTTTAAGACCCTAGCCCAAAGATCGGTGTCATTTTGGATTAGTCTCCAAGCCAGTTTAGTAAGCATTGCTTCATTAAACAAAGTTAGATTCTTGAAACCTAATCCTCCCATACTTTTTGGCTGGCAAATGGAATCCCAGGCCTCCATGGAGTGGCCCTTAACATTGCCATTTCCAGTATTCCAGTAGTTCCTTTGGATTTTATCCATGAAATTTATAGACTTTTTTGGCATTTCTAGGCATCCCATCTGATAATTAGGAAGAGTGTTTATGACCGATTGGATCATAGTAGCTCTTCCGGCTTGAGAGAGCATTTTAGATTGCCAGCTTTAGAGTCTATTTTCCATACTCTTCAGAATGGATTGAAAGGTTAAAGTTCTGGCTCTTTTACGGAAGAGGAGGAAGCCTAGGTATTTATCCTCTTCCGTCATTCTAGGCATATCAAGCCACTCACCCAGCTCTTCCTGAAAACCCTCTTCAAATATTTTTGCTACAAAAAATTCCCGATTTGTTAAAATTTATGCATTGGCCACTAGATTTATTGAATTCCGCTAGAATGGAGAGAAGGTTATTAACTTCCTCCTGATTTGCTTTGATAAAGATTAGACAGTCATCAGCGAAAAGCAAGTGAGAGACTGGGGGACCCGATATTGAGATTTTCATCCCACTCATGAAGCACATATCATTTGCACTGTCGATCATTTTGGATAATGCCTCCATGCATATTATGAATAGGTACGGAGAAAGGGGGTCCCCTTGTCTGATACCTCTGGTGGGCTTGAAGGATTTGCAAGGAACTCCATTTAGAATAACAGAATAGGTGGAAGTGGATATGCATTGGTTTATAAGGCTACACCATCTATCCGAAAATCCCATCTTCTTCATGATCGCTAAGATAAAAGGCCATTCTATCCTATCGAAAGCTTTGCTCATATCCAGTTTTATCCCTAAAGTGCCAGAAGTGCCTTTCTTCCTTTTCATAGCCTCTACCACTTCTTGGGCTATGATGACATTGTCATGGATGTTTCTGGTAGGGATAAATGCTGATTGGGCTGGGGAGATGATTCTGTTAAGGATAGGTTTTAGTTTGTTAGCAAGAATCTTAGAGATTATTTTGTAGGTGGTATTGCAGAAACTAATGGGTCTGAAATCAGCTGGGGTTTGGGGAATTTTGGTCTTGGGTATCAGAGAGATATAGGTGTTATTGATCTCTTTTAGAATGAAGCCAGTTTTGAAGAAAGATTTGGTAGCTTTTATAACATCCTCACCTATAATTTCCCAGTTATGCTGATAGAACCCCGCTTGGAAACCATCCGGGCCAGGAGCTTTCCAGGGTTTCATACTACTGGCAACACTTTTTATTTCCTCCGAGGAAGGGACCTCAATTAGGCTATCATTTTCATTGTGGTTGAGGACAAGTTTGAAGAGGTGGATGATATTTGGATCTATTGTGTTTTGACTGGTAGAACTTATTTCCTCAAAATGCGAGGTTAGGAGAGATTCGACCCTTTTTTTAAGCCACTGATTATTATTATCTTTTAGAATGACGACGTTGTTTGTTTTTTTCCTGTGGTTTGTAATAGCATGAAAAAGCTTTGTGTTTCTGTCAGCATCTTTGATGAAATAATCTCTCGATTCTTAGATCCAAAAACTTTCTTGGATATCATACCAATGTTCAAGCTCTTTTTCCAGATTTTTTTTTGAGTTTTTCTGTCGCATTCTCTAACATTATCCCTTAAAGGAAAAAGTTTCCCCCCTAAGACTTCAATTCTTGTTTCTATTTTGTCGAAAGACGTTTTTTTCCATCTCTGGAGGGCATTTTTAGTGTTTTTTAGCTTTTGGATCAAGGTATACTGCTCTGATCCTTGTTCAGTTGCATGCCAGCTGTCATCTATAACATTTTACAAGTTCCATCTTTTTGCCAACATTCATAAAACTTAAAATAGGATTTTAATGTTTTTTGAGTCACTTCGGTATCAAGCACAATAGGGTTATGGTCCGATCCTATGCGAGGCAGGCTTTGGATGATGGAGGTTGGGAATTGAGATTCCCATTCCTGGTTAACGAGGCCCCTATCTAATCTTTTGAGAATCAGGTTTTCTTTTTCCCTATTGTTAGACCAGGTATACTCCAGAGTGTTTTAATCCAATGAGCCCAACAGATTGAATAATGGCAGGGATGGGATTATACGGGCAATCTGAATCTTCCGATCGGTTGCTCGCATCTTCCGACGAAAGGGTTATATTGAGATCTCCCAGGATGATCCAGGGATACTCAATGTCTCAACTCATTTCCAAGATGTGCTCTCATTGAGCTTTTTTTTCACCATACAAGCAGGTAATGTAGGTATCTTCTTCATTTGGACCAGTTTTTATTCTAAGATTTACCAGATTTCTGACATTGTATGTTATCATGATATCAAGGTTATCTTTCCACATAAGAGCGAGACCCTCTGAGAGCCCTCGCGAGGATTGAGCCCAGTTATTCGGGTAACTATATGTCCTAAGATAGGTTAGAGTTTTTCCTCATTAGTTTTGGTTTCAGATAAAAAAATATTATCCGTGCGTACTTGCCTGATGGTGTTTTTTAGGTGTTGTTTTGTTTTAATTCCTCCTAGACCTTAGCAATTCCATGAAAGAATTTTCATTGGAGTAGGATTTTGAATAGAAATTTGATCTACTTTTAATTTGTTGGGACTTGATGGGCTATTTAGATGCTTGTTATTATGGGGAATTTTAGAGGCCCGGTTCTTAAAAATTTGAGTATGACTCCTAGTAGCACTTATTTCCGTACGATATTTTTTTTTTTTAATTTATAATGGAAATATAAACAGACATGCACATGCAGGTGAATGCCTGGTTATGAAGTTTGATTTTTGAAAGTGTTTTAAGTTTGATTTCCTGGATTTTGGCTTGGATAAATTTATCCGGTCTATTAATGGGCAGCAGAGGAGCTGGGCTCCTATAGTGACTTTGAGTGACTTTGGCTGTGGGATTAGGGTAATTGGGTTCTTCCTTTTGATTAATTTTTGGGGTCTTCTTTTGATGATGGACCACCTCTAATTCCTGGATTAAGTGAGCTGCTGACTTGGTCTGGGAAGCCTCCATAAGTTTCTGACTGGGCTTCATACAGCTGATCCGAAGTTGCCCAGAGTGCCTTGAGGTAACTGGGGTGTAGCAAATTCTTCTAGGAAAGAACCATGGGTATCCAAAAGTTACAGTGTTGAATGCTTTCAATTTTTGAGGATTGGCTTTTGTCTTGGGGAGATTAACCAAGATCTTGTAAGTCCTACTACTTCTATAATGACTGTGGTTTATGATGAAGTTTCTTAAAATCTGATGACCAAATTGTATGTAAACAGGAAAGTAACAGAATAATTTGGTAAATTGAGTAATGTAAATTTTATGAATATATGGGGGGAATACCTGTTTTATGTTGTTGCTGGGTAGAATCATGAAGGTAGTTGCTTCATTGTTGGGTTGTATGAGATTCTCTTCTTCAGTGTTCTCAAGAATTTGAGGGGCAGGGGTGATGGAGCTTTCAACAGTTTCAAAATTCTTTTGTCTCTTGTGATTTCTGGTTTTCTGGTACAAGTTCCAGTCTTCGGCAATATCTGGGTGAGTGTTGTGGTTGTCTACTTCATTATAGATAGGCCCAACAGGGGAAAACCTATCCACAGCAATTGAGATAAGCATTTTAGCAAAGTTGGAGCTGAGGCTAGGAGATTTTCCAGAGCTTTCCACAAATTCTTTTCCATGAGTCTTTTGATTCTGTTCTTCCTTCACAGTTGAAACCTTTCCCATAAGTTTATCCTTAATTATAATGCTTTTGTAGTTTCTTTCCCTTTCTCTCATTTTTGATAGGCTGGATCCTTTGAGAGTGAGATAGTAAATTTTTTTTCTGGAACAGTTCTTGTATGTGAGAATGTTATCATAGAAAATTAGTTCACAACAGGCAATAGATGTGATTAGATTTAAGACATGCTCTTTTTGTTTGATAGAGCAGAGATGGATATAATGATGAGATTTGGGTAACTGGGGAGTATGTATTGGGTTGCTTCTGATAGAGAATGGGACATTTGGATTCTGACTTTTTTGATGTGTCTTAGAGTAGATAGTAGGGAAGGGGTTTGGGTTGCCATCAAACTGCTCTAATTCAAAGTCTTGATGGAAGAGCGGGGTATTAATGGAATGGGGGCTATGACATGTATTGCTAGTCAGGCTATCATACTGCTCAAAGAAAAAATTCTGAAAAATTGAACAGAGTATTGATGGATTTGGGGCTATGACATGTACCTCTGATAGCAATGTTGGGGTTGATGAGGAAGTAGACCTGGAGGGACTGTTGGGTAAAAGCTTCATACGAAGAAGAGAAACTCATACTTTTTAAAATTGACATGGAGCAAAAGCTACCTTCATGATTCATCCTGCATTACACAAAACAGGAGATAAAATTAGTTGATCATTGAAAGGAAAAATTGAACTGGGAAATTGATTAATTAGAAAGAGGGTAAAGAGAGGGTAAGAGAAAATTAGGGCATTCAATCCAGTAAATTGAGGGAAATCTGAAATTGAATTTTTAGGGCATTTTGATATGAAGTTTTGATGAAATTTGGGGGATTTTGATAAGTTGGGGAAATTTGATTTTTTAGGGCATTTCAGACTGAAATTGGGGGAAATTGAATGCTTGATTTGTACTGATTTTGAGAAAGGAGCCTAGTTCATTTAGTTCAAGAACATCGGATGATCCTGACTATTGTATTTCATTTAATCCACTAAAACAAATGATCTTGAATAAATCACCAAGAACATTAAAGACCCTTGAGAAAATTTATTGCAGGATTCCATTTTTCCACGGTGCTTGTAAGTTACATCTTTGTTACCGACTTCATAATGAACATCTCTCATCCTCGATACAGCAAAATCACTTACTCAGCAAGACATGAGTGAATATATGTTTTCTTGTTTGTTTGAGTGATACACAGCTCCACAAAACCGATAGCCAACCAGTTGTATAGCAATTACATAAGATATGAAAGATCAAGCAATTACTAGCGTGAAATAACAATCAAAATATAGAGAAAATATGCATTTATCAGCAGTTTTACCCACCTTACTACTACGAAGATAATCTCCATTCTTGTTCCACTTTAGGGAAAAGAAAGGCCCTTTATGTTTGTTTAAAGTGCTTCCCAGCTCCCCTGCTCAAATTATAAATTGAGTTAAATGATGAGTGCTAGATCATCCAAGATACAGGCAGACAACTCCTAATTTACCAATAATTTTTATATTCAGGGAACATCAAGAAGTTAAAACAAAAATCACCTGGACTATATCGAAAATATGTGGAGATGTTGGATATTACAAACTACTAATGATAAATAATGTGGGATTAAGGGATGTTGAACGTTATCTACAACAAAGTACTCTCATCAAGTTTGAGGAACACATTTCGCAAAACATAAATGTTAATAGTTTATGATTTACTCCATGTCTCCATGAATTAGTCTATCAACACACTAGTGTAAAATGGTCTTTTTAAGACTGACTATGAATTTTTAATAGTACAATTATTAGTAGTATTTCAACGTAGTTTTGTTTAAAATCGTATTTCTTTTTATAAATTCACGGAAAACTAAGGGTGTCTTTAGTATGAATTTTAAAAACAGTTTTTTATTTTTAAAAACAGAAAAAACAGAAAAAAAAAATAAAAAACATGTTTGGTGGATGTATTTTTAAAAAACGTTTTTTATCAGTTTTACGTTTTTAAAAACAAAAAAATAAAAACGATTATTAATCGTTCGTGTTTTCTTTTTTCTTCTTTTTTTCATTTTTTTTTGCTTTCTCTCTCGCCTCTTTCACTTTTTTTTCTCTCTTTTCTCCTTCACCAGCTTCACTGGTTTGATTCTCGACAATCAGGTCGAGAACAACCAAATTCTTCATTTGTTCTCTTCTAACTCAGGCTGCGTCTTTCATACTACCAAATGGACCAGAGCCATCACCAAGGGATTTTCGCCGGCTAATAGACCATGGGTTCGAGGAGCTTGAAGAACAGAGAATCAAAATAGTGAAGCTGATGGGTTTCTGATGTGGTTTCGATGGAAGAAAAATGAAGAAGATGTTGATTGTGTGTGGTGATTGAATATGTACTAGTTGATTTCAGCTATGGGGTCCTCTTGCAGTTCGAATTTGAGAAGACATTGAAGTTGTTGTTGCCATTTGAACGACAAAACAGGGAAACATATGGTGTTAGAAATGGGTTGTGAACTCAAACAAGAAGAAACAAGGATGAATAAATGTGATTGAATTATTTCGATTACTTGTAAATGAATGGTGTGTGATTTTGTTGAAGCCCATATTGCAGGGAAGAAGAATGGATGTTAGAAGTCACCAATAACTCATGTTGGAATCAACAAAAAATACGCATACAAACTGTTCGAGGAAATGCCTGAGCCACCAGTTTTACACAATGCAAAGTAAGTTTCAAGTTCAGTGCCAATAATTAGCTAGACCATGGTTCAGGTGGGTAGTTAAGAAGAATAGGAGATGGTTCTACTCAGTGACTGTATTCATATCTCTTGTTATTGAACGACTTCTTCGTACACTTGGAAAGGTTTTTTTTTTTTTTACTCTCTCATTTTCACCCTTAAATTCCTTTGTTTTTCTTCCGTTTTTATCATTTGAATACATAAATGTTACCCATTTTAGCTTAGTTTTGTAAATTGATCAAAACGCATTTTAGTATTTAGATGATTAGTCATGGGTTGTTTGTGTTTTTCTGATGAATTACAGTATTTGAAGAAGAAAGATTAACAACCTCTTTTTGAAGCTTTACTGAAATCAAAAAGGGGTAACTCCTTATCATCCATCTCTTTAATCCCCTCCCATTAGTTGATTCTAGCAGAATTTATTCTTTTGGGGTTCATTATATTGCTATCGACTGTGTTTCAATACACAATCTCTAAAATCTGTGTACGTGAGTTGGAATAATGAATACTGCACTAAGAAAGAATATGACGCATGTTATGAATAAATCCCCTGCACAAATGGGTCCTCGGCTTCGGCTAGTGAAATTTGTGAAGATTTGTATAGTTAACTGATTTTTTATGGTTGTGCAGGGTAAGGTCTCATTTTCTCATGTCACATTTTGTATTCTCACCATTCTTTTCTGCAGTATAAAAGTAATTGTGATGCGTTATTTTCTGATTTGTACATTGTTCGTGTATCAACTTTAACATTCCTTTTATCATCTTGATGTTATTTGTGGATGTTAAGACTCATTCTATGTATGTTGTAGATGCGCACGTGGAAGCACTTGGAGGATTCAACTGCGAAAGATAAATACAATACAGCAAAGGGTAAGTGTCACATAGGATCTACATGGACACGCTTGTTTAGTTATATCCGAGTTTTTTGAGTATCTAATATGGAATATCGTATATGTGTAGTTCTGAACAAGGTCACACAAGTCCATCAACATACTTTTATCAAGGACCATTTTCTTATCTGTGAGACTCTGTTATACTGAGCTGGTTAGGTACCAACTTCTGAGGTGTATAAAGCTCACGTGCGCATTCCAAAACTGAGGATTACTGGGGGATGTAAACCCAAATGGTTGGTATATCCAACTTTCAAATATCTCCTCTACTTCTTTGCATGTTCTTAACTTCTTAGTGGGTTGGGAATTATATAGTGTTTACTAGTTAAATCTTCCGAAAAAGGTACTATTCAGAAGACGATGTTGTGTCTCTTAAATCGAAATTGAGGTGTAGTTTCTTTCTTTGTTTTGGATTAGTAGGTAGTAATAAGGATGGTGACTAAGAAGCATTAGTATGAATGCACCCTGACTTTTCCACTTGACTAGATAGGTATCTGCAATTGAGGTGCAATTTCTGTTTTGGTGTTTATGGATGTTAGTTTTGGGCCATATTGTTCCTAATGCTATGAATCGATTTAATAACACCTTGAAACTTTAGTTTGTTAGGAGTTTATAGAGTGTTTGAAAAGATATCTCGAGTTTTTCTTTATAATACTCCCTCCTTTTTTTAGTCTAAATTGAAAAAGTGATAGTAACACTTTTCTAGAAACGGAAGGAGTATATGATTTCTAAGAGCTATCTAAAGATTTAGATAAAATTATTTCGAATGTAATTGAATTATTTCGATTACTTGTTAATGAATGGTGTGTGATTTTGTTGAAACCCATATTGCAGGGAAAGAGAATGGATGTTAGAAGTCACCAACAACTCATGTTGGAATCAACAAAAAATAGGCATACAAACTGTTCGAGAAAATGCTGAGCCACCAGTTTTACACAATTCAAAGTAAGTTTCAAGTTCAGTGCCAGTAATTAGCTAGACCATAGTTCATGTGGGTAGTTAAGAAGAATAGGAGATGGTTCTACTCAGTGGTCTTGACATTTCACTGCCGAGAACATGAAGGGGTTATTTTGGATTTGAGCTGATAGGTTTGTTGTGGCTGTGAAAACTTCAGAGAAGGAGAAACTCGAGGTGATGGCAGTATGGGTTGAGTTCTAGTGAATAGATTATGTAAGAGAGTATGACTCGAGTAGCTGTTGGCAGTGAAGGGATGAATAGGTTTTGAATTTAAGAAGAGGCTAAGAATAATAAGGCTACACCTACAGGTAACTCTAGCCTGGCAGAGAAGAACAGTGGCAGTGACGTTGTGCTGTTGACAGGGAAGTTGAGAAAATTACGGAACTGAGTTGATGAACAATGTTAGAGATAACATAGCAGGGACAATGTGGTTTTTACATCAACGTCGAATCACCACCAACGCGCTTAGCTTGTACAAATATAAAATTATTGTAATGTGTGAAGTAATTGTGCAAGCTTATAACTAATTTTGAATTGTTTAAAAAAAACTTATTACTAATTTTTAAATTATCAATTTTAACTTATACCTAATTTTAGAAAATATATTTTTAAAAACAGTCCTATCAAATAATTTTTAAGATTTATTAAAAAAAAATAAAAAAAAAAAGATATATTTTAAAAACACCGAAAATAATTTTTAAAAACAGTTTTATAAAGTGATGCCAAACTCGCCCTAAAAATATGGCCAAAACCGGAATTTATTTTGGATAGTTAACATTATAACCAACCTAGGTTTTATCGGCTCAATCCTCTTCACTTCTCTCTCTTCACACCCTCTCCATTTGCACCGAAACAAATCAGAGCAACCTGATTTTCACCATGACAAAATCCTAGCCACTGTTTGATTTTCTATTCTATTTATCCTTTACATCTTCGATACGCTTTTCTTCAAAACTTTTCAATAGATCCATTTTACTTCAACAATTCTCGATTTTAAACATCATCCGGTGATGCTAGGGTTTTACTATTTTGGTTTCCTATTTGCTTATTCAATTTGTTTGAAGTTAGGGTTTATAATTTTTTATTTGTTTTCGATGTAGCAGTTTGCAGAGACATTTGGATTTCTCAAAGATCTACAGGTAAAACATTATACATCACTCTAATCTGATTTGATTCATATTTATTTATTTTTTTCTTTTAAATCGATATTTTTGTTTAGGGGTTTTCTCAATTTTTTGATTTGGGGTTATTGTGCATCTACTAATTTTTATTAATGACGGTGTCTCTCATGTTTGTTATTTTAACAATCTGTTCTTGTTAATAGTAGGCTTGTTTCTAATTATCAATGATTATTCTTGCTGGTCCTTGTTTTCTCTTATTGTTTAGTATTAGATTGATGTTCTTGCTGATTCCAGCATGATCTGCTATTATTAGAATTGTTAATAATAGGCTTTTTTCTTATTAGCAATGATTATTCCTGCTGCTCCCTGCTCTCTCTTGTTTAGTGGTTTAGATAAATATTCTTGCTGATTCCAGCATGATTTACTAAGTTTAAAATGCATAAATTTGTGAAGTATGTGTGTGATGATTTATAATGTTCTCATTCATATGGTGTGTGATGTTCAGAATGTTCATGTATATGTGGTGATGGTTTAGAAAAATGTGAAGCGATTGTGTAGCATGCTATCTTTCAGAGGCTTGCCAAGGATCTGATATTCAATCAGATACAAACATACTTATTACCGCCAATGGGTATCCAGAAACTGCCACAAGATAGACAAGACATGGTTTCATTCTAATTGAATTTTTATTTCTGAGATAGCGTGTGACTGTTGTTCCTGTGATGTTAAAATATGTTTGTTATACATCGACTCACCCGATTTTTTCCAAACTTGACAACTAGTGGACCGGTACACTGGATGAACCCCTTACTAATTTTCACGTTTCTCTCGTTATTTTTGATGTACTTTGCTAACCATTCAATTGCTGATAGTTTTGAGCTTTTCTGTGTATAGGAATCCTGAGGGGATAGCTATACTTGGAACCATTAAGTAGGGTAGTAGAGGGATGGGTTTTGAGGTATACAAATATGGTATTGTCATCCAGCTTGTAATGTTTTTTTCCTTCATTTGATGCGCTTAATGCTTGATGTCCTGTAACATGTTGTAGGTAAATAAAAATTTGATGCACTTATCCATGCAATGACTTTATTGCTTCATAAATTTGTTCTTTTTTCGAATTAGTTTATAGGCCTGAAATTGTAATTATAGAATTTTTGTTTTTGGGTTCAACTTGTAGGACTCTTACATAAGGGAACTGGCAATGATGGTTCAGAGTGGTAGAAGAGCAGAAATCAAAGCCCTATATTTCAATGGATATGATTTCCTGGGGAAGTGCATTGGAAGAATATTTTTTTTCAAGTTAACTATGCATAATAAGTTGCAACTAACTATTCGGTTACATAATGCTTTCCACTGTTATTCCATCCTTGTTTTTGTTCCGGAAAAACTTACAAAGATGAGCGATGTTCAAATAATAGGTATAGAGTTCAAATGTTTATCACATGAATTTATCTTCTCGATACAATTTTGGGTACTTGAACTGTTAATAAATAGTATTAGATTGATTGTGTCGACAATAAATACCGAACTGTATACAACATTTCCATTGATCAATCCATCCCCCACACCCTGTTTTTAACATCAATGTCAAATTCCTTGAAATATATATTTTTGTGGTATGCCGTTATATACTAGGAATTTTGCCCATTATTTGGTTGGTGGTAGGACTATTATATCATTTTTTTAGATTTTTTTTAATTTGTCTTGTCTGGATCTAACTGAAATCACATGACTCATCTGGATTTAATTGAAATCATCTGATTCATCTGGATCTGACTCAATATGTCTGTTTTTTGAAGATTTGATTAATCTGACTTAAAAATATATGAGTCAGTGGTTTACCCAATGAGTCAGGAGTATTTTTATACCTGATTCAAATGAATCTGAGACAGGAGTTAGATATGATTCAGGTCGCGAATCAAATTTGACTCAAAATAAAAAACCGGTTTTACATCTTACTCGGATCGAGTCAGATCCAGATCACTCCTCAAATATCAACAGGAAGTAGTTCTTATATAGCTCATCATCATGAATCATATTATATGTTTACTAAGGTATAATAAATCTAACTTAACACTGTACCATATTTAGCGTTTAGCAGTATATCATTTCCGTTGTTGAACGGCTTGCAATGGCAGCTAGCCATTCAAAACACCATGTTGCAATTCTTACCAACAACTTCTACGCCGTTGCAAAAAAATTTAGTAACAGAAAATAGAAGCTTAGAATTAAGCCGTGGCTTCATTCTAAGCTGTTCAGAAAGAGTGACTTCATTCTAAGCCACATCTTCATTCTAAGTTGTTCAGAAAGAATGGCTTCATTATAAGCTACAACTTAATTCATAACATAACAAACTCCATATACACAACAAATTTATCACAAGAATCATATGATACAACAAAAATTGTCATTTAGATATATCTATCAATATTACATCAAGGGAATCTCACATGATACTTCAAAAGGAAAGGGAGTCTAACAATCAATGTCATAAATGAAAGCTGAAATCATCAGAATGAAGTACCTGCCCATCAGTATATGGCATGACATCTGCAAGCATGATATTATGTAACCCCATTCGTTGCTGCTAGTGGTGGAAATAATCATAAGGAAGAGGTTTTCCATGACCAGCAGCCCAAATGAGAGGTGTACTAGCATCACTTTGTGAATCAACCTCAACCACCTTGGAGAGCAAGAGGTTGAGCAACCCAAATGAGTCATGTCCGGTCTCTAAGATAAACTACTGCAACTACTATAAGAATCTCGTTGAACCTGCATAAAGAGAGAAGGAAATGCAAGTGTTCAAGTAAGTAGAATACAAAGATATCAGGCAACGAAACATTTAGTTAAGCACCAAAAATTCCAATTAAATCACGTAATTAATAAAAATAAAACACAATTATATATTCAAGATTCCTGTTGCATCTAAGTGCCACTTATATAATAAAGACATGGGGTCACTTCTTCCATGCGCAAAGAGTCATGAGAGTTTGTATACAACATAAGTAAATAAACCATTGAAAAGCTTACCTATTATCACCAGTAGCACATATGGATGTGTACGAGCAATGTCTACAACCCCGTGGATCAGTCTGCTAAGAAACATGCTCTCTAATTGGTACTCATTCATGCCGGCTCTCGTCTTTCTCATTACCTGCTCCAAGTGGATCAGTTTGGTAAGAATTTTTCATTCATAAAATATTACACCAACACAAAAGATAACAAACTCTACTTTATAATAAGACACAATAAGTCCATATTGTAGATACAAAGGAAGCTTTACATACATGTAATTGAATTCGAAGCAATTCAACTAACATGGTTCGAAGAATCTTAGATATCTGATACATATTATTGAGCAGTATAGATTTAAGCATACTGGAAGCAACCTCGGTTTATCAAGAAAGTTTAATATGCACACATACACACACAAAAATTAAAAAAAAAAGATTTTAATATATAACAGTATACATTAAGTGTTAAATATAATTCAAGAGCAAAAATTGACTGACATTGTGAAAGTAATGCAATCCGAGTCTTGACACTATAAAAGAATTTGCATTTTACCTATTAAAGAAGGATATTCCTGATATCTTAATGTCTCATTTTTGTTAAATTTGAATCTATATTTAATAAATTAGGAGATTCATTTTATCAAATTACGAAACGTTTTTACAAGACATTACCTCCACACGAGCTTCTGAGCTTATATCATTGGCATACTGAATAAGAGAAAGCTCCGTGTCTAGTTTAATCATGCAATATTCAGTTAAAATTGGATGTAGCACACTTAAATCAGTCTCAAACTTTTCTATTTCATGTCAAATACATATTCAAATTGCTATGTCTCAATAATGATACGTCAACCCATTCAATCTAGTAAAGTTTATAAACCATAGCATGGTTTAGAAACCTTGAACTCTGCAGGCTTAAAGAAGTTATTACTATTAGTGTTATGTCAATGCAAGAGAAATAATACAGGCTTTTTGGATCCTCCATGATGAGTATGTAAAACTTCTACATTTATATCTTATTGCTTTAGAAGGGTTTTCAAACATGTCAGGTGTTCATCTATGACACTAGTGTCCAAAAGCAACCAAAACGACTACATTTTTACCTATGACAAGGTATCCCTGCTATGAAATTAAACTTTAACATAACATGGATCATATACCATCTCCTTAGCATTCTCTTGCTCAATGTTCCTCTTCTTCTGAATTTCAAGTGTAATCCGATCTGCTTCTTCCTATATAACACGGGATAATTGGAAAAATACCTCAAAAATGCATACCCCGTTGGAAAAATGCCCTGCAAAAAAAAGTTATAGAAAAATGCCCCAAGGTTACATTTATCATCCAAGTACCGTTAAATGGTCAAATTGTGCAATCTTGACCTTATGCATATCTGGGTCTTAAGACAAGATTACCCTTTAGCCATCCTAATCTAACCTTAGGAGACGTGGCGGAATCCAAAAATAAGGGTAATCTCGCCTTAAGGCCACATATGTATAAGGTCAAGATTGCACAATTTGACTATTTAATGGTACTTGGATGGAAAATGTAACGTTGGGGCATTTTCCCATAAAGAAAAGTTTTACAGGGCATTTTCCCAACGGGGTATGCATTTTTGGGGTATTTTCCCAATTATCCCATATAACACACACATGAAAATAAAAATACAAAATTACACACCTAATAAACAACAAAGGTATTTATCTGATTTACATACCTCATACAAAAACAATACTAAAATGCACACAACATCTGAATTGCTAGACAATTGAGCCTACAATCTCAATTTAAGACATGGAAATGACATAAACTCCATATCTCATCATAAATCCCAAGGGGCCTGGTTCTTTTGAGGAACCACAATCCTACAAAAACAATTGCACTTGATCCACAAACCTAAACTAAACATGCTTTACTACAAGCAATGACTAAATCATGTTAAACCTCAAATTCATCCTCATAAGCATAAAATCAAACTTCATATTTTCAAAATATATACAATTTTTTTTCATAAACTAAGGATTAGGAGGTTTGTTGCATATCCCAAGCAACAGTGCATTCCTCACTTGTATTACTAGCTTGATTAGCTTGACATTCAATACCTAATCAACAAAAAACCAAACCACTTCCATCTTCAAAACCAAAAGCACCCCCAACATCAGAAACCTGTAGTCACAAATAAATCAACCAAAAAAATCCAAAAATCCCCTAAAAAATCTACTACTTATAGAGATCTATGGTATGATTCCTGCAAATGGCATAATTATATATTATACATCCACAACAGTATCTGCGAAAATCAAACAAAAAACCATTAGATGAAATAAAAAAAAAAGATCAGAAACATTAACACAAATGAACAGAAAAAGGAGATTTCAATTTGAAGAAAACCTAAGAGAGAGAGGACGAATATGGTTTTTTGGTTGAGGATGATAACATTGTGTTAATGGTAGAAACTCTCATTTTACTTAATCAAAGAAGCTTAGCTTCATTAGTTACAAATGAACGTTTAAGTTTTCAGTATTTAAAGAAGAGATTAACCGACTTTAACAAACAACCAGACTAGCACACATACACAACACCTGTGTACAAATAAAGAAAACTTAAAGAAACACGTGAAGAACACGTGAGATACAGGAGAGGGAAAATATTATTTAAAAAGTTTAACCGACACTGCATCCTTGCTTATCCTTCACCACTGTAATGTCTGTGTCAATATCTTCCTTCAAGGTCAAGGGTGGTGCAACAAAACTGAGCTTGTCGCGAATCAGCATAAACATAGGACCATGAAGACCCTGGGTGAATATATCAACCAAATGATCCAAAGTATGAACATAAAAGACATCCAGTCCTTTAGATTGTATAAGTTCCCTAATGAAATGATAGTCCATATGAACATGATTCATCCTGGAATGCATCACTGGATTAGAAGCAAGATTAATGGAGCTAATATTGTAACACCCAGGCTTTGGAATATCTGCAATTGAGAAATGAAGATCCTTGAAAAGATAACAAATCCAAACAACCTCGCAGCACTGTGAGCAAGAGTTCTGTATTCTGTTTCAGTGCTTGATCTTGCCACTGTAGTCTGTTTCTTGGAAGACCAAGAGATAATATTGGATCCCAAAACGATAAATTAACCACCAGTGGACCTTCTGTCATCAACATTGCCAGCCCAATCAGCATCAGCGAACCCCAACAAAAAATTGGAACCCTTAGTAAAATGTAAACCAAAATGTATAGTACGCTTTATGTATTTCAGGATCCTCTTAGCAGCAACAAGATGAGTAGTTATTGGATGTTGCACAAATTGACATACCAAATTAACAGCATAGGAGATTTCAGGTCTAGTCCAAGTTAGATAATGCAGTGCTCCCACTAAAGACCTGTATTCAGTAGGATTCTCCAACAAGCCCCCAGAATCCTTACTTAGTCTCTTAGAAGCAGCAATAGGGGTTTGACATGGCTTGGCACCCTCCATATGATATTTTAGTAACAAATCAACAACATACTTGGTTTGAGAAAGAAAAATAGATTCATAATTTCTCTTGACCTCAAGACCCAAAAAATAATGCAAATTTCCCATGTCTGTATAGGAAACTGATTTTGCAAGTGTGAAATGACTAAGAGAAGAAAAACTTGAGAACTGCCAGTGAAAAGAATATCATCAACATAAACCAAGGCTATAGTGATTTGAGTACCAACCTTATGAATGAAGAGAGAAGAATCAGCATATGAATTCACAAAATTGAGAAACAGTAAAGCAACACTTAGCTTGTCATACCAGGTCCTTGGAGCCTGTTTGAGACCATAACTGGCCTTGTGAAGAAGACTAAAATGATGATCCTTGGATTCATCAACAAAATCTGGAGGTTGAGCCATGTAAACTTCCTCTTTCAAATCACCATGCGAAAAAGCATTATTAACATCTAGTTGATGCACTTTCCAATCAAACTTAACTGCCACAGCCATAATAACTCTAATAGTTGTTGGTTTTGCTACAAGGCTAAAAGTTTCTTCAAAATCTATGCCTTGCTGTTGATGAAACCCCTTAGCAACCAATCTTGCCTTATATTTGTCAATAGATCCATTTGCATTATGCTTAATCATGAACACCAATTTACATCCAACAATGTTGTCAATTCCAGTGAAATCAACAAGAGACCATGTGCCAACATCAACTAAAGCCTTATATTCCACAACAGAAGCAACTCTCTAAACTTCCTCTTTATTGGCAGCACTAATACAAGTAGGAACTGAGGTAACTTTGCTAAGAAAAGTAACATCCAGGGGATAAGCAGTGGAAAAATAGGATTTAGGTGTTCTAATACCATTTTTGCCTCTAGTAGTCATGCAATGCTTATTCTTAGTAACATTTGATAATAGTAGAGGTGTTAGCTGGAGGAATAATAGAAGGTGATGTTGACAAATGAGTAGAAGGCCCAGTGATAGAAGAAGAGACCAACATTGTATATGGAAAGGAGTTTTCATTAAAGGAAACATGCCTGGAAATGTAAATTGTGCCAGTACTAGGGGTGCAAAAAGGTCGGTTCGGTTCGTTTCTTGGTGGAACCCTGTATCTGTACCTCCCCATGGTCGGTTCTCAAATTTTGTACTTGTACCCTGTACCCTATATCTTGGGTTCGGTTCCTGTCTTGTACCCTGTATCCTGGGTTCGGTTCCGGGTACGTATCCTGTACCCTGTTTTTTTTTTTTTTTTTTTTTTTTTGCATCTAAAATTTAAATATAAATGTAAATTGTTGAAGTAAAAGAGATAGAAAGTTTAAGTGTTGCTATCATTCCAATCTCATTACGAAATGTATACAGTATTAACTTCCATCAAATAAACACAAAAAAGAAGAATAACCAACATAGAGTTAGAATGTAAAGGTTTTAAGGTTTCGTAATGAGATTCAAGAAAGTAAAGATTTCGATGAAATGAATCTAATGAACTTCAAGGATCAAAAGATTCTGGCGCTGGCATAGGACCCAATAACTCTGCAACATCCATTAAGAAATGAATATTATGTTAAAGATTGAATTGATGACTAATAAAGAAAATAAAAAAAAAAAAAGAAAAAAAAATCATATTACCTTCCTCAACATTAGAGTTATCATCTAGTATATAATCATATAAAAGATCAAGAGCAATAGGTTTTAGTAATCAACTTTGTAAAAGATCATGATGAGGTACAGGTACAGGGTACAGGGTACATGTACGGGGTAGTACCTGTACCTTGTAGCCGGTTGTACTTGGTTCCCATTTTTTGTACCCTTACCCTGTACCTTGTACCCTCGGTTCGGTTCTTTTGGGGTACGGTTCTTTCGGTTCCGGTCCGGTTCTTCGGTTCCGGTCGGTTCCTGTGTGCAGCCCTAGCCAGTACTAGGATCCAAACACCTATAAACTTTGTGCTGAAGGCTATAACAAAAAAAAAAAAACAATGTTTGCTTTTTGGTTCTAGTTTATTAGAGGTGTAAGGCTTAATCCAAGTAAAACAGGCACAAGCAAAAACTTTTAAAATTGCATAATCTGGTAACTTATGAAAAAAAATTTGATAGAGAGAGATATAGTTGATGGATATGGTGGGAAGCCTGTTAATGAGATAGTTAGCAGTATTAATAGCCTCAACCCAAAATACAGTGGGTAAACCGGTCTGAGATAATAGAGTCCTGGTGATACCTAAAAAATGCTTATGTTTTACTTCAGCAACGCCATTCTGTTCTGGTGTATGAGTAAAAGATAATTCATGAATGATCCCTTTGGAAGCACAATATTCTTGCAGGAATGAGTTTAAAAATTCACCACCATGGTCAGTCCTGATGGTGATGACAGAGTGAGATAAAAAATTCTCAATTTTATTGATAAATGAAACAAAAACATGCTTAAAATTATATTTAGAGGATAAAGGAAGAATCCAACAATATTTGGTGTATTCATCAACAATATTAGCATATTATAAGCTACCATACATATAAGCAGCATGACAAGGACCCCACAAATCCATGTGCAAAAACTACAGAGGTTGTTGAGCAACAGTACAAGATAATTGAAATGGAAGTTTTTGACATTTACATATCTTGCAATCATTACAAAAGAAAGGTTTATTAGCTATATTAGACAAGTGCAGCAAAGAACAAAGTCTTTGCATGGTTTGAAAGGATGGATGACCAAATATTCTATGATGAGGAGCTTTGTCACTTATTGTAGAGATAAGAGCATGATGAGCTGAGATGAATGGGATGGGATATAGACTCTTTCTATGTAGACCTTGGAAAAGAATCCTCTCAGATGTATGATCCTTCACAGAGAAACCATGAAAATCAAGAGTTAATGAGCAATTATTGTCAGATGTGAATTTATGAATTGACAATAAATTGTGTGAAGACTGAGGTACTATGAGAATGTCATTAAGAGAAAAAGAATGATCATTACCAAGCCTACTAGAATATCCTTTATGAGTTATGAGCATACCTTCCCCATTAGCAGCATGAATGACTTCTGAGCCATCATAAGGTGTAGCTTTTTGAAGAACCTTTGTAGCTGGTGCAATGTGATTGTTAGCTCCACTATCAGAAATCCTTCCTCATCATCAAATATGTCAGCAACAACCAACATAGCACTAAGATAAGCTGGAGGGGATCTTCATTGATAGGAAAAATTTAGTCTTTGAGTACATGTAATAGCAATGTGACCTAAAGTATTATAGATCTGACGAACAGGCTTTTCACTAGAAAAATTACCTCTACCAGATGAATTCCCTTGGAAAATAGCTGGACTAGGAAACATGTTACCACTATAGGCACGACCTCTAGAAAATCCTATTGAGTTAGAGTAAGAACCCCTGAATGAGCCTCTGTTTATGTCATCTAGAAAAGCTTTAGCATCAATATCATCTTTGAGGACTTTAGATCTCTCAGTAACAACTGCTTCCTCACTTAATAAGTTGTTATGTAACTCAATGCAAGTAACAGTTGGATTTCTATGCCTTATTGAGGTAGTAAAAGGAATGTATTCTACATTCAATGCCTTAAGAGTAATAACTACTAATTCCTTGTTAGAAATTACCTTTCCTTGAGAAGCTAGTTGATCAGACAAGAGATTTATCTCATTGATTAAAGTTGGAATTGATTTATTACCTTGATTGATTGAAAGAAGTTTGGTGCCCAACTGAATTGAATGAGTAGAAGATGCTCTTGCAAATCTATCTTCAATACTTTTCCAAAGTTCATGAGAAGAAGTGGACTCAGACAAGAGTTTTATCTCATTGATTAAAGTTGGAATGGATTTATTACCTTGATTGATTGAAAGAAGTTTGGTGCCCCACTGAACTGAATGAGTAGAAGATGCTCTTACAAATCTATCTTCAATACTTTTCCAAAGTTCACGAAAAATATGCAATAACTGATTTAGAGATTGTAGAATTTATCCACATAATGATGGTGGAATCCTCATCTAACCAGTCAGTATAAAAAGGATTCTCAATTCCATTTGTCTGATTTCTTTGACTTGTAAACTGAGGTGGACGCTTATAAGTGCCATCAAGAAATTTCATGAGCTTAAACTTCTGAATAACAGGATTCATTAGATTACGCCATATAATAAATTTTTCTTCCTTAAGCTTGAGATGAACAAAATTTCTGAGTTGATTAAGTGGGATATTTGAGAATGAATTATCCATTGTTGAAGTTGAAGTTGAAGGAAATGTTTTAATCATTCGTAGATAAGAAAAATGAAAAAAAAAAACAAAACAAAAAAATATTGTGAAAAATCACCACCAACACAGAACAATTTTTACTGCAATAGCAGAAACAACAACAAGAAGAAGAAACTGAAAGAGAATTACTGGAAGAAGAGTTAAACACTAACCCTAACTGCTCTGATACCATGATAACATTGTGTTAATGGTGGAAAATCTCATTTTACTCAATCAAAGAAGCTAAGCTTCATTAGTTACAAATGAACGTTTAAGTTCAGTATTCAAAAAAGAGATTAACCGACTTTAACAAACAACCAGACTAGCATACGTACACAGCACTTGTGTGCAAATAAAGAAAACTTAAAGAAACACGTGAGATACAGGAGAGGTAAAATTCTATGTAAAAAGTTTAACCGGCACTGCACTTTTGCTTATCCTTTACCACTATAATGTCTGTGTCAATTGAGGAAAAAGGAATTTCTACTGGTAGATTTTTTTTAACTATAGGAAAGTGACTCTTTATTACTAGAGTTTGAAGACGATCTCGAATATATTTTAGCGGAGTAAAGATTAGGTTTATGTTGGGATACGGACACCACTGATTTACTCTATTGATTTCTTTATTGTTGAAGCTAGTTGATTTCCTAACTTAGTTCTCTATATGTTTCTTAAGATAGGTGTGTCGCTTTATTTAGTGTTCTTATTTTTAGAGGTCAGTAGCCTACAAATATTCTTCTTTAGAACTTGTGAGACATACAATTCAATTCACTTCATATTAATCTATTAAATTTCTTAACTATGGTGGTTAATCCCCAACTCAAAGGATTTAGGGTGTTGATCTCCTATCAATTGATCAAATTTATCATTGGGGTTCTTCTGTTTGGTGTTGAATCCTATCATCTGGATCAGAACAGGTTAGGTATTAATCCATATTTGTTAGTAATTTTTTTTCTTTTTCTACTTATTCTTTGATTCTAAGAATAACGGTTCACGAATTAAGTCAGCATGTTCATGGGTTAACTGCAAAATTAGATGCAGTAATCGCCGACATGAAGCAAGATCGAATAAATTTCGATACAAAATTTGAAACCATGTTGAGAAAGTTCAAAGAATCCAATATGCAGGATATTACTACTCTTGCAACAAGTATTTCAGAAAGTATTACCTATCTTGGAAGTATTATTCGTCTACCTCCTGACAATACTAGAGGGGCTAATGGAACTGGCTTAAATAATGATGGTGCTACTAGAGTTGGTTTAATCATTCGAGATGGAACAATCAACTTGAAATTCCCTACTCTTGACGGAGATGATCCTGAAGGCTGGATTTTTCAGGCTGAACAATACTATAGTCTTCATGGTGTATCAGGTGCTCAAAAGATACCATTGGATGCTGTTCACTTAAAAGGAGATGAAAATTCCTAGTATCGATTAATCAAATACTCTCTCAAAGAACCAACATGGGAACAATTATTTTGTGAACTTCATTCTCGATTCGGGTCTCGCAAGCATACCGATTCCTGCAAATCTTTATCCAAATTATCGCAGAAATTTAACATACACGAACTTGTTAATAAATTTTGTACATGGTATACCCAAGGAACATCTGGTTAGTATCTTTATTTCTGCCCTTTGCGCCGATATTGGTACTAGTGTTCGTCTATTTTTACCAAACACTCTTTATGAAACATTTGACATGGCTTTACAACAAGAGGATGTTATTACTGCTACTAAAGCTTATTCTATAGAAAAACCATGGGTTTGTTCTTCTCAATCAAAATCGTTAGGAACTGTAACCCCTTCAAACTCTCAAAAGAATAGCTTTCCTCCGAAAGTCAAGCTTTTATCATGGATGGAATAAAAGGAACGACGTGAGAAATTCCTTTGTTTTAACTTTGATAAGTTGTATAAGCCTGGCCGTTTTGTGGGAAATCTCATTTGTTGTACTTGGAAGGTGCTTCCAGTATTACTGTAACCGAACTTGGTTTGGATTCTAGTGGTGAAAATGATACAACAGTTGTGACTGAAGATAATAATGATGATGCAACGAAACCTGAAATTTCACTTCATGCTCTCATGGGTTCTCCATTCCCTAACACAATGCGCATTTAAGGATACATAAAAAGGAAACCATTCACAGTTCTTATTGATTCAGGTTCCACTCATAATTTTCAGCACCCTACAATTTCTAAGCAATGTGGCTACTCTATTCAATCTAATGATGCAGTTATGCGAGTTATGATAGGGGATGGTGGATTTCTCCAAACTAGCGGGTCATGTGATTAGGTGTCAGTTAAGTTACAGAACTATGGTTTCTTTACTGAAATTTTTATGTTATCAATTAGTTGTTGTCATGTGGTATTAGGTGTTCAATGGTTGCAAACTTGGGGTGATATGAATTGGGATTTTAATAAGTTACATATGAAAGTTTGCATATCAGATAACGATTTCTTATTGAAAGGTGATAATTCACTGACATTTATGATGTTAGACAATGTTTCTGTACAACTTTTACTTTGTCGTGAGCAACAAGGTATTATTGTTATTTTTTGTTAAGGCTTGTATTGGTTGTTAAGAAGAGAGGAGAGAGAATGTCCGAATTTCTCTCTTGTAGATTTTAGGCTTTCAAAAAAAAAATCACGTTTTTGGATCAACTTTGGTTGATTAAAGATTATGGATTCAACTGTTTTGAGTATTAATAATTCCATTAATGGTTCTCTTTCTTTTGTTGATATGGTAAAAGGTAAAAAAACTCTTTCTACTACTAATATAGATATTAACTCACTGCCAAACCCTAGTTTTGAAGATGGAAAACCAGTAATGGAGGTACTGGCGGATTTGTTCAAGGAGGGTTGTGAATCTTGGAATTTTAGTCTCATAAGAAGATTAGATTTTAGAGGCCTTAACTTTTCTGAAGTTAAGAAATCCTTGCTACAAAAATGGAAAATCAATGAAGAAAAGGTTAAGTTCATGCCAATGAGCAAGGGTTTTTTCATCATAAAACTAACTTCGGATGAAGATAAGAAGTTGGTATGGCATGAATCATGGGTTATTAATCAAAAAGTTCTGAGTATACAAGATTGGTTTCCAGGTTTTAATCCGGAGAAGAAAAAAACATCACAAGCTATTGTTTGAGCCAAGTTTCCAGGGTTGTATGTTAAACTTTGGACAAAATTTTTTTTGTTATCTATTGGAAAAACTCTAGGATCTCCAATTGTTGTTGATAAAAGAACTTTGAATCATGAATTCAGATATTTTGCTTCAGTTTTAATTAATATTGATTTCACAAAGCAAGTTCCTGATTCTATCTATGTTATCACTGGTGGGAGGAAGTTCTTACAACAAGTAAATATTCACAATCGCCCCAATTTTTGTTCGCGTTGCAAAATAGTTGGGCATGATGAAGTTGAATGTAGGAAAAGGAAAAATACTAGAGTGGATCCTACAAAGAATTTTTAAACCAGCAATTTAAAATGGAAGCAAGTTAAAGATAATAGGAACGTCAATTCTATTAGAGATGATAATGATACTTCTACTCCTAATTTGAAACCATTGAGTTGTTCGGGTGTAATAACTGCATCGGATGCTAATATGAATTCTATAGACATGGAGTGGAAGGTGATTAAAGGGAAGAAAAATAAGAGCAATGAAAGTTCACCGACACCTCTTATTGACGAATTATTCAATTCTGATCTGTTTGGAAATCAAAATAAATTTGATATTCTTGATAGTGAGTTAGGATTTCCTAATGAGACTATTAATGGGAATATGGAAAAAAAGGAGGAAAAGGAATTTATGGAGTATACAGATGATTCAGAGGGCAGTATAGGTTCTAAAGATTGGGGTGATGTTGATGCTGATATATTGGCTAGGAAGGAAGCTAAAAGTGTGGCTAGGAAGGATGGAAATTTTTTGGAAACTCGCAAAACTCAAGATGAACTCAATTTGGATATGGGAAGCAATATGGAAAAGGTAAGTAACGCAAGTCAGGCCTTTGACGCTGCAAAATATGTAACGAAGAAGGCTAAAGGAAGGATAATTCGGAAAAGGATAAAGAGTTCGAGCTGAACAAGGAAATAGCTAGCTCGGACATAGCAGGAGACTGTTATGTTTGAGGCTACAAAAGATGATTTTCTTGAAGTTAGCGTGCAAGATAATAAAGTGGTTACAGATGACAATTTCCGTGCAAGATTGGAAGCTATAAAGGAACAACGTGATGTTTCTCTTCTAGGTAAAACGATGTTAGAAGATCAATCTTATTTGGATAGGAGTTTAGATGCTTCTTTGGATCTGATTACAAGCAGTTTGGGCCTCAAAGCTCAAAAGGGTAGGTTTCCTAGGCCTACTCAGTTTACGAAGAACGATAATGTTAGTACGGTTCAGGCTCAGTCTCTAATTAAGCTAGTACCTGGTAATTATGCTTCTGATAAGGATGAAAAGGGAGAATTTTATGATGGCTATGAGGATATGGATATTATGAATACCATTTTATCAAAGAGTAGACCTTATAAAATTAGTAACCATAGTAGAAAATTGAGAGGAGTTGGTACTAGACATAGGTAGCTTCTTCTTTTTCTTTTATTTTAAGTGATGTTATTAATTTGCGTTCTTGAAGTTATTTATTAACCTCTTTTATAGGGGCGGGGGTACTTTGACCCCCCTTGTAATACTTATAATTACGTTTTTTCTTTAATAAACTTTTTCATTAGCAAAAAAAAAAAGCAACATGATATTATGATGCAGTTGTCTTCGACTTTTGATTTGGGTTCCTCAACTCTTTCATAGGTACCTTATGAAGTTTCTGACTTAATATTATATTTTTCTGATGTATTTGGTTCTCCTATATATTTGCCACCTATACGGCCTCATGACCATCACATTCCTTTGATTCTTAATTCTACACGTGTGAATGTAAGACCCTATCGATACCCATATTTTCAAAATGAAGAAATAGAGAAGATTGTTTCAGAGTTGAAAGATGCATGTATCAATTTTCCAAGTTCTAGTCCTTATTCTTCACCAGTTTTATTAGTACGTAAGAAATATATCTCTTTGCATATGTGTGTCGATTATCGAGCATTAAACAAGCTTACAGTAAAGGACAGATTCCCTATTCCGGTGGTGGATGAGTTACTCGATGAGTTGAATCCTATCATTTTATGGATTTAGTAGATGTCTAGGGTTCGTTCTTCGCAGCCAATTGTGTAAGTGAACTAAAAGTTATAAAGAGAATTAGAAAAGAGAAAAAATCGTTGATGTAAGAAGTTTTTAGGGTTCTTACTAATCACATGGAGAATTTTTGGGTCTGGCTTTTTCGGGTAAGAAAGAAAGAAAAAAGAAAAAAAAATCACTCAATGAATATGAGGTTATGAGGTTGAGAGGGTGAAAGAAGAACATAGGACAAGAGTTAGGTCAAACTGGTGGAATAATCATTCACGCCTAAAATGGATTTTAATATTTGGGTGTAATAATAGTCAGAGGTGTTGCTATGCACACAAACAAGTGGCGCGCGTTAAAATTCTGCCGTTGCTAATGGTAACAAGAAAAGCATTTGTGAATTTTGCAACATAAACCTATTGCTAAAATTCAGCAAAAACTTTTTTTTGTTGCTATTTAGCAACGACTTTAGCTCTGTTGTTAATTTTAGTTGTTGATGCTAATTTGGTGTAGTGTAATCAATTTTTTTTGGATTAAAATATAAAATAAAAAGCACTACTCCTGATGTACTTGAACTTTCAAACCTTTATTTCGACAGTATCCCATCAAATAAGCGCAGTAGTGCTTAAACAACAGATATATATATATATATATATATATATATATATATATTGGTAAGACAACATCAAATAAAATGAAATAAAAAACAGAAAAATCCTAACTAATTATCAGTAGATCCTCTCCCTCAATGTATATTTTAAATTAAGATCAGACGACGCCGTTTAAGTCGTCCTGCAAAAATAAAAAACAGAAAAATCCTAACTAATTATCAGTAGATCCTCTCCCTCAATGTATATTTTAAATTAAGATCAGACGACGCCGTTTAAGTCGTCCTGCAACATGGAGAGTAATAACAATAACCAAAGTAACAGATACAACACCAGCAATAACTTTCGTAAAATTCTCAGCAGTAACTAACATATTAGGCTATTCAGGAAAACTGTCACACCACATGAGTTACATATGGACTCTCTAGCATACTTCGTTAGCTTATAGATGGATTATTAGCACCTATTTTTATAACCTTACAACCCAGTGACAATGATAATAAAGTAAATATTTAATTTAAGAGATAAGATTACAATCTTCTCGGCGACTATGAAACAAACCCAAGCACACATCACTACAACACATTCATTATCACGTTGGACAAAAACTAAGTGGTATTTAAAAAGTAGGTGCATCCATTCCGGATTGGTTCACTTAACTTCAGGAGTCAGGAAATAGAAAGTATGAAGGAAGCAAATCCTATACTCGTACTAAAACTCTCTCAAAGATGATACAAGTGAAATAATCATAAAGATATGAAGTTAAAGAAAGCTGATTATATATAGTGGCGTTGTATAGTGCACTTACATCTTAAAGGCTGTCTCCGATCTTCATTTTAAATTTGCCCATCGGTTCCAGATCTTCCGCTGGTTTAGAGCATCCTCGTTTAGACCACCTGATATTATCACAAATTTCATTCAAATCATAAAATTCGACTAAGCGATAACAAAACAAAACCATGAAGTTAATTCAATTAGAAACTTTACATGTTTCCAAGTAGTTTGTATAGTCTAAGTATTATTAAGTCTTCTTATTGGGCAGAAATATTGTCTTTTTTGATATTTGGTTTTAAGTAATTCATCCAGTTTAATCTACAACTTTTTTCATATCTATTAAGTCATGTCAACATCAAATATAACAACAACCACACCATTATTCATCAAGTATACACAATTAAAAGCATATGTTTGGACCACTAAAAAATCTTTTGTAATCACAATATAAAAATTGAAAACAAACCAACCTGCTTTAGTTGCAACTGATTTCCATTTCCTTAATTGTTGCTTCATTCTTCATAGCCATGACCCTTTGTTTCCTATGAGGCCAAGACGCAGTGGAAATAGGATGAAGTGAGTGAATGAGAAGATGTTAGTTGTACTTAAAAAAAACAAATTTTATTAGATGTTCTTCTACTTTTAAATTTTGCAATTTGAAGCAGAAATCACCAAATTTGTAAACCCTAATCCCCTTCTTAAGAATCTACAATAAAAAAAAATTGAGAATCAACATCTATAAAAAAATTGCAAATCCGAAATCTAAGGATTACCTTTTGGTAGACAGAACTAAGCCAAAATTGAGATACCCCAAATGAGTCGACTATGCATGTAGGTTTATAAGATTCCAAGTTTCTTATAAAATAAAACGGCTGTGAGAAGGAGTTGAATGGTTTATAAGATACTCCAATGTCTTCGTTTATGAGCTTTAATGAAAATGAAACGGCTGTGACCTTTTTTGCATTATTTTTTCCAGCTTTGCTTAAGAGAATAATGAACACATTGACTGTAAGATAGTGAAACCATGTAATGGGTTAATCAGAACCGTTGGATGAGAGCTTGTGAGGTAGGTGAATTCTCATCCATGATTTATGTACGACACAAACTGAGAAATGATGTCCGTCGATCTCTGAAAAAAAAGATTAAAGATAGTCGGATTGAGCTGAGACCATTTTTTTTTTGTATGATTGATCTATTAAAATATATTTTTATCAGATTTTAAGCCCATATTTAATATTTTATATAAATAAAATATTCTCGTCTATTCTTTTCTTCATTCCGCACTAGAAGAGGTAGGAATTCTTTTCGCCTACGTGGTAACACTATACAAGTCCCTAAGGGAATCCTTCATAAGAGCTTCTCCAATGGTGAATGTGGATGTTTCATATGTGGCATCACTTTTAAGACATCGTCTAGGTATAAAATCCTAAATATTAGGGGAATAAAAGTTTTGTCACCAACTCGTAAAGTTTTATATTATTCTTTTACTTATTTGTAAGTGTATAATTGGTTAAACTTATTTCCATTTTTTTTTTCAAAGATTTTTATTAATAAAAGTGTGAGACATCCTTTAAGTGAATGTCTAAAACTAGAGGTTCACCTAGAGGAAGTCTATTTTTTTTTTACCACATCATCCTCACATTAATGGGTTGGAGATAGATTTTTATAAATATAGTTGTGTATCCTACGTGGATTAAGACTTTGTTCTTCACACACAATCCATTGGAGAAGCTCTAAGAAAAGAGAATTTGATGGCCGGTCCGAAACCCGTTAATGTGTTTAATACAGGGTCTAGTGAGATTTATAATTTAACCATAGGTCCAAAATGATTCAGAACTTTAAAAAGACGCATTAATCCGTTAACTCCAAACATGTGAGTAATTCTCTTTTAGGAGAAATCACCTGTTTAGACTTTTATCTCTCGCCTTTCTCTCTCTTGATTAATATCGAGAATGATAAAGAATTGGTGATACGTGGTGGCGATGCAAGATTTATTGGTAGTGTTGGAAGGAGAAAACATTAAAACTAGGGAAAAACGAAAATCTAAAGAGGGTAAAAACCAGCAAAACCATAATTTTCGAATCATGAAATCAAAATTCTACATTTAATACTCCAAAAGTTGGTAGCAAAATGTATGAATCAGGGAAAGGTTTGTGTATGATTCTACAATACATATTTTAGGTTTTTGTATGATCTTACATCACATTTTTTTTGGGTTTTTGCTAGTACATATATTTGGTTTTTAATCCTACAATACATATTTAGGGTTTTTGCCAATACATATTTTTGGTTTTTTTCGGTATATTTTTTCATCATTTTCCATACATATATTTTCAATAATATATTTTTTTCCAGTACATATTTTGGTTTTCGTCAGTACAAATTTTCATCAGTTTCAATACACATTTTCAATACATATATGTACTGGCAATTGATATGTTCTATTGTTGTTATGTGCTTATTGTTGTTATATGATCCAATAATATTTTGGGTTCTTGTCAGTACATATTTTCATCATTTTCTGTACATATATCTTGTATAATCCTACAATACAGATTTCTTTGTACCGAAGATAATAGAGTTTTATATTATCCTACAGTACATTCGTTTATACTAAAGATAATAGTGTTTTCGTATGATCATACGATACATATTCATTAGGATCAAAGATAATGGAGTGGTAAATGGTGAGTTTTTAACAAGGATATAATTGTAAAATCTCCATATGCTTAGCAGCAGGAATATAGAAGTATATGCGCATATTTCTAGCTTTAGATAAAAGCATGAAATGTTGTACCTCTACATATATTCTGCAGGAGAATTAAGAGTACAGTTTCTACAAGTGACTACAAAAATTCTAAACTGATCATGTAGTCTCTCTAACATTCACAATATTTACGTCATATCGAACAAGTCTCAAGTTGCATAAATTCCACAACTTAATTCCTTGAACTTGTCTCGAATGTGCATCGATGTTCCAATAACATCTATTTATTCTGTAAATAGCTAATGCCTGACCTTCGAGAATGAATTCTAGCTCAAACACCCCGCTCAGAAAAAGCGTATCACAATTTGACGTTATGTCCTAAAAAATATGCCACTTTAGCAATTTGCTCAAGGAAAAGTTTCAAATTATGTGTCGTTCCTCTTGGATACACCACAATCAAAAAGAAATTCCTCCAAAAATAGAATGTGCCTTCGTGCTAGGCTAGCCCTAGACTTTTTCCGAGCTAGCACCAGGCTAGACATAGCCCCACTAAAGCAGCGTCCCCAGGAACGCATAACATTCTTGATGGATGGAAGCCAGCGTTAGGTGCTAGTAGCGTCCCAAGGGACGCATAACATTCTTACTAGCTCAAAGCCAGCGCTAGCTTTGCTAGCAGCGTCCCATAACATTCTTGTTGTCTCGAAGCCAATACTTTCTTTGCTAGCAGCATCCCCAAGGTTGCATAAAATTCCCACTGGCTTGAAGCCAGCGTTAGCTCTCGCTAGCAGCGTCCCCAGGGACGCTAAATACTCCCGCTGGCTCGAAACCAGCGCTAGCTTTGTTAGCAGCGTTCCTCAAGGATGCGACATTCTCGCTGGCAAGAAGCCATCGCGAGCTTTGCTAGTTGCTTCTTTTAAGAGACACGACACTCTTTCTCTTGCTTGGGAACCTTCTCGTAATCTTGTTTTCAAACACTTCCAGAATTATTCCTTGTCACTTCTAAGCTGACTTATGGCTATTAAAATTATGCCATGTTACTCCTAAGTTAGTACATGACCATTAACCTTACCAGATTCGACATTGATTAGTCTAATTACCAAATTAGTAAGTTGCATAACTTGTCTCACTGACTTAGCAAGTCCTTGACTTGACTTGACTTGACCTAATCAAAACAGGAGTGGTCCATGACTCTATTGTTTTTTCTACGAGATATCAAATACAACACATGGGGGATTGTCATCGGGGTATTGGTCTGGCGGTCTACGACAATCGTGCATTGTGGAAACACATCCACGAACAAGAAGGTAACAATTAGTGGGACATTTATAGAGCAGTTGAGAGCACGAGGAGTAGTGGTCATACAAGTCCTCCCTATTTTTCGGGCATGACTCCACTTTAATCTCCACAATCGTTACTCCTAAAATTTTTCTCTAACTTCCACCACTTATGAGAAATCAGTGTGTCTCCTCCTAACTACAAAGTAAATGGATTCATCTATTCGAAAACCAGAGAGAACTAAGAGACAAGATATACATAATTAGTGATCTATTCCAGTAATAACCCATTCTAAATTACACACTACAATTACTCTTCACACTGATATTTCTTAACCTTATTTTCTTTCCTTCCCTAAAACTTACCCAATCTTCTCCACCTTTGTGATCGAAGCAGGACATGATTGGCTATTTCTTGGTTTAGGCTCGTCCTGTTCAAGCTTGATCTCTTGAACCTACCTGAAAGTTCCATTTGCAGTACATTTTTTTTCACCCTAAAATAATTGGCGACCACAGCGAGATATCAACCTCTAAATTATAAAAGACAATTTTCAGTTATTCAAAATAGTGGATCTTAGGTCTGGAGTGGTTACAACTCTAATGTCAACTCTACTAACACTAGTGGTGGCGGTTCTGAAGCTACTCCTTCTGCTACCAATCCTCCTCGCACCAATGTTGCTACTGACGCAACCACCATACCTTCTCCTGGTGGCACGACCACCGAAATTGCTAGAAATGTTCAAACACCACCTAACATTGTTGATCTGATGCATACATATGAGGTTCTTGCTAGAAAAAAAATAGATACAGCTACCACTCAGAAAGACGTACTAGCTTGTATCAAAACCTTAACGGAGTAACTCTCCCCAGAACAACGTCATCGTCTAGCAGAGCAAACCAGGACCAACCTTACAGCGGCCACTGACGCTGGGACGTCAAGAACTCAAAGGGATAGTGAAGTTCATTGTATCACTGAACGACCACTGCAGAGGAACCAACAATCCAACTTTGTTACCCTCGGAGATTTAGAGAGACTCCTATGGAATCATGGTATGGAAGACTCATCCTCGCTTCATCAACACCAACCTCCTTACCTACCTGAAGTTCAGAGAATCCCACTGCCAAGAGGCTACTCCTCCCCAATTTTTTCGTTGTACGATGGAACTGGGAATGCTCGTAAACATGTCCCTCGATTCCTAGAACCACTCGAGGAGTACGAATATAATCATGTGTTACGTTTCAACGAATTTTTAGAATCCCTTACCGGAAGAGATTACACATAGTACAACAACATCGCGCCCAACAGTGTTCCCAGTTGAGGAGAAATGATCAATGTTTTCTACAAAAAATATTTCATCATTTTTGAACAAATTACTCTGTTGGATCTGGGAAGGATGTTTCAAAGGAATAATGAACACCCCAATGATTACATAAAAACATTCAGAATTCAAGCTCTATACTGTCATGATCCAAACGTGAAAGAGCTTCAATTGGTGGAACTTTGTATCAATGGTATGATTCCTGTCTATCGTGTTTTTCTTAGAAAATTTACGGTATTAAACCTTCTCCGAGTTACATGAAGCTGCCAAGAGGTCAGCAACAAATGTTCCTGCCCTACTGGAAAGAGAAAGGGTTGCGAAGGAGGAAGTCCGTGAGGAAATAGAGTAAAACGATGACTATCTAACAAGCATTATACCATCCAGCCATCAATTGGTGCTGTCAGTACGAGGGGTCCAAGAGGAAAGCTCCATCTCAAACCGGAGTCACATACTAAGCTTTTTTCTTCCAATCCAGCCTCGACTCCAGCACCAGCTCAAAGATTGACTCCGTATCAGAACACGACCAAGGCTCCACGGAAATAAAAACAAAAGCTGCAGCGACAACAAGGGCAAGACCAGAAGCCGAATGTAACATTCTTGGGTTTTCCGGTTCCAATGAAAGAAATTCTCGAACTACTCGAAGCTTGAATAAGAGACGACACCATCCAATTACCACCCATGCAACGACTTTCTACAGCCCAGTAAATGGTAGATCCAAAATATTGTCATTATCATAGGTATGTCAATCACCCAACCAGTGATGCAATAATTTGAAGCGCTTCTTCAAAGAAAAGATGGAATTGGGTGAGTTACAATCAGAAACTGAAGGTGCCCACAAGAATCCACTTCCTATCAGAAGCTTCACCCTCTCTGGAGAATCGATTAGCAAGACTATGCAATCTCTGATGGAACACATGTGCAAGCTTCTCTACCTCTCAAAAGTTCAACACAAATATATTTTCACTACCCTGTGTTGTGTTGTAGCTGGCAAGCGTCTACTCTTTACAGAAGATACTCATGCTCGAGTCAAACCTCCCCTGGAGGACATGGTCGATACGAATGATGAGAAATATGGATGGACTTCTCACAACTTCCAACCTTGGAAGCACACAATTTAAAAGAACAGTTATCGATGCCAGCATGGATATTAATGTTATCACGAAAAACAGTTTCAGAGTCTTTTGGAAAGAAACTATGCTTCCTCAGACCCTGATTAAAAATTCTGAAGGAAAGTTCAAAGAGACTTGTGGATACGTTACCTTGAAGATAAAGATATGGGATGCTGATACAGACACGAAATTTGACATCATCAAAGAAGACCCAGACTACGACATGATCCCGGCACGACCATGGGTTCATAACAAGGAAACGGCCTCCTTATCATTGTAAAAGCTTGGGACTCAATTTGGAGTTTAAAACTAGACCATGTAAGTCCCGCTTCTCAAACTCCTTTGTAATCAGTCATCCCCTATCTTGTCACAACCCGGGGACTCTGACTTAAACACCATCCTGTTACGATTAGGCGGTGTGAATGGGAGATTGATCCATTTCAATATTTCATAAAATGGTTGAGGGTAGCTTTTACTGAGAACCGGAAGGCTCATAAGACATTAGTGGTTCAAGTTACTTAAAATTATGGAAAGGATTGTCATCATCAATCTATGAAAATCCCAAAAGAAGGCCACTCAGATGAAGTGATAAAGTCTATGCCTTTTCAAATTGGATACACAGTCATAAAAGTTACTAAAATGGCACGACTCCCTGTATTAGTTCCTTCATTTATTGAAGAAGAACCTTATATAATCACTGAGGCGATATTAGGTGGTTACTACAAGATCATAAACGATGACATGCTAGAAGGAGTAATAATTCATGGCAAGTGGCTGAAAGCTTATACGGTTTGAATGCTTCCCAAGTGACTTGTCAAACCTATCAACTCAAAAATCCAAAAGAAAACCATAAATGTGCTTCATAAAAAAAATATTTAAATCTAGAAAAATTCCTTGAAGTCTGGTTCAGTCTCTTCTGAGTACCATTTCTCTATTCTCCCAAGAACTTCAGTTGCAAGCTTCAGCTCCTAGGAAATCCTTTTAACCTCTTCTCTAACCTTGGTCACCACCTCCAAACTAGCAAATTCACATACTTCAACAAGATACCCTCATATAGATCCCAGATGACGATGAACCCATGTGACATCAAGACCAGATCTCTCAACTTTATTCACAGCTGCCTCCTATTCCTTGAAGATTACTCCAGAGATTTCATTCCAAGGAAAAGAGATCATTTCTTGTATGGTTGGTAGGAAGCTGAACACGTCCCGTTCTAAAGCTCTATAACTCCTGGAATTATCTACGGAGAAATGGACGAAATTCTTCCATATGTTCGTATATAGTTCCGCATAGATGAATGGAACAAAAAATCCTCCAATACAGGAATACCCAGGAAGAATCTTACTTAAGTGAAAGCCAACACTAATACCCGCATTAGGATGCTCAATTAGCACACTTTCTACTGCATTGTTGTTATGCATGACGACATCGGTGGAAGCACTATCCTCAACAAGTATGCGAGTAAGAGTCCTCTTATGATTTTCAGTATTGAAGACGACATTATCTACATTGGGATCAACATAACTCTTGTTCTTTCACTTATAGGCTTAGCTCTCTGATTTCAGTCATTCTCTCCCTAAAAGTATAGAGAATATATGCATATTACGTCATAACATCTCAAACACAAATTTTTTGATCATGAGCCATGAAAATCACTATACATCCTCTTAAACATCATATACACTCATTAAAAAGTAGTATTTGAAGAATTTTGCGGGTTGGAGCTATTACAAGATATTTTACAAAAAATGCATCAGAGGCAATTTACATTGCCTACTCTGAAGCTGGCGAAAATTGGTAAATAATATGAGCATGAGTCTTATGTAAAAAGTTTTGTATGTATGTCTACTAAAACATATTAAAAGGGCACATCAATCGGATAGACGAGCTAAGAGTTATGGCCAGAATGGTGAGCGCTGTCGGGTTAGAAAACTGTCAGAATTTTCTTTGATACTTCCTAAATTTTATTGTTGGTTTATTTTGCATACCAAAAAAGCTCAAAACCTGGATTGTCCCCTTAAATGACGTAGGAATTTTTTCTAATAAAGATAGAGGGGTTAATTATCCAAAACGGAGGTCGTATGAATATTTTACAATATTTTCCCCAAGCACTATACTTCTGAAATTTTCTAACAACGAAAATCAACAAATACTTTGCAAATTCGAGCATAGTTAGCTTATATGAGAAATTCGAAGAGCATAGTTTATTATGGTCATAAAGAGAGGAAGACTTACTTGAGGAGGATCCAATTTAGTGGGATAGTTCGACATTATTTCATCTCTATTGCTTACTTCGTCGTCAACAGTAGTGGATTTAGATTCTTCGTGAAGTTCCTCTATACAAGATGCTTTTTCAAACTCCTCGTCCTCAGAGTTGTATCTGTCCTCCATGTTCATAGTGTCCCCCCAAGTCTCAGAGGTGTCAACGGGGCCAAAACTAATATTTTTACTCATAGGCTACAAAATTAAGTACATTATAATTCACAAAATCCAGAAATATCAAGAGTGACAAGTAAAAAATTTACATTATTACGGGAACGAGTCTTGCTCCTAGGAAGAATCATTCTTGGTCCTTGTCTTATAGACTGGTGACTTCCAGCAGTAACATAAATGGTACCCACTCGAGGGCGTATAACACGTGCATACTGAAAGAAGTAAACTAATCACTTAAATCATGATAATCTTATTTTAAGATTAAAAGAGTTGAAAGGAAAGACTGTTACCTGCTGAGCCATATCAATAATGAGCTTCCGTTTGGCTTTGTTTGATTTCTACAAGTTGGGTCTACAAGCTTTGTCACCCTTGGAAGGAACACCACTTATCATCAACAGAAGTCCTGAAACATACTTTCTAAAATGGTCCCTCTATTCATTCCAGAAGTGTGTATACATGGTTGATACTCGAGACTGCCTACCGGGATAGAAAAAAGGGATGCTTATTCCTTCAGCAAGGAAGACATCCAAGCTCTCCTTCAATTCTTTAATTGATGGATCTTCACCATGACCACGAGGTATCTCGTAGTCAAAACCCATCTGACAAGCCGCGCGGTCAACATTGTACGCTTGCACTGAATAACCCTATGAACATAGAGCAAGGATGCAACCTAACTATTCAATGCATTCTGTCTAGAATAAAAAATGTTAGTTTTTCTCTTCAGACATGACCAGAGAACCTTTTCAAGGGCTCCAGGAAAGGTGGTTAGCGGAAGTATACACTCGTTCTTAGAATACCAAGGCCTGAGTTTCACCTTACTCTGGACATCTATCAAATTAACTAGACTTACAAATTTAAATTCTTCATATGCCAACGGTAGATTCTTGCATACTCAATATCTCCATTTGGATATGGGGGTTCAGTTAGAGACGCATATTTTGGGAAATGCTCCCATAACCATGCTTGAAGAAATATAGTATGGACGCAAGAGTCGATCTCCATAAACCCTTTAGAGGTTTTCATATCGCGATCCAATAAGTCTAACTGAGAATATAAATAACCAATAAATAATTTACCAAGAGGGAGATATTCACCATCATCTACAACCAAGGGAATAACTGAGAGCTTCAACCTGCCGACATGGAAATTTTCAAACACATCTCTATATAACCATTGTGTCAGCGCTGAAATGCTCAAGGGATCGCTAATCATTTAATCTCTCCACATCACTCTTAGGGATTCGAGTGAAGCAGCGGACAATACGACAGAGCAAAAGCTAGCTACTTTTTAAAAATATTTCTTTCCTGCTTGAAGCTACGACATCCCACTGATCCTAATCCGAAAGGGTGAGTTTATGCTAGGCTAGGGTGGTGCCTTACCCTGATTGCTCAGTTTTTAACTGAGCTAAACCATTCCCTTTTAAAAAAAATTTTGATTTGCCCACGGAGCGGTGAAATTACTTTCTTTCGAGTGATTTTATTCATCAATAGGGGACCATCCCATACCATAGGAAGTTGCTTCTTGGAATATCATCGTTCAAGCACAGTTTCACAGTTGATTCCGTAGTTTGAGAATTCTGCTGATTCCAAGTAGTCCATCTCCATCATTGCATATCGCAATATAGAAAGTCAAGAGGAAAAGGCATGACCAGAAGAATTGTGAAAAATAAGTGAATTTATCCAGTTGAGGCATCTTGATTGAGAAAGAATGATTCCCTCCAGAGAGAAAGAGAGGCCTTCCTGTACGAGTAGTGAATAATTCGAGTGAGTTGTAGTTGGTTGGTTGTAAGAGATGTGAATCCGCTTGTACAACAGATTTCTTGAGTGTCCGAGTTTATCTATGGCATGAGACAACTCGCAGCATGGTCTAGCTTATTGATACGTTCCAGAAAGCTTAACTTGAATCCATTTTTTTATCTTTACCGACAAAACCCCGTGCTCGAAATCAAAATAGGCTATTTTCTCGAGTACGGGGTTTTCTGGTCAAAGTATATCTTATCTTGTCTTTACTACGAATTATTTTCCTTGGTTAACAATAATTGTTGTTTTGCCGATATTCGCGGGTTTTTCCATTTTCTTTCTCCCCCATAGAGGAAATAAGGTCATCCGATGGTATACTATATCTATATGCCTAGTGGAACTACTTCTAACGACCTATGTATTCCGTTAGCACTAGTCTTACCATTCCACCTCACATAATGTGCACCACATCGACCATTACCTTGTTGGAGTTCTTCTATCTTCCTCTCCAAAGTGGTAATCATTCATTTCTCTTCAGCAGCATGTTCAACAGGAAGGGCCCCTGCAATTGGGAACTGCAACAAAATATATACATCTTCCAAAGTAATTATCATCTCACCGCAGGCGCATATAACAGAATGGGTTGGTTCACACCAACGGGAAACCAAAGTTAAAAGGCCTCTTATATCCATATTAATCTGTAAAGTTTCAGATGTCCTTAATGCATGAAGTATTCGAGCATCACTCGAGACTTTAATCACTGAAAAATCATTTAACATTACCTTGCACCAGTTTATCCACTTCGTCATAGGAATTTGGGGTGTCTTGAACTCAACAGAAGAAACAATATAATCTCCTCTCTGCAAACAAAATCTTGGGATGAACTCAAGAACAACTTTTTGAGTAGTAACAGACTTCTCAGAGTTAGGGATAAAGCAACCGACAAAGCCAGGATGTACACTGATTTTTTCAGAAATATGTTCAAAGAATTTATCACGAGTATGAGGTACACTTTCAAAATATACAATATCAGAAACTTCTCTTCTGTTATGACTAGAAATCATACCAGTCTCATTATCATGCTATTTAATCATCTGCAATGGATTCAAGTTTTCTTAAAGAGAGGCTATAATACTGGATTTCTTATACTACATGAAAAGAAAGAGCAAGAGCTGAAAAACCTGACTTACCAGGCTAAGTTTATCAAAAGCACTAACATATTTAAAAGATATTTAACCCCAAAGAAGCATCAATGGAGTTAGGGTATGACTATAAAATTATAGAGTAATACTTATGGTGTTAGAAAAAAACCTACTTGACATCAACCACCAGTTGGTCAGAGTCGTCGTTGTTAAAAAGAAGTTGTTGTTCGCTTGGTCGAAGTACTACTGCTGACGAAGAGAAGAGGGAGTATTGGTGATATCATGAAGAGAATAAGCGAGAACTCCTTTTATAACCACCAAATTTCAAGTCCGAAAAGGAAGAGGACTTTCCTCAATACGCATAAAACGAATGAGACTGTGAATAGACCAACCGAACTCCGCCCCAGCTGCTCATAGCCGTACTTCCCCATGACCTCAACTGATAGTAGTCGCTCAAATAACGTGGCTGGATCAGAAGTTGAACTCGACCACACCTCTTTTAACTTACAAACTATTATCCCTGACGAGAACGTGGGCATCTACTAACTCCAGCCAAGGTTAATGCTGATGGGAGTTCATCTCAGTACCCAGAAGACAGAAGATAAGTACATCTTCTTACACTTTTCTTAAAAATTCGATTATGCATATATAATTTTTATAAGCATATTGGCACCATCTAGTTCTTACTACGCAACATTATTGTTCCTCATAAAAACATGGACTTAATTTAGATTATGAGTTATTGACAAGGGGTGTAATCATAAAATCGCCCTCTGTTTAGCAGCAGGAACATAAAAGTATATGCGCATATTTCTTTGCATATTTATAGCTTTACATCAAAGCATGAAATGTTGTATCTCTATATATATTCCGCGGGAGAATTAAAAGTACAGTTTCTACAAATGACTGCAGTCATTCTAAACTGATCATGTAGTCTCTCTAACATTCATAATATTTATGCCATATCGAACTAGTCTCAAGTCGCATAAATTCCACAATTGAATTCCTTGAAATTGTCTCGAGTGCGCATCAATGTTACAATAAAATCTATCTATTTTGAAAATAGCTAATGATTGACCTTCGGGATTGCATTCTAGCTCAAACACCCCGCTCGCAAAGAGCGTATCAAAATTCGATATTCTTTTCTAAAAATATGCCACTTGAGCATTTTTCTCAAGGACAAGTCACGAATTATGCGTCATTCCGCTTGGATGCACCATAATCAAAGAGCAATGCCTCCAAAAGCGCGATATGCCTCCGTGCTAGCCTCACTAAAGCAGCATCCCCATGGACGCATAATATTCTCACTGGATGGAATCCAGGGCTAGATTTTCTAGTAGCATTCCTCTGGGACGCGACATTCCCACTGGCTTGAATACAGCGCTAGCCTTGCTAGCAGCGCCCCTTAAGGACGTGCCATTCTCGCTGGCAAGAAGCCAACACTAACTTTGCTAGTTGTGTCTTTAAGAGACACGCCACTCTTTCTCAGTGCTGGCAGCTATCTATTAAGGCTTCTTGCTTGGAAATATTCTCGCAATCTTGGCTTCAAACACTTCCAGAATTACGCCTTGACACTTCTAAGATGACTTCTGAATATTAAAATTACGCCATGTTACTCCTAAGATAATACACGACCACTAAACTTACCAGGTTCGACACTGATCAGTTGAATTATCAAATAAGTAAGTTATACAACTTGTCTCACTGACTTAGCAAGTCCTTGACTTCACTTGACCTAATCAAAACAGTAGTGGTCCATGACTTTACTATTTTTTCTACGAGATATCAAATACAACACATTTAGGGATTCTCATTGGGGTATTGGTCTGGCGGTCTACGACTTTACTATCGTGGTTTAGGCTTACCCTATATGATTTTGATTTCTGAATCTAAAAAAGTACTTCTACAGTACATTCTTTTTCCTAAGATCAATTTTTGGGTACTAACAATTGGCGACCACAGTGGGAGATCAATCTCTCGGTCACGAATCCAATTCTTCAACTTTCTGAAAATTAATTCTTCAATCATCTAAGAAAATGGTTGAGCTTAGGTCAGGTTCAGCAACCAACCCCAATTCAGATACTACACCCACTCCTAACCCTAATGTCACCAGTGGTGGAACTCTAGGGATCATTCTTCAAAACACCATCACTAAAAATACCAAGACTCCCCTTCGTACCACTGAAGGTGACAAAAACAAGGAGCAGGCATCACCAACCATAGCTGATTTGATGAAGCGGCAAGAAACTTTGGATGAAAGTCAAGTAGCCATGGCCACTACCCAGAAGGAATTTCTTACCTTTATCAAGACTTTAACGAAGCAATCGTTAATCAGAGAAAGCTAAGAACACAACCGTCGGTGAAGCCAACACGTCAAGAGCTAATGCCCAAGAAGATGATGAAGTACATATCATCACCGACCGTGTACCATAAAGGAGTCAACAACAACATAATTTTGTCACTCGCTAAGACCTGGAAAGGCTCCTGCAAAATCGTGGAAAGGAAAATTCATCTTCATTCCATCAACACCAACCCCCTTACACAATATAAATTCAGAGGATTGCACTTCCGAATGGATATTCGTCTACTCCATTCTTATTGTACAATGGAACCAACAATATCTTTAGTGCATGAATCGTTGGGAGTGCATGAATATAACCAAGTATTGCGTCTCAAAGAATTCTCCAAATATCTTACGGGGAGAGCTTATACCTAGTATAAAAACCTCGCCACCAACAATATCTTTAGTTGGTCTCAGATGGTCAATGCTTTTCATAAAAAGTATTTATTTGTCTCTGTAGAAATTACTCTCTCAGACCTGGAAAGAATGTTCCATAGGAACAACGAGCATCCCAACGGATACGTAAAAAGTTTCAGAACACAATCTTTCGAATTCCATGAACAGAACATAACTGAACAACAATTGGTGGAGCTTTGCATCAACGATATGATTCATGTTTATCGTGCTTAATTATAAAATTTACAATTTCAAACCTTCTCTGAGCTACATGAGGCCGCCAAGACATCAACAACAACTACTCGAGCCTTGCTGGAAAGAACAAGACCCTCCAGAGAAGAAAGCCATGGTGACACCTTTGGAAGTAGACATCTGGTGAATAAACAACATTTTATCCAACACTCCATATGTGTTGTCATTGAAGAATGAGGCAAGATAAAGGAAGCACCTCAATCGGCATCACAGGACAAGTGTACTGCGTCAGCCCCGAAAACAACGCTAACACCAGTTCAAGTAAAAGGTTCAGTCAAGACTCCACGTCAAACACATCAAACTAAGACAAATACAACAATCTCATACTTCTCATTCCCCACAAAGGAGGTCCTCAAACTGCTGGAATTATGGGTACAGAATGGAGCTATCAAGTTACCACCTGTGCGACATCCACCCATCAAAGAGGATATGTCAAATCTAAAATACTGTCACTTCCACAGGTTTTTCAACCATCCCACAAGTGAATGCGACGGCTTAAGGCGTATCTTCAAAGAAAAGATCGACTCAGGTGAGCTACGCCTGGGAACTGAAGGTGACCATAAAGATCCCCTCCCTGTCAGGAGCTTTACTATTTTTGGGGATTCCGTTAACAGAAATGTCCAATCCATGATGGAGGGCATATGTGAACTTCTTTATCTATCGAAGGCACAACGCAAAGATTTTTTACTGCCCTCAATCGCGTTATGTCAGGTAAGTGTCTATTCTTCGCTGAAAAAGCTATTGTTTGTCCAAAGTCTGATTCAGAAGACGTAATCATCAAACACGATAGAAGCCTATATGGGAACTTCTCACCACTGCTTTCCTCAAGGATACCTATTTAGAGCAAACCCTAGTTGATGCGGGTACTGACGTCAATATCATCACTAACAAGACTCCAAGGACTGCGGGAATTTCCAGGCACGAGGCCACGCACTCGCCAACTGTAATCAAGAATTCTAAAGGGAAATCCAGAAGTGCCTACGACTACATCACTCTTGAGGTAAAAGTGGATGACACCGAGACACATACCAAGTTTCATATTGTCAAAGATGATGAAAATTATGACATGATTCTGGGACGCCCATGGGTCCGGAACAACAAGATAGAATCAGGTGTATCTCTTTCGCCAGTGTCAACACCTCGAAGACTCTCAAACAAGCCAGTGAATCCTGAAGATTGCCTATTAGATGAGTTTCACCGCATAATAAATCTGGATATGAAGAAGTTGCCAGAAGAGGACGCGACATCATATGTCTGAAGGCTTCACATACAAGTAAGTCATATCCAACCGACTTCCTTGCAACCAGCGATCCCACTTCCCATCAAAGCTTGGGGACTTGACCCGGATATCATCCTTAATTTGACTCGGTGATGTGAATGGGAAGACGATCCTTTTCAAAATTTTATCGAATGGGTAAGGATTATCTCTACTAGAGATAAGCAAACCAGTAACCCGGTTGTTCAGAAGACATGTCATGAAGTTAAGGGGCCTGAATCGAAGGCCTTCCATGTCGGAGATATGGTTAAAAAAATCACAGCCTCTCCTGAAGAAGAGTTGTATCTCGCCACCGAAATTTTGATCAGCGGTTACTACAAGCTTGTCAATACTGACAAGCCAGAAGGGGTGTTCATACATGGAAAGTGGCTTACAACTCACAACGCTTAAAAAAATTTACTACCACTTCGCTTTATTTTCCTGCTTTACGCAATATTTGTAATTCCTCCAAAATGTTTACAACATCTTGCATTCATACTTAGGATTTCGATTTATTAATCAAGCAAAGTATTATTTCAAAAAAATACATCCTTGCAAATCATCTAAAAAAAATAATTTCTACCCACTCAAAATCCCAAAATAAAACCACAAAAAAGCTATATGTATCAGAAACCTATAAAACCTAGGAAGTCTAGGAAAATTCCTTGAAAACTGGTTCAGCACCTTTAGTATATTCCTTTTCCATTCGCTCAAGAGTCCTAGTCACAAGTTTCAACTTCTGAGAAAGCCTATCAACTGCCCATTTAGCCTTGGAAACTGTCTCCAAGATATAAGATACACCTTTCTCCTCCAAATGCTTTTCAATAGCTTCTAAATAACGACGAAGCAATGAAACATTAAGCTCATCTCTTTCAGCCTCATTCAAGGGATCCTTCCAGTCTTGAAGGACCACCTCATAAATTTCTCTACGGGGAAGAGAAAACATCTCATGCACAGTTGGAAGAAACACATGTACATTCTTCTCCAGAGTACGATAATTTTCAGGGTTACATATGAAGAAATGGCCAAACTTTATCCATACTTTGGTATATAGCTCAGCTTAGGAGGATGGAACAGTGAATCCTCCGACGCACACATGTCCATACAGAATTCTATCAAACTTGAAGTCAAAATTAACTCCAGCATTCGGGTATTCAACCGGAACAATCTTTATCATATCAGCATTTTGTACGATAATGCCACTCGGAGTTCTTTCTTCGACAACCACATCAGGAGGATCTTGCTCATGATTTTAAGATGGAAAAGACGCATCACCAGCATCACGTCTCATGGTAATCTCCAATCCTTCACCTACAAGTTCATCTCTCTGATTTGATTCATTTCCCCCAAAAAATGAAGACATTGTAGAGATAATAAGCTAAAATAACATAAACACAAGGAATTGAAGCATAGATCAAAAAAAATCTTAAAATATGTCCATTAGAGACCTAAACATTCATTAAAAAAGTGTTTTGGGTCATGGCATATGGTTTAGAAAGGATATAAGTTGTTTTGCAAAAATGTCGTCAGAAACGTTTTGCACTACCCTCCAGAAGAACTAAACCGGCGCTAGTTGGTAAGGAATTTGAGGATGATTTATATACCAAATGATTTATATAGATTCCTACTTCAACATTATAAAAGGGAACGCCAATCGAAGGAGCGAGCTAATAAGGGCAGAAAACCTACACAATTCTGCCGGGAAAAGTTCTGGACGCTCGTTGTCATGTACTTTTCACCTAGTAAATGGAATCCAAATTCATAAATTCTTTTTTCAAAAGTTATATATTTATATTAGCTAAATAATGAAAGGTCAACCACCTAATTCCGACATTGGACGAGGATTCTACGACAGTTACAGTAAGAAGACCTAAATCTGAATTTTTCTGACAACGAAAATTGCTAAAGTCGTTAATGAAATCATGTATGATTCTACACATTTAGTGGTTTAAGAGCTATAATCATGTCATTATGATTCTAAAACAATGGAATAAACTTAATTGGAGCTGTCACAAGACATCGGAAGTAGAATGCATCTCATAATACGACTCGCCACCGGGTTTTTCGTTCTCAGATTCGAATTCTTCAATTACTTCATATGGGATGATATTTCAAGTCTGTTGCCATCTTGTCCTTCTTCCTCAGTACTTCCAACTACATCGGTACCTCTTGATACTAGAGAATCTGTGTTGCTAGTTATCTAAGAATGATGATTATTCATAAGAGGTAGAATTCATTAAGTTTAGCAAGACGAAAATTTCTACAAATCAAGAATTTTCGAACTTGAAAGTTTGAATACTCGAGTGACCTTGACGAGTTATACTCCCAGAACGTGTAAAAATACTTATCAAGACAAGGTAAAAAAGTACTTCATACAGAAAGGAAAAGTAAGAGAAAACACAAGACACTTACTTTATTCCAAGGACGGTCTCCACTTCCAGGAATAATTATCTGCGGTCTCTTCTCCCCAGACAGAGGAATGACGTTTGTTGCAATATCAGGCGTATAGCGTTCTGGGAACCATGACTGCAAGATGGGAATTAAATAATTAATCACTAAATAAAAGATGGAGATTAAACTAAAAGATGATTCGAGATACCTGTGTCAAGTTAACAATCGAATCATGCCTCACTCCAGAAGTAATTTTCAAGTTCGGTCGATCTTCTAACTCATTCTCAGAAAGCTCACCACGTGCACCAGAAGGCTCACCAGACACGAAGTTCTTAAGAAGGGTAAGTTTTGCATTCCAGAAACCAGCATATTCATCATTGACACGTCCTTTTCTGTCATCCTGGAAAAAAGAAATGCTTCGACCAGGAATGGTATGGGCACCCTCATACCGTGAAGTATGTCTATAGGAGGCGCCTTGGTTCGGTAATGAGGAATAGACCGATCAAAGCCCATTTTCCGAGCCGCCCTATTGATGTTATAACTCTGTATGACATAACTATCTGCGCGAACAACAAGAATATAACCTGGAGTACAACTACTCATAAAAGTGGCTTCACCGAATAGAGTAATATTACCTTCATCATTTGGACCAGAGCGTAGGACAATATCAGGGCTCTCAACAAAAGTCTCTGGTGAAATCACGCGTGGAAGCCTCGAACCCCAAGGTCTAAAATTCACCGTCTTCTCATTGTTCATTAAACTAATAAGACTAACAAAAGAAGGCTTCTTCCTAGTTCAACGGAGTATTCTAGCATACTCGATCTCTGTACTTGGATAAGAAGACTTGGCCTTTGGCGCATATTCGGGAAAATATTCCCATAGCCAGGATTGCATAAACATAACCTGGTTAAAAGACTTTATCTTAGCATGACCATTAGAGGTCCTAATGTCACGAATAAAAGTATCCAAATGAGAGTATAAATAGCTAATACACAAATTACCAAGAGGAAGAGTCTTTCCACCAGCGAGCACAATAGCAAGCGGAACAAGCGAAAACTTCAATTGACCTCAAGGAGAATCTTCGAATACGTCTCTGGAAAGCCAAAGTACAAGGAATGCAGCAATGCATAAATAGTCGTCAACAGCAAGGACGTCAACACTTGTACTTCCGTTCCACCAGTAGTCAACCCAAGCCGAATAATTCTTGTTATTACAACGACCAGACTTCTGCAGATCTTCTATTTTCTGAGCAATGATGACGCCATGTTTCTTTTTCTCCCCATACCATCCAAGTGGTATGCTACAAACAATAGGAAGTTGCAGCAAGACCTCCACGTCCTCCAGGGTGATTGTTAACTCACCCCAAGCATATATTGTTTGATCGACCAAACTAACGAGAAGCAAATACAAGCATACCCTTCGAGTCCTTATTAATGTTCAAAGTCTCAGACACTTGGACGACATGGAATCTCTTAGCATTTTCTAAAACCAGCTTCACCTGAGGGTTCTTCAACATAATTTTAGCCCATCTTTTCCATTCAGACTGAGGAATTTGGAATGTCTTAAAATGAACAAATGAAGGCATGTATTCTCCTCTATGAAAACAACACCTGACAAGAGCCTGTGGATAAATACTTTGAAGCTGAGGGTTACTATTGATGTCTGGAACAAAATTGCCAACATAATCAGGGTCAGCAACCTCATCAACCACACTATCAAAGAGTTTATCATGAATGTTGGGCACATTGTCTAAAGAAATAACATCACAGTTTTTGCTTTCTCCATGACTAGAAGCAGTGGTAGCATTATCATCATGATCGTTGGACATCTACAATAGGTTCGAATAATATGTACGTCAACAACCAGGCAATCATGCACAAGTTTTGGTTCTATTTTATGTATATATAGTACTGGTATGCAAATATATGCTTATATATATATAAATTAAAACTAGCGAAAAAAATTGCTACAAACTCTAGCGTACCCGGTTAAAGCTTAACAACGCAGTAGTGAAGCCAATGAAGGATTGTCACAATCAGAAACAGTAATTGCGGAGTTGGAGTTCACTCGTAAGAAGCTGTCAAGAGAAGATAAGTATCAAGCCAATAACATACTTATGCAATGAAGCGAGCAATGAAAGGATGAGTAAACACTCACGTCAAAAAAGAGAGAGTAAATATGTGAGTATAAACTCATGTAAAAGCCAAAAAAAAAAACTTATCGGAAATTGGCCAGAATATCGCCGGCGTTGATCGGCCGATAAGGTCGTCTCCTGTTGCTCGGACCTGAAGAGGAAAGAGACAAGGGGATCTCTGATCGGTGGAGAAAATAAAAAATAAATAAATAATAAAAGGATTCACCCCCTTTGATAATAACTGGTTTCCAAATTTGGGTCAAATAAGGGTTTCCTCTTTGAAGCCATGGTCCCATGCTGCACACGGTCTAATTTTAGTATCTTCAACCTGCAAATCAGTCACACTTCACTCATTCGTGCTCTATAGACAATGCTCTATCATCCTATAGGCACTACTACATCAACCATTGTCCGTTCAGAAATTGTTTGGCATCAATAGAGCGTCACCAAATCAAAATTCCTGGTAATATCTGACAACTAAGCTCGTTGGTTTATTTTTATTATGTCAGTTTTTTAAAAAATCACCATCTAGTGCTTACCACGGTACATTACTGTTCCGTGCTAAGCAGGGGACTTAATATTGATGGTGGATTTTGACAAAGAAGAAAATTATAATCTTGCTTTTCACCTAGCTGCAGAAGCATGAAATAAATATGTACAAATTTCTGACCCGTCATCAGAATTATGAATACATACTGTTATCTTAAATTATGCAAGAGAATTGAAAATGCATATTCATCTTGTGGTTAAATTAGCCTTATAATTATTTTATATATGTATGCGCCTTCGAAATTTCAGGGCTTTACCCGGCCAAACCATCGTTATTTCATGTGCGCTCATGCAAACTATCTGTATTAATCAAAATACGTTGATTATACAAAATTAAGAACATTCAGAATAGATGCTATCCCATATCTGAATAAAAACGCTAATTAATGCATACCATTTAATTACATAGTCGCATCAAGCATTATCTCAAATTGTAAAATTCCAAAGTTGAATCTCTTAAAAATGTTTTGTATGCACTGCATAAAAGTTAAGCATAAATGCTAACATTAAATCTCATACAATTGAGAAACCCTAAACATACCATAAATATGGCCCCAACATTAACGAATGCCGAAGCTAGTGGTGCATAATCAATATCCATGGCACTAGAAAGTTCCATCCTTAGCAAACCCTAGCCACACTCCCAACACCAAATAGTAGCACACACATGTGCCAAAAGGCTAGATAAAGGCCAAAAAGACGAAAGCAACAAAGCTAACAAAGCACGCGGCAAAAAAGAACTAGCAGTACTAGTTGTAGCGCTAGAAATAGCTAGTAACGCTAGCGCTAGCACTAATGCCTAGTGCTACCAACAACGCTAATTTGAAGCGCCATCACTAATGCTAGCACTCTTCCCCATCTTTTCTCCTTTGCGCGTCTTTTAGCCCTTCACTCTTGCACCTATGCTCGTGTCAGCTTTGCCCATTGCTATTAGCGCCAATATTAGGCTATTATCATACTTCATCAATAACATTATCTTACAACAAACTCACGTCTTTTGGTCCATGACTCCACTAACTCTACGAGAAACCAAAACAATTACATGGGGGGGGTCTTCATGGGGTTTTGGTCTGGTAGATATAGCAACATGCGGCGTGGAAACACCCTATGATATAGAAGTTACAAAATAGTGGTAAGGTTGAAGAAGTTAATGGAGTAATGGTATAGTTGTTTCCCGAAGATTGCAAGGTGGTTACACTATTACCCCATAATCTCCATCACTCCATCTCCTCACTACCTCTACTACTTTACAATCAAACATGTGTGTTCCCAACTACTATAAATAGGCTACTTAGCCCATTTTAGAAACACAACAAGCTTATCATTCTCTCAAGATCAGTTATTTTCTCAATAGTTCAACATCTCTACACACAATTCAACACACAAATTCCTTCAACTTTCTTTGCTTCCCTCCCCTAAGATCAACCCATTTTCTCTCCTTCTGGCCGAAGCAGGGAGGAACGACTACTATCATGGTTTAGGCTTGCCATATACGATTTTGATTTCTGAATCTAAAGAAAGCACTTCTACAGTACATTATTTTTCCTAAGATCAATTTTTAGGTACTAACAGAGGAGTAGTGGTCATACAAGTCCTCCCAATTTTTCGGACATGACTCTAATACAATCTCCACAATCGTTATTCCTCCACTTCTTCTCTAACTTTCACCACTTACGAGAAATCAATGTGTTTCCTCCAAACTATAAAATAGAGGCTTCATCTTCGATTTATCCCAGGAATAATTTATTCTAAATTACACACTACAATTAGTCATCACATTGAGATTTCTAAACCTTCTTTGCTTCCCTCCCCTAAGACCTACCCAATCTTCTCCATCTTTGTGATCGAAGCAGGACGTGAACAACCATTTCTTTGTTTAGGCTCGTCCTATTAGAGCTTAATCTCTCGAACCTATCTAAAAAGTACCATTTCGCAGTATATTTTTTTTCACCCCAAAATAGGAGTTTTTCTATCTTAAGCTCTCTCTAATGGTTTATATGAGTTAAAAGAGTTTTAGACAATATTATTTTAACAGTGTAGTTAAACGTTACTTACTTTGGTTGTTTGGGATTTTTTGTTGTGGTTGTGGATCATTGGAATAATGATATTTTGTTACGTTTTGTAGGCTTGAGAAAGCCTTTTGTAGCTTCGAATGTCAATAGGAGAAATGTCGTAAGATGCATCAATATAAAGATATATTGTTTAGTCGTACTCATATGGTGGCCAATTATTCTCTGCTTAATTACTGCATCTTGATTAATAAAAACAACCAAATAAGCTGGCACCACCACCACGACTAGTAGTTACCACGCTGGCGCCTAAATTATACGGTATATTAATAAAGAGACATGAGAATGTAAACCTATTTTCTAATTGCTATAGCTATTTATTAAAGAAGTATATATATGTAAGTAATTTATTTTGGGATTTCTGGTCTCGGTGAAGCTCCCGCTTTTGTGTTTGGTCTTTAGAATCACCAAGTTAGAGCCTTTTGGTTCCCAATTTGGATTTTCTATTATATCTTTCAACAAGGTTCCTAATATAGTTTTTTGTTTTCTTGAAATAAAAACTGCATTTGGTTTCTGCATTTAAAACTGTTTTAAAAAATCTAAACAACACAATACTTTTATCCAACACCAGTTCAAAGCATATTGTCGGGGAATTTGCCAAAATGAGCTCATTTTTTCAAGTCCATTTGAAGTATTAATACCTTGAACAAGAATTTTGATATATTGCTACCATTTTAGACTTCCAAATAAGTGATATCGCATACAAAAATAAAAACCACATCGCTGTATTTCAGTAACTAGAAAAAAAAAAGACATTAACAAAAGATTGTCATTTTATTAGCATTTACAGTTTGTACCATCTTTATATGTACCTTTGAACAGATAAACTCAATTAAGCTTGGAACCCTTTTCGAACAAAAGAAAATTATGCCAAAAACATAACTCATCTAACTTTAGTACATAAGGATATGTATTGAGTTAAAACACAGTAAATATTAATGTGTACTAAGTGAAACCCTTGTACATATTGATATGTACTGAGTATCAGACTTTTCAAATTGATGAGATAATTCCTCTAGTCTCTCTCTCTTCCTTGATGCCCCCAAGTCTGCTAACCTCATTGACTTGTCTGCTGTTTCTTCTTTGAATTTGAGATTTTTCGCAAACTCCACCATAGCTTGTTTCATTTCATCCAACTCCTGCTGCAAAACTGTCAACTGCCAAAGACGCAAAACTATCAAGAGTCAAGACTTAACCATTAAGTATTTAAGGTTATGCACTGTGGTTTCTTTCCACTAGAGAAATCCAAAAGTTTAAACCATCCAAAGAATATAGCAAAGTCCTGCAATCAACATCAGGATTAGAAGAAACAAACATTAAGAATTCACGTAAACAAACACAAATGAATTAGCACATATTAATATATACTGAGTGAAAACCTAGTATGTATTGATATGTACTAAGTGAAACCCCAATGCAAGGAAACATCGAGACATTTTTCATCTCACGAACATACTGATACGCAAAATATCTTTCATTCTATTCATCGTACTGTTACTTTCATATCTTACACATGAATCCATAGCCGTATATATAAATATAAATGCATTAAATTTAGAAACTCATTTGCCAACTATGAATATACAAAATCATCATCAGGATATTTACAAAAAGAATCGAATGGATGTTCGATCCAGCCTAAAAAGACTAAAGGAGATACCCAGCTGGGATGACAGCAGCAGAGGTCGAAACTAACAAGTCGACAATTCTCTGATAAAACTGGGCTTGCAATTGTGCATGTCTTTCTCTTTCTTCTGGGAGATTCTGTATACAAAGGCTTCCTATGAAGTACGTAACCTGTCCCATAATGCACACCAGTAGGATAAGACATTAAATATAAATAAAACCAATAAACATAGTAAATCTTTTACCCACGTGTCTGCACATAAGAGAGAAACCAATTTAGAACAATTCATATGGATATTGTGTTCGGAAATTCGCATGCTGCTATAGCGAACCTGACAAGTCACAAGTTCACTGAATGCCGCCACCTGTTTATGCCCCGTGACATGTTCTATCAACTTATGGATGCAAATACAAAATGAAAAGTCTAAACTCATACGGTGTAGAGAAAGAAAAAAAACAACTAAAATGATTTCTTCATATTAAGACTTTAGGGTAGACATACACATTATGCCTAAAAAGTATACATTCGGCTAGTGAAATATGACCATATTCATATCTCGTAAGTTTATCTTGGTACCTACAATTTGGTCTTATAAATAAAACAAACAAAACTAACGTTGGTACTGTAAATGATGGATTTTTGACAAGGGATAGAATTATAAAATCTCCCTCTTCCTAGAAGTAGAAGCATAGAAATACCCGTGCATATTTTTGCACATATTTCTGGATTTATATCAAAACATGAAATACTGTATTTCTGCTTATATTTTGCAGGCGAATTAAGAATGCAGTCTCTGCAAATGATTATGTGCATTCCATATTGATCCCAGAGTCTACTAACATTTATAATATTTATGCCATATCGAACAAGTCTCAAGTCGCATAAATTCCACAGTTGAATTCCTTGAACTTGTTTTGAATGCGCATCGATATTTCAATAACATATATCTAATATAAAAATAGTTAATGCCTGATCTCGAGAACGCATTTAGCTTAATATTCTGCTCGCAAAAAGCGTATCACAATTCTCCATCTTAACCTTAAACATACGCCACTTTAGCATTTTTTTCTCAAGGATATGTCAAAAATTATACGATGTTCCTCTTAGACGTGCCCCAATCAAAGAGAAATTCCTCCAAAGAAGCATTGTATCTCCGTAATAGGCTAGCCCTAGCATCTCCGCATAGCATCAGGCTAGCACTAGCCTCACTAAGGCAGTGTCAAAAGGGACGCACTACGTTTTTCGGGCTGGCGCCAAAGCCAGTGTTAGCTTTGCTAGCAGTGTCCTTAAGGGACGCGCCATATTTTTTGCTGGCACAAAGTCCAGTGCTAGCTTTGCTAGCTGCATCCTTAAGGGACTCGCCAAATTCTCACGCTAGGCACAAAGGCTAGTGCTAGCTTCACTGAGCAGCGTCTTAGGGACGCGCCACTCTTAATGAACGCTGGCCTAATGCCAGCGCTAGCTTTATATGGCTATCTATTAAGCCTCCTTGATTGGATTCTTAAGTGCGCCACAATCGGTCTTTGGGAACCTTCGCACAATCTGGCTTCGAGCAGTTCCATATTTATGCTATATCATTTCTAAATTGATATCTGACCAGTAAACTTACTTCTAAGCTATTACATGACCAGTAAACTTACCAGACTCCACACTGATCAGTCTAATTATCAATTTAAGTGAGTTGCGCTACTTTCCTCACTAACTTACTTAGCAAGTTATTAACTTGACCTAATCAAAATAGTGATAGTCCACGACTCCACTATTTCTACGAGATATCAAACAACACATGGGGGGATTCTCATTGGGGTATTGGTCTGGCGGTCTACGGCAATCGTGCGTTATGGCAACACATCCACAATCAAGAAGTTAATAAATAGTGGGACAGTTTCAGAGTGGTTGAGAATGAGGAGTAATGGTCAAACAAGTCTTCACTATTTTCCGGACATGACTCTACTATAATATCCACAATCGTTACTCCTCCACTTTTTCTGTAACTTCCACCACTTACAAGAAATCAGTGTTTATCCTATCAGAACTATTAATATATGGTTTCATCCATTCAACAAAAATTAAGAAGATAAAATCAGCGATATATCTCAGAAATAATCCATTATTGAAACTACACACTACCATTTTCAATCACACAGTGATTTATCAATCTTTTTTGCTTCATGTTTTAGGGTGAAAAAAATGTATTGCAAAATGTTACTTTCAGGTAGGTTCGAGATATCAAGCTCGAACTGGAAGATCCTAAACCAAGAATTGTTGTTCACGTCTTGGTTCAATCACAAAGGTGGAGAAGATTGGGTAGGTCTTAGGGGAGGGAAGCAAAGAAGGTTGAGAAAACCCACTGTAATGAATAATTGTAGTGTGTGATGAAGAACGGATTATCTCTGGGATAAATCGCTAATTCAGTATATCTTGTCTCTTAGTTCACTCTGTCCCTTTTTCGAATAGATAAAGCCATTTATTTATATTTCTAGACCAACTTCTATTCTGACTCAACCAAATCAAACCTATTAAATCTAGCAAACAAAAAGCATGATGGATCCACTTAGATTGTTTCTAGACCAGCTTCTATTCTTTCAAAAGGAAACTAGTTACAATTTTAGAAAACCTCTTAGAACGATCTGAATTAAATTAAGTCGAAGAGAAACAGGATAAGCTCTAAGGAGATTTGATAACCCTGTCTCTTTGGCACTTTTGCCTGGGTTACAAGGCGGCTCTAATCAACTTAAAATAATCTTCTTGAACTGCGAGTTCGGCTAACACGGTAACCAATACAGTCCTTTTGAACGAGTTTCCTATAAGCTCGTTACCCTATCGGTCTCTTTCAAGTCAAAATTTTAAGGTTTAGGTTCGCGTTTGGCAACGTGTTCCTAAAGAAGGCAAGAAGGAAACAGTGATGAAATCCGAGTCCTTATCTTGTATGGCCAGTTCTTGCCATTTACTAGAAAAAAAAGTCCGCTTTCAATTCCTCAACATATATGCATACGAATGAATACAGTAAACCCACTTGCAGGGGATTCGTGGGTTGATCGAGTCTTACCTCCCGTACCAGACGGGGGATGAATCGGTTGTAGTCGCCTCGGGCCACCGACTCCTATGTCAGTGTGCGAACCCGAGGGGACGAGACAATATCGTAATTGTCGTCCCTCCCTGTAGTAGTTTATATTTAAATTACCCTTCCGTAGGGTTTAAAAATAATAAAATGTCCAAAGTCCAAAATAAAGTCCAAAAAGTGTCCAAAAAATAAAGAAAAATTACAGAAATAATAAAAATTCCTAATACAATTTTCTAAACAAGTAAATCTAAAGAAAATAAATCTAATTAATAAAAATAAAATCTAAAAATAAAAGTCTTTATCTTCTTCTACGTTCTTTAAGTTTTAACTTTCAACTCCAAGTCTTTAATCACCAAAGTCTTTGGCTTTTATTTCCTTTCAATCCAAGATCCAAACCTGTAGCAAAAAGAGAAATACCCAAAGAAACGTAAAATAGAACAAAGTAAAAATAATAGTAAAAAGAAAAATAAAAACCTAAAAGGAATCTAAAACTCTAAACCTAAAAACAAGTCCCTGGCAGCGGCGCCAAAAATTGATGTGATTTTTAGAATTGTGGTAAAAAGGGTTTGATTCTCAGACTTGTGAAGATTCGATTTTTATACCTAATTTTTAATGGCTAAAAATAAATAAAATTAAAAAAAATTGATTTAAAATTGATGGGAAGAACTAGGGATAAGATTCCACCATTAACCAATATTTCAAGTGATAAAATCTTACAGTTCCTGTATTCAAGTTATTCTAAGTATTGCCAAAATTAGGTTTCTAAAAGAATAATTGTAAATCGAAAGAATGAGACATCAAAAGTTTAAAACTAAGCATGACCCATCAAAAGAAAACACAATTATTTAAGAAAAACCATTTTTTTCAATTTAATTCAAAGCAATTAATAATAAAAGAATTATAAATAATAGTTAAAATAGAAGTTACCCCTTGATTATTGGAGAAATAGCTTTCTTCATCGCCCCAGTGATGATGATTATCTCATTGTATAGGAAACACACTCAAAAATATATTTCATAGCTCAAAAAGATCTTACTATGGTGAAATAATAGTAACACAGGAGAACAAAGATGCTTATAAGCGTTACAGAGAAGTGTTCTCTGCGTTACAGAAGAAGGAAAAGGGAATATGAGAAAAGAACGGACTTGTAGTGCTTCAGAAATAAGACTGCTTGAGGGACTGTGTTAGCGACAATATCAGCGACACTCCTCTGGATACTTATGTTCTTCACCTTCTACTTCACCAGCAGAACTCGGGTTTTTCCTAGAATTTTTTATCTTTGCTGCGGCTACTCCCGATATCTTTCTCTTCGATTCTCTTTGGTATTTATAGGGTTAGTAAACCCTAGAGACCCTTTATAACCGATAAGGACTCAAAGAACAAGTCCAAATAACTCTCAAATCTTGTGATATCCGAAACAGAGAAGAACTCTTTTTTTCCGTCCATATTCATTCATGTGGCCAATTTTTCCGGGTAAAACACTTTATTGACGTGTGTTGGTGATATTCTGGTTGATTAACTTCACCTGGGTGAATTAGAATTACCCCAAATCACTAAAAACATCTACAAACCAACTCACAGGAGTTTTCTCACGCAATAATACTTCTTCCCGCCATTTTCGGTTTCAAATTCAAAAGGGAGGTGCCCCCAATCCAACTTGTGGGGTGCCTTTATCAATTTTGCTTGGTGCCTTTAGTAATTTTTCGAGCCGATTTTTCCACTAATTTTTGTTTCTCAAAAATACCTACAAAGACATAAAACCATAATAAGTATAAAATCGAACACTATCAAAATAGAAAATCGAGCGCAATTTAGACACAAAAATGTGTCTATCAAATACCCCCAAACTTGCTATTTGCTAGTCCTCGAGCAAATCTAATCTAGAAATAAAATCCTAACTCACTTTCGCAGGAATCGCGACTACATTTAGCATATGTAATAAGCCTTTAAAACCCTAGGTGTCCCTAGTGGACGAGTTTTGTCTCGTGAGGGTTTACAAGAGGTATATCCACAAAATCTTTACTCCAAATTTTAGCTACTCGTGAACGATTGAGGATAGACACTAAGCAAGCTATTTAGTTGGCATACTAAATTCTTCGGCTATGTGAATCATTACCCTATATGAGTCCAACTGTTGTACACGAGTTTTTACTCAAGCCTACTAAAATTCATATATAAGAAAACAAAGTTCTACTTAGATAGTTGTTCAACCACAATACTCAGAATCTATCAAAGTTCAATTACATGAATAGATTTAGAAGATGGAAATAAACAAAATGAAGTTTGCGTGTGTTGACTAAGGTGAATGGTGTTTCCCATATCTGTCTGAAGGTCAGTGCCAGGATGAATCCTAATGGATTGAGATACGCTCACATTGGTCTTAATCATTTTACTAATATCGATTCAACTAGTATATACAAGGGTTCCAACGATCGATTTATTGAAAATAAAAACTCCTATAAATGTACTGACAACATGATTGGATCGGATTGAATCCAAGTGCATGGTCATTATCAGCATCTTACATGATAGTTCCCATAGATCCTGCGTTCCAGCTTGCTTAGGCGACGGAGACAGGGAGAACACACACATATTGCTACCAAAGTGTCAATACTCGATTTTTTTTTATAGGAATAGAAACTAAAAATGGGGCTTGATCTCAACACTCTATTTCATCCTGGCGGCGATAACAATTCGATACGGGGCCCCACCAAATCACTTAGAGAAACACAAATTGCAAAAATAAAAACATAAAGTGATATGGTTGAGATAGACTCCAAGATATTGTGACAACTATCATGTTATTTCTAACACCTGAACTCTGTCCTTTTATGAATAGACCATTTCACTAGGCACACCAATTCCTATAGAAAAAGAGTTAAGTTTCCATCTACCTAGAATGGTTAGTGTCATCCTGAATTGTTCACAAGCTTATAAACTTTGGAGTTTTTATTATTGCACTAAAAAGTTTCTCCTTTACCCCCAAACTTAAATCAAACAGTGTCCTCAATGTTTCAAAATAAAGAGCAGTACCAATAGATAAGTAAAAAGAGGAACAAAGAGGTAAGCCAGAAAGATAATACCTGAGTAAAGCGTAGCAATCCTTTTATGGAGAATAAAATAAAAAGATAAAAATCTAACAACCTACAAAAATCTACTAATATACAAAAACAACCCTGATGGTCAATCAGAGTAAGCAGGGTCCTCCAGAGGGACCTCCTCAACATCACCTGTAGGAAAAGGCTACAAAAATGGTTTCAATCTCTGACCGTTAACCTTGAAAGGATTTATACCATCTTGAGTCTCAATCTCAATAGCACCATGAGGAAAGATAGTGCGAACAACAAAAGGACCGGTCCACCGAGAGCGTAACTTCCCGGGGAATAGATGCAAACAAGTATCATACAGAAGAACTTTTTGACCTGGAGAAAATGACTTTCTTAAAATATATCTATCATGCACAAGTTTTATTTTGTTCTTATACTCCCTAGCACTATCATATGCATCTTTTCGAATCTCTTCCAACTCATTGAGCTGGAGCTTCCTGTGAGCTCTTGCTTTGTCAAGTGAAAAATTAAACTGCTTTACATCCCAATATGCTCTATGTTCTAACTCGACGGGCAGGTGACATGCCTTGCCAAAAACTAGACGATAGGGTGACATTCCAATGGGGGTCTTAAACGCGGTACGGTAAGCCCATAAGGCATCAGTAAGCCCCAACGACCAGTCTTTCCTATTAGGATTAACTGTATTCTCTAGAATACGTTTTATCTCCTGTTGGAAACCTCTACTTGACCACTAGTCTGTGGGTGATATGGGGTAGCTACTTTGTGGGTAATACCATATTTCTTCATTAAAATCTTAAACGGTCGATTACAAAAGTGTGACCCTCCATCACTACTTATAGCTCGCGATGTACCAAAACGTGCAAATATGTTATCATTCAAAAACTGGACCACAACCTTGTGGGCGTTTTTTTTACACGCAACTACCTTTACCCACTTAGCCACATAGTCTACGGCGACAAGGATGTCAAAATAACCAAAAGAATTAGGAAAATGACCCATAAAATCAATGCCCCACACATCAAAGACCTCAATAACTAAAATAGGGTTCAAAGGCATCATATTTCTACGGGAAATGGTTCCTAACTTCTGGCATCGCTCACAAGCAACACAGTAACTTTGAGAGTCTTTAAACAACGACGGCCAGTAGAATCCACACTGCAATATCTTAGCAGCAGTCTTCTTAGCACTAAAGTGACCCCCAAAAGCATGATCATGACAAAAGGAAATAATACTGGACTGGTCACTCTCAGGTATACATCTCCTAATAATCTGGTTTGGACAATACTTAAACAAGTAAGGATCGTCCCCAAAGAAATGCTTCACCTCAGCTAAAAACCTAGAACGATCTTGTTTACCCCAGTGTTGAGGCAATCGACCAATAACAAGATAATTCATTATATTTGCAAACCAAGGTGATTGGGAAACAACGAATAGTTGTTCATCAGGAAAGTTATCCCTCACAGGAGGAGAATCATCAGGGGAATCCAAAACAAGTCTAGACAAGTGGTCTGCTACTACATTTTCTGCACCCTTTTTGTCTCTAATTTCTAGCGAGAATTCTTGTAACAAAAGGATCCATCTAATCAATCTAGGTTTAATATCCTTCTTAGACAGAAGGTACTTCAAAGCAACATGATCGGTAAAGACTATAATCTTAGAACCTAAGACATAGGATCTAATTTGTCTAAGGAAAAAACATTGGCTAACAATTTCTTTTCTGTGGTGGTGTAGTTCAGTTGGGCATCATTCAGGGTTTTGCTAGCATAGTAAATCACATGAAGTAATTTGTTCTATCGTTGACCTAACACAACACCAATAGCATAATCTGAAGCATCACACATTATCTCAAAGGTTAGGTTCCAGTTAGGTTTCTGGAATATGGGTGCGATAGTGAGTAAAGTCTTAAGATTCTCAAAATCCTCTAAACAAGCCTCATCAAACAAAAACTTAACATCTTTTGCAAGCAAATTGCAAAGAGGTCTAGAAACCAAGCTAAAATCCTTAATGAATCGACGATAAAAACCTGCATGCCCTAAGAATGACCTAACATCTCGTACAGTTTTGCGGACTTGTAAAGTCTTAAAAAGGTCAACTTTGGCTTTATCTACCTCTATACCCTTAGAAGATATGATATGCCCTAAAAAAATTCCTGATCGAACCATGAAATGACATTTTTCCCAATTAAGCACTAAATTTTTTTCCTTACACCTAGTCAACACTGATGTCAAATGATGCAAGCACTCATCGAAAGATGACCCAAATATTGAAAATCATCCATAAAGACCTCTAAAAACCGTTCTACCATATCAGAAAATATGTTCATCATAAAACGCTGAAAAGTAGCGGGTGCATTACACAACCCGAAAGGCATGCGTCTATACTTAAAGGTACCAAAGGGACAGGTAAAAATAGTTTTCTCTTGGTCTTCTGGGGCAATACCAATCTGATTATAACCAGGAAAACCATCTAGCAAGAAATAATGGCTATGTCCAGCTAATCTCTCAAGCATTTGGTCGATAAAAGGAAGGGGAAAGTGGTCCTTCCTTGTGACCTTGTTCAGTTTTCTATAGTCAATACAAACACGCCACCCCGTGGTCACTCGGGTTGGGATTAACTTATTGTTATCATTCTGGACTACAGTGATACCTGATTTCTTGGGAACAACCTGAACGGGGATGACCCACTTACTGTCTGAGATAGGGTAGTTAATTCCCGCATCTAACAACTTAAGTACCTCAGTTCGAACTACTTCTTTCATGTTAGCGTTAAATCGACGTTACATCTCCCTAAATGGTTTAATATCATCCTCTAAATGAATCTGATGCATACAAACAGTAGGACTTATACCCTTAATGTGTGCTATGGTCCACCCTAAAGCTTCCTTATTATATTGAAGCACGGTCACTAGCCTACTTTCCTTGTTACTATCCAAGTCGGATGCTACAATCACAGGCAAAGTCTCAGATGGGCCTAAATACACATACTTCAGAGTATTTGGTAGTTGTTTAAGGTCCAACTTAGGAGGCTCTTCTAAAGAAGGAATTAGGGTAGACTTAGAAACTGGTAGTGGTTCAAAATTAGGTTTCCATCCATTACCAAGGTCTATCAAATGGGCTGAATCTAACAAAGCATTCACCTCATTGATCACACTATCGTCATCAAAATCAAGCCCAAAGTGGGCTAGGCATTTCTCTAATGGATCTTCTAACAAAGTGTTTGGTAATGACTCCTGAACTAATGTTCTTATCATATTCACCTCTTCAATGCACGGGTCATCTAACTCAGGTGGTTTCTTACTAATATTGAAAATATTTAGCTCAATAGTCATGTTACCAAAAGATAAGTTCATAATACCATTTCGACAGTTAATGATCGCATTAGATGTAGCTAAAAATAGGCGACCTAATATCACAGGTATCTGATTCTCTGGGTCAGGGACAGGTTGGATATCAAGGACAACAAAATTTACTGGATAAATAAACTTATCAACCTCAATAAGAACATCCTCTCTGACACCACGAGGAATTTTCACAGACCTATCAGCTAACTTCAGTGTCATCTGAGTAGGTTTCAAATCACCAAGTCCTGGATGGAGGTACACATGGTACGGTAGTAAGTTCACACTGGCTCCTAAGTCAAGTAACACTTTCTCAACATGGTAGTTACCTATTGTGCAAGAAATGGTTGGGGAACCTAGGTCTTTGTACTTAAGAGTTGTATTGTTCTGGATAATTAAACTCACATGACTAGATAAAAAGGCTTTCTTTTGTACACTAAGCTTTCGCTTTCACGTACACATGTCCTTAAGGAACTTGGCATAAGTACTCCTAATTGCATCTAATAATGGAAGGTTGATCGTGACTTGCTTAAAACCTCCAATATGTCATTAAAGTTGGATTCCTTCTTTGTTGGTGCTAACAGTTGTGGGAATGGGGCTCTAGGGACAAAATATGGCTTATGAGGAGCTACATCAGGCTCTTTAGAGACTTCATCAGTCTCAACAACTACTGGCTCAGAAGGGTGAACTACAGTATGTTCACTATCAGGCATGGTTACCTTGTTATCTACCACTTTACTATTCCTAAGGGTTCTAATTGCATTCACATGATTTGATGATTTCTCACCAGCATATATTTCATGAACCCCTCTAGGGTTAGGGTGTGGTTGACTAGGGAACTTGCCTTTTTCTCTTTCTCTCAAGGACTCAGCGATTTGACCAACCTGGGTTTCTAAATTGGAAATAGCATGACTGTTATCCTGAATGATCTTTTGATTTTCTCGTAAACTTTGGTTGACAAATTGCTGAAAATCTTTAGTGTTCTGAGTTAATGAAGCAACAGACTCTGCTAAACTCATGATCGTCTCGGATTTAGAATTGTGCCGGACCTGAAGGATTCTTAGTATAACCAAAACCTGGGGGAACCTTAGAATTACTATACTGACCTTGACTCTGCCCCTTAGACCAAGAAAGGTTAGGATGGTTTCTCCAACCAGGGTTATAGGTTTCTGAATAAGGGTCAAACTTTTGATGATTATCAAATCTAGTGGTATTATAAAGATCATGGGCTTGCTCTTCTACAGTCTGTCCTTCCCAAAATTTCTTGGGATCAAGTCCATAACTAGATTGACTCAGTTCTAAAGCTTCTAACCGTTATTTTGGCATCCGATTCATAAGATCCTTCTACCCTATTGACATTTCCTCTACTTAGAAGAATTGTTTTCTGGGGCTCCCTACTGTTTTCCCACTGTTGGGTTTTTTTGGCGATTTCATTCAAAAATGTCATCGCACCATCGACAGTTTTATTTTCAAACCCACATGTGCATAAAGACTCAACCATGGTTATTTTCGAATAATCTAAACCCTCGTAGAGGATCTGAACTAGCCTTACTTTTTCTAAACCATGATGAGGACATTGGGATAATAAGTCATTGTACCTTTCTAAATACCTATATAAAGATTCTCCCTCTTGTTAAGCAAATGTGCCAATCTGCTGCCTAATAGATGATGTTTTTTTCCCAGGGAAAAACTTCTGGAAAAAGGCAGATGTAAGTTGTTCATAGGTTTCAATTGACTCGGAAGTCAAACTATATAGCCAAGATTTGGCTTTTTCCTTGCGAAAAAGGAAACAATCTAAGTTTCAATGATTCATCATCTAGGTCCTTGATCCTAATGGTACTACATATTTCCTCAAAATCCCTAACATGGAAATAGGGGTTTTCATTTTCTTTCCCTAAGAAGATTGGGAGCATCTGTATGGTCCCAGGTTTCAACTCATAGTTTGCTTCAGTTTCAGCTAACTTGATACATGATGGACGAGAAGTCCTAGTCGGGTTCAACAAAGCTTTTAAAGTTGCCATTGCTGGCGCTATCAAAGGACTATAAGTAACTTCTTCACTCAGTGTCAAGTTCTCAAAATTGAAATTTTTAAAAACAGGGCCCTCAAAAGAAGAGTCTTCGAGGTCCTCCTTTCCAGGGACAGAACTACTAGGTTTCTCACTAATCAAACGACCTAGAGTGTCTCTTTTCCAAGTCCGCTCAGTGATGACTTCAAGCGGTTTTGGCATACACTAAAAAAAACTAAAAAAAAAATCCTAATTGGAAGGGAATTCTAACAATCACAAGCAAGTCCGACTCAACCAAATCAAACCTATTAAATCTAGCAAACAAAAAGCATGATGGCTCCACTTAGATTGTTTCTAGACCAGCTTCTATTCTTTCAAAAGGAAACTAGTTACAATTTTATAAAACCTCTTAGAACGATCTAAATTAGATTAAGTCGAAGAGAAACAGGATAAGCTCTAAGGAGCTTTGATAACCCTGTCTCTTTGGCACTTTTCCCTGGGTTACAAGGCGGCTCTAATCAACTTAAAATAATCATCTTGAACTGCGAGTTTGTCTAACACGGTAACCAATACAGTTCTTTTGAACGAGTTTCCTATAAGCTCGTTACCCTATCGGTCTCTTTCTAGTCAAAATTTTAAGTTTAGGTTCGCGTTTGCTAACGTGTTCCTAAAGCGGGCAAGAAGGAAACATTGATGAAATCCGAGTCCTTATCTTGTATAGCCAGTTCTTTCCCTTTACTAGAAAATAAGTCCGTATTCAATTCCTCAACATATATGCATACGAAGGAACACAGTAAACCCACTTGCAGGGGATTCGTGGGTTGATCGAGTCTTACCTCCCGTACAAGACATGGGATGAATCTGTGGTAGTCGACTCGGGCCACCGAATCCTCTGTCAGTGTGCGAACCCGAGGGGCTGAGACAATATCGTAATTGTCGTCCTTCCATGTAGTAGTTTATATTTAAATTACCCTTCCGTAGGGTTTAAAAATAATAAAATGTCCAAAGTCCAAAATAAAGTCCAAAAAGTGTCCAAAAAATAAAGAAAAATTACAGAAATAATAAAAATCCCATAGCGTTGGACGAACAAGAACCTTTGTTTTTTCTAGTACCACTATGTTAGGATGGGAACGCTTACTTACCATCTCACTCGATCGGCAATCAGCACCGCTCTTATAGCATCGAATAGAAACATCTTTGGTCTTCAACTGTTGATGATGAACTCTTGAACTTCATATAACTTTGATAATTTATAACACTTCTTCTCAATTCCTTGTTGTTTGAAACTTATTTATAGATTTCTTCTTCCCCACAGACTTATTGAATGAATAAAAAAATAAATATACACTAAAGTAATTTTTTTTGGGTTTTTTTTATCATAATACAAACTGATAAATAAATAAAATGATAAAACTTCTATGACCGTGGGATAAGGATTTTACCACTTGATTCTTCACAACTTGTATTGCCTCGATATCATGAATTTCACTAACTCACATCTTTTGATTTCTTTCACTTTTTTACATATGTCTTCAACATGTATATATAATTCGGCTCATTTTGTTGTCGCTTCACTTGAATATGAAATTTTCTCTTTCTTGTATTGTTGCTTGTAAACCTTGAACGTCTTCAACTTTCCTTCAAATTTTTAATGCTCTGTTTGATGATGATGATATGTTTCTATGGACCCATTATTGTCGAGAGAATGGTGCCAACTCCAAACAAGACTACAAGATAGAGTTATCAATTCTTATGGCACCCTCATGATTGATGAAATAGCACTCAAGAGATCAAAAAGTAGTTTTGAAATTGGTGCGATGTTGGGTAGCTCATCATTCTACCCGGAATTTACGCAGATGAAACACTCTAAACGGACAATTGAAGGTTTGGTGCCTCACTCATGGGTATTGAATGATCAACAACTCTAATACTAAACTCTTTATCGGCATTTTAAGTCCATTTTTGTCAGCTCTAGCCTCTCAACAACTAAGCACTCCGAATATAGTTCTCTAATACTTCTAAGTTCAGTTATTTCGGTTAGAACTCCGTATGTAATCTTAGCTAGAAGTATGCCAAGTGACTCTAAATTCTCCAAAAGTTGAAGGTTTTCATGCATATATGTACAAAAGTTTAAAAAATCTACCTACAAAAGCAAATACTAAAAATCAATATGCTTAACCACTCCCCCACACTTATACTTTACATTGTCCTCAATGTAAATTGACTCCTCAAATGTAAAATCAAGATGGGAAATCCTAACATGATATGAAAAACTAAGAAAAATCAAAAGATAAAGATAGAACTACAAAACCAATGGGTTGCTTCCCATGCAGCACTTGGTTTAAAGTCGTCAGCCGACTCTTTACTCACCTGTATTACTCCTCCACAGGGAGAAAATATTCAAGTCTAATCACGTCCATACTCTCTGTAGGGAAGTTTTCGTAATAAGGCTTCAATCTATGGTCGTTGACTTTGGAAATTATTCCTATTTTCGTACTAGTAATCTCAACTCCACCATGAGCAAAAAACATTAGTAACAACTAATGGTCCAACCCATCTGGACCTCAGCTTACCAGGAAATAAACGAAGACGAGTATTAAATAAAGGGACTTTTTGTCCCACAACAAAATTCTTTCGAGAAATTATTTTGTCGTGAAAAATATTAGTCTTCTCCTTGTATATACAAGAATTCTTGTAAGCATCATAACGTATCTCCTTTTGCTGATTAAATTGTAATTTTCTTTGTATCCCCACATTATCATACTCCATGTTGCACATCTTTACTACCTATAAAGCCTTATCTTCAAGTTCAGCCGGGAGATGACAAGTCTTGCCATAAACCAACTGATACTGAGACATTCCAATCGGTGTCTTGTATGCCGTTCTATACGCCCATAATGCATCATTGAGCCTCAAGCTCCAATCTTTCGGTATAGTATTAACGGTTTTGTCTAGGATGGATTTGATATCACAGTTTGAAATTTAAGCTTGTCCACTAGTTTGTGGGTGGTAAGGCATACCAATCTTGTGTGTAATATTATACTTCTTGAGCAGAGCATGGAAGGATTTATGAAAATGTGAACCTCCATGGACCATCACTAATAACCACACATGGTGTACCATGTCTAGTAAAAATATTTTCCTTCACAAACTCACAAACAACTTGAGAAACATTAGTAGGGGTGGGTTTAACTTCCATCCATTTCGAAACATAAATCCACAACAATAAGTATATAAAATTTTCCATACGAACTAACAAAAGGGACCATAAAATCAATTCCCCACACGTCGAATATTTCTACAGCGAGAATCGGTGTGAGTGGCATTTGATTTCGAGCACCTAAATTTCCCGTTTGTTGACATTTATCACAAGATTTGCAAAAAGCATATGCATTCTCAAATAGGGTGGGACAATAAAAGCAACTCTCAAGAACTTTGAAAGCGGTACGTTTAGAACCAAAATGGCCACTACAAGCATAATAATGACAAAAATATAGAATTGATTAAAATTTAGAGCTAGATACTCACCTGCGGATAATCTGATCAGCACAGTATTTCCACAAGTAGGGCTCATCCCACACATACTGCTTGGCTATCTTCTTAAGCTTTAGCTTTTGAAAACTAGACATTGTACTAGGTACTTTCCTTGTAACCATACCAAGTAGTTCACTATATCAGTGTACCAAGGTGTTGATTCTTCTAGTGAGAAAAGTTTTCCATCCGGGAAACGATCTTGTGGGGGAAGTTCTTCTTCAGAAACAACAAGTCTACTAAGATGGTCTGCAATAGTATTCTCAACACCTTTCTTGTCTCTAATTTCTATGTCAAATTCTTGCAACAATAGAATCCACCGTATAAGTCTTGGCTTAACTTCTTTCTTCTTGAGTAGGTACCTAAGTGCTGCACAAAATAAAAATAAAATAAAATATTTACAAATAAAAAATAAAATCCTAGTCTAATTATGTACTAATAAAATCTCGGGGTTTTATACTTACCTTTTCGGCTACTTATTCCACTTTCCGTTTTTAACTTCAATAAAAATCTGCATACCAAAAATACAAGACAAATACCCAAGTAAAATCTATAAAGTAATAAAATAAAAATAAATTCTAAACTAAAGTAAACAAACCAAAACCTAAAAAATAAAAAAATAAAAAAATATAAGACCCAACCTAAAGACAATTCCCCGGCAGCGTCGAAAATTGATTTGATTTTAGGCAGTGGTAGGAAAGTATCGTTCACTCGGACTTGTGAAGATTGATTTTAGACCTAATTTTAATTTTATTCTAGCAAATATATACAAAATATGGTAGCAATATTAAGGATAATTGAGACATAGGATTTCACCATTTTTCATATTGATATCGTTCAAATATTAATTCTAGACAATTATATCTCAAATAATAGAAATATTGACTCTGATTCTTTGCCAAAAGTAGATTCCTAAAACATTAGATGTAAATCATAAGCATGGCGCATCAAATGTACTTTAGACTAAGCGTACACCATTAAACAAAATCACACCTAATTAGTAAAAGTCATAATTCAATTTAAATTAACGCAAAAGTCATAAAAGAATTAAATATAGTTACCAACCAATTGTGATAAATAGATTCCTCCATTGTCCCAGTGATGGAGATTAGCTCTTCATGCTCAAAACACTCTCAAAATATTGATTCATGACTCAAAAAGTGTTTACAAAGGTGAAAAGAAAAGAAAATATTGATTCGGGAGTTAATATGTGTTTTAGTATAATGATTGAGCCAGCCCCCCTACTCTTCTACGCTACCCCTATTTATACTAAAACACATATTAACTCCCGAATCTCAAAAATCTTCTCTTTATTAATGGAAATCTTCTTGGCAGAAAGAAATCTCGATAAATATATATGTCTTCTCTATTTCGGCCATTAAGTCATGAAGATTTTATCTACTGCGTTGTTGCAAAGGATATTAAGCAAGTATGGAAAATAATTGTGTTAGTTTAGGAGAGAAAATACCGAATTTTCTCTTACCTTCTTTCCTTCCTTCCTGTTTTATCGATTCTCGATCATTAAACGAGATATTTGTTCCATTCTCGAGTTCCCAAACTTGTTGAAACTCTTTTAATAATCAGGCAAGAATATCTTTCTCTTTAAGCCTTGAAAATAACCCAAATTACTTACGAAAAAACTTCACAGCGAGAGAGAATATGTTTCCCACCATTTTTTTTTAATTTTAAATGAAAGAGAGTGGGTGCCTTTATCAATTCTGGGGTGCCCTTATCCAAAACTTGTGGGGTGCCTTTTTCAACTTTCTCGCCAACTTTTCCACAATGATTTATTCTACAAAATTACCTAAAAACACAATAAATAGAAATATTAGTACAAAAATCGAGAGATAACAAAATACAAATTGGGAACAAATCAGACACATAAATGTGTCTATCATGAATGTCCCGACAACCTCTCTAACTTCTGATCAATGAAAGGTAAAGGAAAGTGATCGTTTCAGGTAGCAGAATTAAGCTTTTTGTAGTAATGCATACTCTTCATCTTGTTTGAACTCGTGTAGGAACAAGTTCATTATCTTGATTTCTGACAACGGTAACACCAGACTTCTTTAGTACCACCTGTATCGGACTAACCCATTTGATGTCAGAAATTGGGTAAATCACCCCCACACTTAGCAATTTTAGGATCTATTTCTTTACGAACTCCATCATTGGTGGGTTAAGCCCACACGGAGCATCACGTACTGGCTTTTCATCGTCTTCCATTAAGATTCTATGCATGCACATGGATGGACTAATGTTTTTGATGTCATTAATCGTCCAACGAATTGCCGTTTTATGCTCTTTCAGAACCCTACGCAGACGTTCTTCTTGTATAGAAGTGAGGTTCTTTCAATGATCAACGAAAGCTCTTCTTTATCACCCAAGTAAGCATGTTTAAGTGATCGGGAAGAGGCTTCAATTCTAGTTTAGGTTCCTTCACAATAGAAGATAAAGGAACCTCATTAGTTACGGGTAAAGAGATATATGAGATATTACTCGTTTGAGCTTCTTGTAGTGTAGTTAAAGCACCACACGTCTCCACTAGATCTTTGTCTAAGTAAACGTCCAAGTTCGGCTTCCCATGAACGTCCAAGTCAATACTATTATGCAACAGAACTTTGAGTTCATCTTCACTGTTCAAATCAAACATTTGTTGTGCTAGCGAACCAATAACTTCGATAGAGAAAACGGAATGAACATCACTAGGATAACGCATGGCTTCAAATATGTTGAATAAAATAATTTCCTTATCAAATTCCATAGTGAGTGTACCACTATCAACATCAATCTTCGTCTTAGAAGTCTTCATAAACGGTCTCCCAAGAAGTAATGAAGTAGATGAACAATTATCTCCATTCTTCCACAATATAGAAATCAACCAGAAAGATTAACTCATTCACTTGAACTAACACATCCTCCACTAGTCCCTTAGGATGTATATTGGACTTGTTTGATAATTGAGTGGTAATCCTTGTCTCTTTTAAAGGTCCAAGATTCAAAGAATCATAAATATCGGCTGACATCACACTAATGGATGCTCCCAAATCAAGTAAAGCACGCTCAAACCTCTTAGTACCAATAGTTATTGGCACCGTAAAGCCTCCAGGATCCATACACTTTGCAGGAATCTTCTTTAACAACATAGGTATAGCACTCTCGCCCACCTTAGTGACTTCATTAGGAATCAACCTATCCTTCTTTGTACACAAATCATTCAAATACTTGGCATATCTAGGCATAGTTTTGATGACTTCAATAAATGGGATGTTGATTTGCACCTTCTTGAAGATTTCCATGATATCCTTATCTTGAGCTTCTTTCTTGGATTTGGTAAAACGACTAGGAAAAGGGTGGAGTAGTGAAAGTAGGAACTGTGTCCTTCGGTTGGCCGATTGAGGTTGTCTTTTCTTTTGGCACGGTTTCTTCATCTACTTTCTTTTCTACGTCGTCATTACCCTCTTCTTGTTGTTATGGATCTTCAACTTTCCTCCCACTCCTTGGAATTACAATATTGATGTGCTCTCTTGGGTTCACAAAAGGTTGTGAAGGCAACTTTGTGGATGTCTGTTCCTTTATTTGATTTATATATGTAGCCAACTGTCCCATTTGAATCTGCATGCAGAATTGCATCCTGATGTTGAGAATTTTCTTTCTGTTCCTGAGCACCTGCATCTTGCTTCTGTATCATGGCCTTCATCATCTCCTCTAAACTGGAAATATGAGTTTGTTGTTAAGGTTGAGGCTAGGGTTGGAATTATGGTTGCTGAAAACTATTTTGTCGCCCATAAGCTGGTGGCATAGGAGATGCATCTTGCTTGTTCGCATAACTGAAATTTGGGTTATCCTTCCAACATGGATTGTAAGTATTAGAATAGGGATCATACCTCGGCCTTGATTTAGGGAATAAGTCATTGACCTCGGCCTCCTCTTTGTATGGTGGAGTAACTACAAAATTTATACGATGAATTTCCTTTTCAATGGTACTCAACCGATGTTCTGTATTTGAAGACTCTCCTATCTTGCTAAATCTTCTGACATTTGAGTCATTTCTTGTATAAAATTGTTGTGCATTTGACGCCATACTCTCAATCAAACTAGTTTCCTGCGAGATTGTCTTTTTAGTGAGTGAACCACCAGTGGTTGCATCAATCAAATTCCTATAATCTGGAAGTAATCCTTCATAGAAGTATTGAATGATGAGTGTTGAGGATATGTTATGGTGAGGTCAACTTTCCAATAACCTTTTGTACCTATCCCAGTATTCATGAAGAGACTCCCCAGTAATCTGTAAAATGCTACTAATATCTTTACGATTAGCGGCCTCCTTAGAAATAGGAAAATACTTCTCTATAAATAACTTTTTCATCTCAGTCCATGTTGTAACACTCCATGGAGAAAGGTAATACAACCACTCTTCTGCTATATCTATTAAATAAAATGGGAAGGATTGCAGCATAACATTATCGTTGTCTTCGGTACCGTTCCTAAGACTTGTCATCTTGTGCTGAAATACTTGAAGATGACGGTTCGGATCTTTGCCTGGAAGTCCATTGAACTCGGAAAATGGTGAATAAAATTCGACTTCAGCTCCACTGTGTCAGTTAGAGTAATATAAAATGGTTGTGAATCTAAAGATGGAGTTGTCAACTCTCGTAGCTTCTTCTCCGGAGGTTGAGGACCACCCATCTCTTCTATGTGATCTTCCTCTTTGTCCGAGTCTGAAAATTCACTTGGTGAAAAACTAGGAGGAAGCGGAGTGTTCATTGCTCGAACAAAGTCTTTTAGTAAAGTGCCTGATTGAAGACGTATATCAATGGCACTTGTTTTGCCCTCTTTTAGCATTCACAAAAGAGATAGTGCCTGAAACAACAAATATATAAAAAATAAAGTTAAAACTAAAAATAAACCTAATAACAAAAATAAACGAAAATAAATAACAACTAAAAGCAACTGCTCCATGACAGAGGCGCCTAAATTTGATGTGTGTCGTAGGTGCAAATATTAATTCTCTTATCTTCTATTTTACTAAAGAATAATATAGTAGTAAATAGAGTTCGTTCCCACAAGGAGCAAGGTGTTCTAGTTATCAAATTCACAAAATAGGGTTTGTTTAAGGTTGGAATTAACTAACAAAACAATTAAAAGTGATTAAGATGGAAATAATGGATAGAAATATGGTCGAGGAAGCCTTCTTCGTTACTAAACAATCATTGAGTTAGTACACTCATCTATTATTCATTCATCACAGATTATCACTAACCATAGAATATCAGGTACGCTTACCTATCCCCAAAACTCATACCATCACTGGGTAACAGGTACGCTTAGTCATCGGATTTTATCCAACTTAGCCACCTTGAGGTTTGCTTACAAGATGTAACTCAATCGAATGTTTTAAGGTTTGTGAATTTAGGTTTGATCCTAGTAGTTAGACTCAGTACGCTCGGTCCACTTTCTAATGTTGTTCTTACACGTGATTGCTCCACAGAATCCCTCTATAAGGTCTCACGTTCTCTACTTAGGTAAGATGTTATGATACAATTACGGATACCCAACTCTTACTATCTTTATATTAATTAACAAATCAATTTAGTTGGCCACCTAAACAATCTATCAATCAAGTATGAACATTCATATTAGTAAAAACAAAAGATAATCATGTGAAGAACTTCAAAATAGATTCATATAAAATAACTCAAATCATTTTTAGAACTTAGAATTTATCCTCAATCAATTAGGTGTTTAGCTACTTATGGATGTATAAATATCCATGTTATACATATTAGGAAGTAGTTAAGAAATCGTTACAATAATGAAACCGCTCTGAAACCCTAGCTTTATCCTCATGTGTTGTTCTCTCCTCCAAGACTTGAAAAGTGATGTAAAATATGTCTTCTTAATATCTTGGGAGTATTCTTACATAGTGATCTTGATATATAGGTATTAAAATCCTTCAGGGCCCATGTTCTCCCCAAAATAGAGTCAAAAACATATCAAAAACGTCTCAGAACAGTGTCAGGTTCGGCTACTATTGTGTATGGATTACTGGCCGAACATGATAACCTTTATTTGCTCCAGATGAGTTTCAGGTTCGGATACTAATGGGATTTGGATTTGTGGCCGAATCTCTCTCTGTACACTCTAACTTTTCATCGAAACTCACTTTAAAGTTCAGCTACAATCCTCATTTGACTTATTGGCCGAACCTTCTCCTGGACACTTTGTTCAAAACTCATTATTAGGTTCGGATACTACCTTGGGATCAATTTCTAGGCAAACATCTCTCTGTAGACTTGTGGAAAAACTTGATTTTTCATCTCCAGGTTCGGCTACTATTTGAACCGAAAGATTATCACCGAACCTTTCTCTGTAGACTCAAATTCTCCAAACTTGTTTTGCCTATAACTTCTTCGTCCGTTGTGGGAATGACCTCATTCTTTTTGACTTGGATTTGTCTTTCAATTATCTTCAAGATAGAGGTAAAATAATTCTGGGTTTGAACAACTTCCAAGTGTTCTTCATTTGTGGACTCTATTTCCTTAGTACTTTTGTAGCAATTTCCTTGATTTTGGATAATTCACCTAATATAAGACATAAGATAGAAAAAAAACGTAATACAAAGTAATATGCAAGAATTACAGAAAATATTAGTATGGATTTGACACTAGAATCATGTGAATTATGCACTTATCAACTTGGGCCAAAGTCAAGGAAGTACTAGTGCCAAGGACGTTAAAGCTATGGACGTTAAGGCCACAGACGCGCTAGGCCAAGGAGCGTGATAGACGAGACGTACTAGGATAGATTTTGTCGCGCTAGGGAAGCACTAGGTCTTGGGACGCGCTTGCTGAAGACGCGCCAGGTATGGGACGTTGCACTAGGGAGCGCATCAGCTGGGACACTGCGTTATGGAGTGCTTCAAGTGGGACGTGCCGGATCTAGGAATACGCCAGGAAAGGGTGCATCAGGAATGGGCGTATCATATTGGTGATGCTGGTACTCGGGGGCGCATCACCATGGACACGCTAGGCTTGATGGCGCTTCAGCTAGGGACGTATTTTCCAAGGGCGCATCACCTAGGGACTGATGTGATTTGGAATTACCCATTATAAATAACCGTAGTCGCACGGCGTCTAACTGGTAGACAACGGAAAGTACGGGTCGAACCCACAGAGAGCGGGGAAATACTGCAATTAATATCTCTAATAACCTGACCAGAAACAATATTTTTGGATTTTTAGATAAAATAATAAAATAATAAAACGGACTAAACTAATAAAAATAAATCTAATGGGAGAGTAGGTAACCAGGGTTTTTCAGTATCCACCACTATTTCTATTTAATTACTGAAATAAAACATAACTCATGATTATTCATTTATTGTTCGTTCTATCGACATCACCTATTATATGTATTAGAGTCGCAAATATCACTGGGACGCCCTAAGCATGGCGCATCAAAATCCCTAGTCTGAAGCATACACCATCTAATTGCGTTAGCGAGAAAATAATACGAAGCTAATTGTAGGTTCACAAATAATATCTGGATCTAAAAAGCATACCCTATCTAAAGATTTAACCAAAGCAGGGAATATCTAAAAAGTAGACAAACATATTTATTATCCTATTGATTCTGCGCATAGGTTACTGTATTGTACAGAACCGGTGAAACGACAATTAATTTAGATTTAAATCAATAAACAAAATCATGGAATTAATCTATTCGAATCATAATGGTCTATTACTTAATAATTCAATTTAATTAGTCTTGTACTAAAAGTGGTTTCAACATAGAACCCTAGTTACAAATAAATTAGAACATTGAAATGGGTTTCTTAAAACCCATAAAAATAATTAAGAAAAATAAAAAAAAGGATTAAACCGATAATCGATACGCGTCACTGAATCGAATCCGTCTCCACCTTAATCTTTCCGACGATGTTGCATGTACAGAAAGCTCTTGTACGCCTTCTTGTCCTCTCCAACCGAACTCCAAAAAGAATTGAACGGCAGCAAAACCTCGAAATAATAAAACTCCTGTACAGACTGCTCCCAGAAAAACCTACCGAAAAGAAAGAACTCTGTACACGCCTCCAAACCTCCAAGCAAAAACTGCATCCAGGAGAAAAGTCTCCCCCAAAAACGAACTCCCTCTCTTCGCCTCTGTATCTTTCTTCTTATAGCTTTTTAATCCCCTCCTCCAACAGCCTTCTACTTTCCTAAAAGAAAACCTAGCCACCTATGTTATGTCACATCCACCAACTCTTACCCACGTGCGTATGTACTCCGGCAGATTAGTTTAGGCTTTCTTTTCTTTGTTATTTTTTTTGTTCTGTTCAATTCAGAAACTAACGAAAGTTGAATCCCACCTACTCTTTTTCGTTTTCCGCCACAACCATCTCCCCCTTGCCACGTCACAATAACCTACTCCATCCATCGGTCAACCATTCCTATACTCTTTCTCACTTTTTAACATGTCACGTGAATGGATGAAACATAACCCATCATAGAATTTGTCCCACCTTTCATTCTCACCATCCGTACTCCAGGAACAAGAATTAAGCAGCTTCTCTACGCCTTCACACTTCATTCTTCTCTTTACTTTTTACCTGACCGTGTCAGAGTTGAAGACCACCCAATGATAATACTTGACAGTTGCGGCTCCAGCTAACACTTCTGATGTGATAGCGTATTCATACAATCTAACACGAGTAATAGAATGCCTCAAGTCCAAAGACTCCAAAGGTCCAACGAATTTCCCATTAGCAATCTACTTCGTTTAGCCCTATTTATTTATAACTTCGGATTTTATGCGAACCACCTATTAACAATAAAATAATAAATTTAGTACAATAATAATGACTAGAAAATATAAATAAGGTGGTAGAATTGTATAAATTAAGAACCTATCAGGGATGTGCTTTTCAGGGTTGTATCAAGCCAAGATGCGCTAGCTAAGGCCCCATCAAGATAGTTGCCGCTTTTTAAACGCTAGGGTTAGCGCTAAGGTTAGGTGCTAAGGCCATGGTTGCTACTAGCTGAGATGCTAGCACTATGAAGACTTGCTTGAGGACACGCCGAGTTAAAATATGCTTGGATAAGAAGAGTTAGCGCTTTTAGGGCTAGGGTTAGTGCTTTTAGTACTATGGTGGCTAACTAGCGTTAAGCCAAATAGCTGGTGCCAGCCTGGTGTTAATGGAAGAAAAGGTTAGGGTTAGCCTAGATCAAAGGCTCAATGCGTCTTTTGGGGCATTGCTTCTAGTTTGTGGTGCGTCCAAGAGGAGTGGCGCATAATTCGTGGATTAGCATTGCTCAAGTACTAAAGTAATATTATTGATCTTACAAGAGCAATTTGAGAAGCGTTCATTGCGAACGAAGCGTTAAGCTATAGTATATTTTGGGGTTTAAGCATTAGTTATTCCCGCATTTGATAGATATTTTCGGAACATCAATGCACATTCGGGGTAAGTTCAAGGAATGCAGCCGTGGAATTTATGCGACTTGAGACTAGTTCGATATGGCATGAATATTATGAGTATTGAGGAGGCTGCGAGGCTAGTTTAGAGTGTTTGTAGAGAATTTGTATTCTAAATTTTCTTACGGAATATAAGTAGAGATACAGTATTTTGTGACTCAAGTTGCTCTATACTAGTGGGAAACCCATCTAGGAGCTTGAGACTTATTATTTAGACTACATGATCAATATATAACACCTGTATCAATTTGTAGAGATTGTATTCTTAATTCTCCTGCGGAATATATGCAAATATACAGTATTTCGTGTTCTGATGTGAAGTCAGAAATATGTACGCAAATATGCATGGATACTTCTATGTTCCTACAACTAGGCAGAAAGGTGATTTTATAATTCTAGCCCTTGTCAAAAACTCTCTATCTATAAATGGTAGATCTAGTTCCTCCACTCGTAATCTCAGCTCTCTGATTTTGGTCATTCTTCCCATAAAAGTAGAGAGGTTACATGCACATTAGGTCAGAACATATTATACACAAAAAATTTGGGCATGCACCATAAAAGTCATTATAAATACTCACAAATTTCATATACATTCATTAAAAATTGATATTCGAAGAATTACATGAGTTGAAACCATTACAAGGCGTTTCACAAAACCGCATCAGAGACAATTTAAACTGCCTCATGAAAACTTTAAAGCTGGCGACGATTGGTAAGGAATATGAGCATGAGTATTAGGTAAAAATTCTTGTATGGATGTCTACTACAATATACTAAAAGGGAACATCAATCGGATAAACGAGCTGAGAGTTATGACCAAAACAATGAATGGTGTCAGGTCTGAAAACTATCAGAATTTTCCTGGATACTTCCTGAATTTTACTGTTGGGTTGTTTTGACGTCTCAAACAAGATAAAATCCTAGATAACGGCGTAAGAATTTTTTTTCTAATAAATATAGAGGGGTCAATCATCAAAAACTAAGGTTGTATGAAGATTCTACAACGTTTTTCCCTAGCACTATATTTCTGAACTTTTCTGATGACGAAAATCTATAAATAACTTGAAAATTCGAACATAGTTATGCTTATATAAGAAGTTCGAAGAGTCTATATGGTTTGTTATGGTCATAAAGAGCAGAATACTTATCTGGTGCTTGCTTAGATTTTGATTATGCAGCAATCAAGTGTCAGTAATTGTGTCAGCAAGGCGGCGGTAAATGAGAGACAAGACACCCGGAGATGATGCCTTGAGTTGTAGATAGTAGCATCAAAGTTAAAAATATTGGAAACCGACAGTAGAAGCTGATGGTAGATCAGAACTGCAGGTGAGGCTGGCGGTGGACTCCAGTGTTCTTGTCGAAGAAAGGTTGATGAGTCTTCTATTGTTGTGAGATATTCTTGGGAGATGTAGTTTGACCTGAGGTGATAGTATGTCTGAGAAGACAAAAGTCTACGGGAGGATGAGGTTATAAAGTTGAGTCTTCTGAATCCCGTTCGGAAACCCTAGTTTTCACACCATTTTCTCCAAAAGATATTGAATTTCATAAGGTGTTGGATTTTGATTTTTGATCCCAAATTTTGAAGCCAAGAGACCAATCTATCATATGCAAAAAGAATCACTCGATTCGGAGTTTGTTAGGTCGGCCAACCATGCGTAAACATTTGTGATTAGTAATCCGTGTGAATTTTTAGATATTGTAGACTTTAGTGTAAGAGACATATCTCCTAGATCATATCTTCGATTGGCGTGCCCTTATGTCATAACAGAGACATAGATGAATTTTTCTTGTTCAGGATGCTTTGACCCGTTTCTTATCGATTGTTGTCGATTTCTGAATTTGTAAAATGAAGAAGTAATGATGGGAGCATCAACAAAGATAGAGGAGTAAACTGAGCTGGTGCTAAAAGGTGGCATGTGCTGGAGGAGGAAGGGCGTGTCAAGATTTTTATGGTGAGCATATCACTGGATCCCTCACTAGCAACTTGGAAACCAATTCTGGAAGTTGTGAGGGAAAGCTTAAATCTGGGGCGACGTGGAAGCTTCCAGTCGTTTGAGTACTGATGTAGAGAGGTCATGTTGCTAGTATCGTTGTTGATAAGATCTAGGAGAAGATAATTTTATGGTGTCGTCACAGATTCAAACTTTCAGGAATTGGAAAGGACGTGGGAAATCATGAAAGTTGGATCCATCCTCTGTTATCGTTGAAGCGTTGGGGCTGGAGCGAGTATCTAAATTGAAGTTGAAGCCAACGTCGTAGTTCTGGTCTATTGAGATGCAAAGCCATTCCTCTTTAATCTCCTTGACTCAAAGCATGACTTGACTCATTGGTTTATTTCTTTCAGCGGGTACTTGTGATGCGCCCTTGAGTGGATACCACTGATGTCGCTTTTGATAGTCCCCAGTCTGTAAGGAAAGGACTGCGAATAATTCTTCTATGTTGATGCTTTTGAGGCTTTGGGAGTCACGGTGGATATAGAGGATAAATATAAGTTGGAGGATGAAGAGCTGGACGAAGCGTCTCATACTGAAGAACTTTATAAAGAATTTGAATCTGCTGATGTCGATGGAGAAGTAATGAAGTAACACCGGACTCCTCCATTTTTTTGGACCCATCTCAAGTAAGTTTCTACTCCTTATTATCATGGTAGAACATGTGAACTCTTCAAAATTCTCATATAAGCATATCCATGCTCAAATTTACAAAGAATTTTATAGATTCTCGTCACTAGAAAATATCAGAAGTATTGTGCTTGGGAAAAACACTGTAAAATCTTCATACGACCTCTGTTTTTGATGATTTACCCCTCTATCCTTATCATAAAATAATTTCCTACTTCAAAGGAAAAAAACCGAGTTTTGAGCTTGTTTATGGTGTCAAAACAACCCAACAGTAGAATTATGAAGTATCCAAGAAAATCCTGATTTTCAGACATGATGTCACCCAATAGTTTGGCCATAAATCTTACCTCGCTTGTCAGATTGATGCGCCCTTTTAACATGTTGTAGTAGACACCAATACGAAACTTTTGATATAAAAAGAATGCCATGTTGTCATCTTTATAGTTTCCGAGAGGCAGTGAAAATAGTTTCTGACGCGGGTTTTTTGAAATGTCTTGTAATATCTTGGGATCATGAAATACTTCAAATATCACTCTATAATGAATGTATATGATGTTTACGGATATGTATAGTAGGTTATGTGGTTTATGTTCAAGAATTTTGTGTTTGAGATGTTCTAACCTAATATGCAAGTAACCTCTCTACTTTTAGGGGAAGAACGACCAAAAACTAGCCTTGTTAGAGAAGGAACAAGAGTTACTGTTGATTTTGATATGGATAGAGTACCTCCCTATATTGAAAACCATTTGTGATCTCCCATTTGCTACTTATTTAGGATGATGCTCCTACTGACGTTGATGTGCAGAATGGTAATGTAGCAGGGGATGTGCTAGTTGAGTATCCTGATGCAGGTATTGTTGTTGATTCTTCTTTAGTATGACCCTCCTAGGGTACTCAAATATTGGGGGTTTGTTGTTACATCCATTTATGTTGAGAGGAGATGGTATCTCAGAATAAAATTTATGGAGTCATTTTCGAAGAATGAGAGGAAGTTGTGGGCGACACCGAGAACTCTGGTCTGAATATTACATGGGTCCATCACCATCTGGGAGCCATGCAAGATCATTTTTCTGAAGTAGTTGAACATGCTAGGTTGGAGGCAATGACCAAGGCCAGAGAAGAGGTTGAAAGTCTTTCCAGGAATTGGAGCTCACGACTGAAGTTCTTGGAGGAATGGAAAAAAAAGTACATTGTAGGGACTGAGCCATCTTTCAAGGAATTTTTCTAGATTTATAATTTTATGAGGCACATTTATGACTTTTCTTTTGGATTTTGAGTAGTTAGGTTTTTGATAAGTTACTCTTGAGAGGAGCAACTCCCTCTTTTTTTTGAAATGGATAAGGATATTTGAATTGGTTGATAAACTTTAAAATTTAACTATGAATGCGGAAATATTGCAATCATTTTGAAGGAAAGACAAATATTGCATGAAAATAGGGAAATATCTGAAATTATGAAGCATTCAGGCCTTACAAGCTTTGAGCTCTATGAATTATCAACCCTTATGGCTTGTAATTGGTCGAGTTTTAAAGTCTGAATTAAATCTCCAAGCTTCGAGAGGAGTCCCCAACCACATTCCTTGTCGTTCGTTTCGACTATGTTCTCCGAGGGAGACTTGACTCGAGTATGGGAATCTTCCAAAAAGAGCAGCCATTTTCCAGTCACAACATGATTCAGAGCACCAAAGATATCCTATTATTGTCCTTTCGAGAGATAGAGAAGTTCGCACACGCACTCTATTAGAAATTGAACTGTATGATTAGTTGACTTCCCAGAGAGAGTGAAATTTCCAATAGGAAGAGGATTCTTGTGGACATCATCAGTCTCCATGTGTAGTTCACCTGATTCTATCTTTTCTTTGAAGATGCGCTGCAGACCATTGCAATCATTAGTCAAATGATTGACGTATCGATGATAATGATAATATTTTGGATCTGATATTTCTCAAAGAGTCGGTGGGCGTCGCACAGGTGGGAACTTGACGGATCCATTTTGTACCCACACTTTTAGCATCCCAAAGACTTCTTCCATAGGAAATGGAAAATCTGGGGCATGTTCTTGGGATGGTGCTAGGGATAAGGTTGGATCTGGCGGGAAACGCTTGATTCGCGGTGCTTGCTGAAACGAAGCTTTCCTCTTGACTCCTTCATTTCTGAAAGTACATATCGATGGTTGGATAATATATTATTTTTTGATCAGTCGTTTGTCCCCAGGGTACCTCCATAAATTTCTTCTCTAGTAAGCTTCGTTCTTTCCAGTGGGGCGAAAGTAGTTGTCCCAAAGGTGTTTAAAATTGGGTAGGTATTAGGGAGGGAAGCAAAGAAGGTTGAGAAATATCAGTGTGATAAGTAGTGTGTGAAGAAGAAAGGATTATTTCTGAGATGAATCACTAATTCTGTATGTTTAATATAAGAATCATTTATTTATAATTCAAAGGAGACACACTGGTTTCTCATTAGTCGTGGAAGTTAGGAAAATGTGAAGAAATGATGATTGTGGAGATTGTACTGGGGTGGTGTTCGGAAAGTAAGGAAGACCTGTCAGACCACTACTTCTCATCCTCACAACTTCTCTATTACCGTCCTACTACTTGTTATCTTCTTGTTTGTGGATGTGTTTCCACAACGCACAATTGCCATAGACCGCCAGGCCAACACCCCAATGAGAATCCCCCCATGTGTTTTATTTGATATCTCGTGGAAATAGTAGAGTCATAAGCCACTATTGGGGTTTAAGCATTAGTTATTCCCGCATTTGATAGATGTTTCCGGAACATCAATGTGCATTCGAGGCAAGTTCAAGGAATTCAGTCATAAAATTTATGCGACTTGAGACTATTTCGATATGGCATGAATATTATGAGTATTGAGGAGGCTGCAAGGCCAGTTTAGAGTGTTTGTATAGAATTTGTATTCTTAATTCGCTTGCGGAATATAAGTAGAGATACAGTATTTTGTGACCTAAGTTGCTCTATACTAGTGGGCAGCCTATCTATGAGTTTGAGACTTATTATTTAGACTACAGGGTCAATATAGGACACCTGCAGCTATTTGTAGATATTGTATTCTTAATTCTCCCGCGAAATATAGGCAGAAATACAGTATTTCGTGGTACGATGTGAAGTCAGAAACATATACGTAAATACGTGTGGATACTTCTATGTTCCTGCAACTAGGCAAAAGGGTGATTTTATAATTCTATCCCTTGTCAAAAACTCACCATCTATAAATTTTAACTCTCGTTCCTCCACTCGTAAGCTCAGCTCTCTGAATTCGGCCATTTTCCCCCTAAAAGTGGAGAGGTTACATGCACATCAGGTCAGAACATATTATACACAAAACAATTGGGCATGCACCATAAAATTCATTATACATACTCACAAATGTCATATATTATCATTAAAAATTTACATTCTGAGTATTATATGAGTAGAAACCATTATACGGCGTTTCACAAAAACGCATCAGAGATAATTTACACTGCCTCTTGGAAACTCTAAAGATGGTGACAATTGGTAAGGAATCTGAGCATGAGTATTATGTAAAAATTCTCGTATGGATGTATAATACAAACTAAAAGGTCATATCAATCGGATAAACGAGCTAAGAGTTATGACCAAAACGGTGAACGGTGTCAAGTCTGAAAACTGTCTGAATTTTCTTTGATACTTCCTGAGATTTACTGTTGGTCGTTTTGACATCCCAAACAAGCTAAAAACCTGGATTTTTTCTTGTAGAGGCGTAAGAAATTGTTTTATAATAAAGATAAAGGGTTCAATCATCAAAAACGGAGTTTGTATGAAGATTCTACATCGTTTTTCCCAAGCACTATATTTCTGAAATTTTCTGATGGCGAAAATCTATAAATAACTTGCAAATTCGAACATAGTTATGCTTATATAAGAAGTTTAAAGAGTCTACATAGTTTATTATGGTCATAAAGATCAAAATACTTACCCGAGTCGGATTCAATCTAGTAGAAGAATCCGACATTACTACATCTCTATTATTTAGTTCGTCATCGACAGTAGTAGATTCAGATTCTTCATAAAGTTCCATAGTACAAGACGCTTCTTCGAGCTTCCCATCCTTAGACTTATGTCCGTCTTCCATACCTACGGTGTCTCCCAAAGCCTCAAAAACATAAATGGAGTCAGCACGAGCATTCATACATACATGTTACAATAAGACAATAAAGCACGTTATAATTCACGAAATGCAGAAGCATCAAAAGTGATAGGTGGAAGACTTACTTTACTATGGGGACAAACTTTGATCCCAAGGAGAATCATTCGTAGCCCTTGTCTTACATTGGGGACTATCAACAACGACAAGAATGGTATCCACTCGGGGGCCCACAACACATTCATATTGAAAGAAGTGAACTGATTAGTTGAATCACAATAGTTCTATTTTGATATTAAAAGAATTGAAAAGAAAAACGGTTACCTGCTGAGATGCATCGATGATGAGCTGCCGCTTGACTTTGTTTCACTTTTGCAAGGTTGTCCCACAAGCCTTGTCACCCTTGGAAGGAGCGCCACGCACCACCGATGGAATTTCTGAAATAAATTTTATGAAACGGTTTCTCTCTTCCTTCCATAAGCATGTATACATTGACACTCGAGGTTTCCTATCTGGATAGAAGAAAGGGAGACTTATCCCCTTAACAAGGCAAGATCCAACTTCTCCTTCAACTCTCTAAATAGGTGGAGCCTCAGCACGGCCACGAGGTACCTCCTGGTCAAAAACCATCTGACGAGTGGCGCGATCAATGTTGTACGCCTGTACTGAATAACTTTCAGAACGAAGAGAAACGATGTAACCTGGGATGGAGCTGTTCATAAATGTGTTTTGACCGATAGTAAGAGCGTTAATTCTTTTCTTCGGACCTAGCTGGAGAATTATCTCAACAACTCTAACAAAAGTAGTCGGCGAAAGTATATGCTCATGGTTAGTATCCCAGAGCTTGAAGTTCACCTCACTCTGAATGTCTATCAAATCAACTACATTTGAGGCAAACTTCTTCTTTTCCACAACAAATTCTTGCATATTCAATGACTCTATTCGGATATAAAGGCTCAGTTCGAGAGGCATATTCCAGAAAATGCTCCCATAACCATGCTTGAAGAAATATAATATGGAAACAGGAATTAATCTTCATTAAACAATTAGAAGTCTTCATGTCATGAGCCAATAATTCCAAATAAGAATACAAAAAGTCCAAGAAACTGTTTACCAAGAGAAAGATATTCACCATCAGCAAGCGCTACAACCAAAGATACAAACGAGGGCTTTAATCTGCCGACATAGAAATATTCAAACACATCTCTAGACAACCAGAGTGTCAGAAACGTTGTTATGCTCAAAGGATCACTATTAGCAAGACCGTTAGCACTAGTCTTACCATTCCACCAATAATCAATCCACTTCACATAATATGCACCATGTTGATACCTGAAAAATAACCAGTTATGGATAAGGGGAGCTATCTCTACTAAAAGGCCTTAAGCCCATGGTTATATAGGAACTTGGGGACTAAGCCCAAGAACTTGAGAAATGTCCATGAAGATATGGGATATAGGGGGAATAAAAGAAGAAAGAAAGGGTAAAACTGAGAAGATGGCTCTTTAGTAATATTAGAAGGTTCAAAGAGACATATGTCAGGATAAAGGAAAAAGAGGAAAGTCTATAAAAAGGGAAAGGATAATACCAAGAAGGATCTTCTCTCTCTTATCCAATAAAGAAAGGTATAGTCGTTGCTGTGACTAGGATTGGTCTCCGTTTTACTAATTTACCCCAAAACATTTTGGCGACCACAGTGAGAGACTCGTCTCTAGTCCAGCAAGATGCACTCAGGAGTCATCGCCCCGACTGTCCCAGCTAACCAACCGACCAGTGATGGAGTAATAGTAGAAATGACGATGAACCAATAATCAGGGCCATCACCAATACCCCGATCGTACAAATAGCAGAAAAACTAGACGCGACGATCGACAAGAACAAACAACAGGGGAGAAAAGACGTGTTACGTCAAAAGCAAACCTTACAGGACATGCAAACAAAAATAGAATAACACAATCGGCTCCAACAGGAACTTCGGAAGCTTATAAGATAAGCAGAATGAGAAGAGGGAGGGACAATTAAAGAGGAAGCAAAAAATGTGATCAACGAAGAGGGGTCATCACGCTGGATCTCGCAGGGAGAAATCGCCAAGTACCTAGAGGAAAACTACCAAGTGTTTAAACATGTTAGCTACGATTATATGAACACCCCATACTCGACAAAGGAAGTTGAATGTCAGTATCCATAAGAGTACACCTCCCCAAAATTAAAAACTTACGATGGAAGGGGGAACGCGCGCGAGCAACTCAGCCGATTTCTGTCAACAACGAATGCGCACACAACTGATGGAAACTTATGCCTAAGAGAATTTCCAAAATCACTGTCCGATACGGATTTTACCTAGTACAATAATCTAAAACCCGGAAGCATAAAATCATTGGCGGCAATGAGCATGTTGTTTCTGAGGAAGTTTTACTCGGCGAAAAAGAAAGTCACAATGATCGACCTCAGCAGATGTAACCAAAGAGTTGGGGAAGAAATCAAGAAGTTTATCACTCGATTTCGGAACCTCTCTCTCGAGTGTCACGAAGATAACAAAGAAGATACTCTGGTAGAAATTTATGTACGAGGAATGATACCCGCGTTTGAATGGAACTTAGAAAATTTCAAGTTTCATACATTTGTGGAGTTAGAAAAAGTGGTCGCAAGGATAGCGGATTGTGCATATATTTTTAACCTAAGAAGCATGGATCACACCTGGAAACATTTGGTCAACTCAGGATTAGCACCGGTGTTCAATAACCGTACGATGACTAACCAAGGCACAAGAATACCACCCACATTTCATCCTTACAACGCAGGGCGAGGAAAGAAGGGACCAAGAACGGACCGAATCGACTTCCGCCCTTTCCTTGTAGCCGAGAAAAGATCATTGGGTTTCTCGATCAATGGTAACAAATCATAAGATAATCCTACCACCTCTGGTGGTGGAAATTAACGAAGTCGACAAGAGCAATGCTAGATACTGCCATTACCATCGGAGAGTGGATCACCAGATGCAATAATGTTTTTCCCTACAAAGCATTTTCAATCGAAAGAGAAACGCAGGGGATTTTGATATGGAAAGTCAAGAGATTAATAAGAACCCCCTACCTCAACATCAAGTCATGGTAATATCACACGAGCCAACAGAGGAGGCCTGGAAACCTTGGGAAACAGTAGAGAAAGAGGTGTATGAGGCAGAAGAAGGAACCACGATCTTTGAGACACCAAAAGTGTAGTCGGTAAGTTTGTTAAACCGATCCTAGCACAGCAATTCTTCGATTCACTAGGCTTAAGCGAGAACCAAAACTGAGAGGCGGCAAAGGCCATAGCAGTAATAACATCTGGTAGACCATACAACCCAATCCCCAAAGGAGCGATCACCTTCACAGGAAAAGATATTTGCTATCCAGGGGAACACCTATGACCGTTTTATCTTACAACGGCTATCAATAAACCACAGCTGAAGAGGGCGTTCATTGATGGAGGTGCATCTCTAAACTTGATATCCATCCACATGTTAGAGATTCTAGATGTGCAGCGATCGGCCATTTGAATGCACGCCACTACGGTGAAAGGGTTCATCGGAAGCGCTCAAAGTACTATAGGTTTTGTCAGCCTCGTAATGAGAATCAAAGCGATAAGGGCACTCACGCCTTTCTATGTATTAGAAGACGATACGACCTTTCATGTTCTACTGGGTCGTGGATGGTTGCTCAACCACAAAGTCATCGGTTCAATATATCATCAGCGTGTCAAAACGAACATAAGGGGAAAACAATATCGAATCGCCGCTACTAGCCACCCTTTCGGACAAGAAGAAGCATACATGCAGATGTTGCATTGTACGACACACCAAAATAGCCAGAAGAAGCACCAGCGACATCTCTTATCCCGCTCCCCAAATGGGAAAATGAATCAGCTCCCAAGGAAAAGGTTGTAAAGTCGGTATTGAACCCGTCTCAGTTAACAAACGGCTCTCCTTCAAAGAAACAAAAATTACAAGGGAATTCCCAGTTCCGATGTTTCTCAAAGTCGGAAGGGGGACACATGTATCGGTTATAGCAATTAATTAGGAGGCTCCCAAAGTGGATCACGAGTGCGCCTTGGCCACAGTCGACGCAAAAATAACGGAGTTACCTTCAGTAATAGCTGTAGAAATTGAGTCATTAATGGACCACTCCGAAGAAGACATAAAGGAAACAATAGAAGGGTGTTTCATAGAAAATGTGACTGCAGATAGGATGGAGGAAGTAAACATAGGGACGAAAGAAGACCATCGTCTCATAAAAACTAGTAAAAACCTGAGCGAACTAGAGAGGAAGGCAATGGTTGAGTTATTAATTGAGTACAAAGAGGTGTTCGCATTTAAATATGACGAAATGCCGGGCCTAAACAGCAGCTTGGTGGCTCACAACCTAGGAGTGCCGCCCGAATTCCAACCAAAAAAACAAAGAAGTCGCGACTTTCCACAAGAGACATCCCTGGCGATCAAGGAAGAAGTGGAGCGGTTGTTGAAAGAAAAATTCATATAACCAATACAGCACCAAACATGGTTGGCTACTGTGGTACAAGTTGTAAAAATAATGGAAAGATTAGATGTTATGTGGATTACCGAGACCTCAATCGAGCATGTCCGAATGACGATTTTCTATTACCATGCATAAACGCCTTGGTAGACGCCACAGGAAGCTAAAGGATGTTCTCGTTCATGGATGGTTTTAGTAGATACAACCAAATTAGGATGGCGGTAGAAGACGCATTCAAGACGGTGTTCCAAACACCATACATCAACTTTCACTATGTCGTCATGCCTTTTGGATTGAAAAACGCGGGAGCCACTTACCAGTGGGAAATGATACTTATTTTCCACGATCTCTTACATCAAAACATTGAGGTATACATAGATGACATCGTAGTAAAATCAAAAGCGAGGGAAAATCATACCACGCACCTGAGAAAAGCATTTGAGCAATACCGTAAATTCAAGCTGAAGATGAACCCGCTTAAGTGTGCATTCGGTGTGACCTCAGAAAAATTCCTAGGCTTTATGATGACAGATGAAGTGATATTGGTCGACCCTGACAAGGTAAAAGCCATAACCACCATGATGCCTCCCAAAGACGTAAAAGAGCTATAGACCTTCATCGGAAGGATATCTTACGTAAGGCGCTTCATCCCGGGGCTCGCCCAACTCTTGACTGTGTTTCTCCCGATGTTAAGAAAGAATGTCAACTTTGTATGGGGAGAGATTCTACGCGACACCTTTTGCAAACTCCAAAAATATCTGATCAGTCCGCAGATATTTCGACCCCCGATGAAAGGAGAACCCCTTTACCTTTAAACCGTCTTCACCAGCCTAGCAATAGGCGCAGTCCTAACACATGACAGGGAACGACAACCTATCACCCATATATTACGTTAGCCGGATGCTGAAGGACGCTGAGTTACGTTACCCAAAGGTCAAACAAGCATGCTTACCCCTGATATACGCGGCTCAAAAACTAAGGTCGTACCTATTAGTACATAAAACCATCGTCGTCGCAGCAGCTGATCCCATTGGATACTCGACAACGAAGCAATCCTAACAGGAAGGACAGTCAGGTGGCTCCCCCAACTGTCTGAGTTCGAACTAAGGTATTAGAAGCCTCGGGGGGTTTGCGGCCAAGCAATCACGAATCTCTTGGAGGCCTTCCCGAGAGACGAGGATATGATTGCCCATGATAACATACCAAGAGAAGTAGCAGAAGCGGAAGGAGAAAACCCGTGGATAATGTCCTTCGACGGATCCTCATACGAGAAGTTCGGAGGAGCCGGTATTGTGTTTGAAGCTCCAACAGAGAACTCCTATCTTACGCTTTCAAGATGGATTTTTATTGTAGCAACAATGTTGCAGAGTATGAAGCGTTAATATTGGGGATAAAAATTATCGAGGAACTCGACCTCAGGAGTCTAGAGGTTAGGGGAGACTCCAAGTTGGTCGCAAGTCAAGTCAATGACGAGTTTCAAGTTAAGGAAGCGCATCTAGCACCATATCGGACTGAGGCACAGAGCTTAATGACGAAAGTCGAGACAACCACAATCGAACACACTAGGAGGAACTCGAACAGACACGCGGACGTCCTGGCAACGCTCACAGTAAAAATTCAGCTAAACAACGAAGAAGAAGGAACCGTAGCAATAAAGTGGAGAGACCTTCCAAGTACGTGGAGGGAAGATAGAGCCTTCGAGGATGCGGATGATTGACGAAAAATATACCTAGAAGACCTGGAAAAAACCAAGGGGGGGCAGGTCATTCCAATAAAAGTGTTAAATCAATTCATAACCGTTCGGGAGGTTTCTACCATCGAGCACCCATAGGGTCATTGGCTCGTTATCTTAATAAAAATGAGGCATAAGAAACGATACAGAGGATACACGAGGAGATGTGTGGACAGACGGGTAGCGTCCGATTATACCGACGTATGCAAAGACTAGGAATATATTGGCCAAGCATGGTGGCTCAAACAGTAGTTATTCAAGACGGTTGCAGGGATTACCAAGCGCCACCTTAGCCGGAAAAAGCATGTATGGTAGAAGAGGACGACTGCAGGCAGCCGTATATTGATTACATCCAATATGGTAAACTCCCCATATGCAGGCAAGCGTCACTCAAAATAAAAATGAAATCAGCCAGATTTTTTATGAACGAATGGGTCATGTACAGGAGAAGCTATGGCAACACGATCATGAGATGTTTGTCTAAGGAAGAAGCAGTAAAGGTAATGACCAAATCCCACGACGCGGAACACCAAGGGATGCGTAAGCTATTTTTGCAAATCTACGAGGGTGGGTTTTACTGGACAACCATGGAAAGCGACACATCAATACATGTAAGGAAATGCATGAGTTGTCAAACACATGGGCCATTAATCCATGCACCTCACACCCAATTACACAACATCGTGACACCTTAGCCGTTTCATAGATGGGGTCTAGACCTAATCGGACCAATAAATACAAAGTCTTCAAAGCGACACAAGTATTATTACGGTGACGGAGTACAGTTCAAAATGGGTAGAGGCGATCCCTATGAAAGATTATGCTGGAGAGATTATCGCCGCGTTTATCAAGGAGCACATAATATGCATATTCGGAATGGGTAGAGGCGATCCCTCTGAAAGATAACGCCAAGTCGTTTGTTAAAAAATACGTGTACGACTTGCTCGACCAGAACAATACCCGACTACACACGTCTACCCCATATTATACTCAAGGGAACGGTCAAGCGGAAGCTACCAATAAGAATCTTTTGAAGATTCTCAGTAGGACCGTGCACGACCACCACAGGGAATGACATGAGCAGCTTCCACTGGCATTATGGGCATACCGCATTTCCAAGCGCAATTCGACATGGGCGTCTCCCTATTCCCTGGTTTATGGAGAAGATGTTATTTTACCAGATGAGATATCATTTAATCTGCAATGGCAAGTCATACCACGCCAGATGAGATCAGCCGATTTGCCCATCTAGACACAATAGAAGAAAGAAGAGCTCGATCAGAACGCTTCGCCGAGGCATACAGGAGGCGTGTCGCTAAACACTACAACCAAGGAGTCAGATAAAGGGTCTTCAAAGTGGATGAGTTAGTACTCAAGTTTGCACCACATGTGCAACGGGATGCAAGCGCTGGAAATTTTGCATCTAACTGGGAAGGTCCCCACATTATTAGAAAAGCCGCGAAGAGTGGGTATTATCACCTAAAGCGGATGGACGGATCCAAGATCAAGACCCCCATCAACGGAAAATAGTTGAAGAGTTTACATGCATAGACAATGATATGTAAGGTGACAATTTTAATAAAGCGACCCTTTTTATTTAATTTCTGGTAAAAAAATTAAGAGAAAAAAATGATGATGAATGATACGACTAAGTACAACAATCATAAGAGCGGCGGAAAGAAAAATGCTCCTATACAAACAATTGAAATGGTCACAAGAGCGGCAGAGGGCAAAGCGCCCTTGCCCGACCCAAACAAACACTAATGGTCGCAAGAGCGGTAGAGGGCAAAACGCCCATATCCGTCTCTAACGAACATTAATGGTCACAAGAGCGGTAGAGGGAAAAGCGACCATATCAGGCCCTAACAAAAACTAATGGTCACAAGAGCGGTATAGGGCAAATCGCCCATACTCGTCCAAGCCAACACCCCACCCACAATGGTCACAAGAGAGGTAGAGGGAAAAAGTGTCCTTGTTCGACCAGACTGATAAGCACCATCTGTCTCGAGAGCGGCAGAGGGAAAAGTGTCCTTTCTCGACTGAATAAGCAAATTTTATGGTCACAAGAGTGGCAGAGGGCAGAAAGCCCCTGTTCGACCAAACGACACAAACATTGACGATCACAAGAGCGGCAGAGGGAAAAACGCCCCTGCCCAAGCAAAGAAACACATCTTAGGTAAAAGGGTGGAACGTGCACGCCTAATAAATAACAGAATTGAACAAACAACAAGGATCCATGGATAAGGGTTATCCTAGAAATTCAACGCTCTGATACAAAAATCCATACCACGTAGGCACAAACAAACCGCATGGTGGTGAATGTAATGCCCCCACAAGGCGAACATACCCATTCGTGTCGGTTTAGAAAAAGTTACATTATAAAATCGGATACGATAGAACAAATCGACTTGTAACAACGAGTATTGACTATAATATCATGATTCACGACATACAAAAGAGTGAGGAAATATAAAAAGAAAAATATAAAAACAAGATAACTAAAGAGCACGACATACGGCTCCTTTACATAACAAAATAAAAATTTTAGGGTAAGATTCGAAGCACCGCCTCAACCAAATTAAGAGCAACTTCCACTACTTGAACCGCTCTATACACGTCGAGACATCGGAAATAAGTCACAATGCGGCATTCCCGATAATAACGAAGATTCTCAAAAATAAAAAAAGGGAAGCAACAGACCCTCTCTCCGCGCCTCTTGTAAAGACGATTAGATTCCACAAAATGAGAATACGAAAGGTCATTCTCGTTATCGAAATGATCAAATAAAATGTTCAACGCACTAGACATCTGAGTAAGGCGAGCGACCTCGGACACTAAATAGTCACGCGCCATAAAGGAGATAAATGGGAGGGGAAAATCACAAGGAACAGGTAAAAACTAAACATAACTTCCTAAATGAGGAAATACCAATATAGAAACAAGGAAAAGAAACCCAATCAAAGCATTTAATATCACATTAATAGGTACATAGAAAGAAGGAGAATAAGCAGAAACATTCCCAATGTCCAAAAGAATAAAAGAGAAAAAAAGAGAGCATACATAAGTAAGACACGTCTGAAAGTAGTTATCCTGGTATTTAATAATTATAAAAATGGAGAAGGATTAAATAAATACCCATAATACAAAGAGCCCGAAGCAAATTGACGGTACGATAGATATCTTGTCCAATTCTCCAACGCGTCTCAGTAGCCTCCACAAGGGCTCGTTCGGCGATGTTCAATTCATCATCCGCCAGGCCATACACACAATAAGCAGCCTCAAGAACAGCGGTAGCAAGTTCACGAATCGGAAACGCATGATAGATCATATTAGCATGATACCATCGATCATGAACCACATTACGAGCAACACGCATTTTTTCCACTGCATCGTTACGGGCTTCTAACAGACCCACCAGCCTCTAATCCAAACTACGAATAAGAGAAGCAACTGTTGGATTGGCCATCAAACAGGAAAACGATACATAATGAGAGGACACAAGCCCTATTTATAAACACCATTATTAAAGTAAACACAAACGCAATAAATATAAATGAACACATAAACACAACCATAATAAATACCAGAAATACTTAATAACCACTGAAATAACTGTTAATTCTAAAAAAAAAAAAAAAGTATCATTATCATCCAAGGGAAGGGAAGGCGAAAGATAACTAGTCACGACAAATAAAAAACACAGCAAATGCTCCCAGTAATAAGAAATCAAACGCCCCCTCAAAAGCGCCCAAATCTTGTTTCTTTTTCCCAAGCTCCGCATGTGCCTGATCCACTGCGGCATTAGCTCGTGTATCCACTTCAGTGGCACTGGAAACAACCGAGAGGAGTTTTTTTTATAGCGGTCTTCTTCTCCGCAGTCGACTGTGCCAAGGTCTCAATGTCGCGCTCTAGTTCGGTAATCTCCACCAAAATATCCACAGATGTAAGAATAGAAGTCTCCCACTCCTTTAGCTTATCGGCACTAGGGAGGAATACCCCTAACACGAGAAAGCCTTTCGGCAGCTTCTAGCAGACCCTTTTTCATGAAAACTAAAGTCTTCATGTTTTTAGTAATATTAGCCTGTAATAAATGGTCGTTTCGTTTTTGTCTATAAGCAGCGGCCAGATGAGAAGGAACCCAGAATCCATGAATCATTTTATAAGACTTATCCACTCCAGCTTCATCAGCAGTCACAACAGTAGGGAAGCAAAACTTAGGATCTTCTGGTTCAGCTAACAAATCAGCGTCGTCTACTCCCACGGGTGTATCCGAGACAAAGTTACCTTCAATATGCCGCGCACGCTTCGAGCCGCTTGTCACGCTTGAGGCATCCTTCTTGAAAACGAAGTTGTTGCCGTGTTTTTTTATATTCTAAAAAAAAAAGGGAAGAATAATTTCTTTAAAAAAAAGGAGTAAACAAAAAGAAGAAAGAAAAAGGGGGAGAATAATTTCCTAAAAAAAACGAAACTAACCTCACAAAGTGGCGGATCGGAAGAAGGTACCCGAGCGGGAAAAATCTTGGGAGGATTTGAAAGAGGGGAAAAGGAACCCGAAAAAGAGTCAGAATCGCTAGAAGAACCTAAAAAAAATGTAAGAAACATATACACACAAGAAGGCAACATGACGGAAGGATAAATAAGATAAAAAACCAAGATAAAAAGTACAAACACGAAATAAAGAAGGTGACACGTGGAAAGCAAAAATCACCAGAAAAAAAAATCTTCGTCATAAGGCACATGGCCTTGAGATGTGCAAATAAGGGAATGATAAGAACCGCCATGGCTGGAACTAAGCAAACTAGTAGGCGTTTCACAAGGTTGATCCCTAGAACGAGAAGTAGTGGCGACTAGGGGATCAAAAGATATTATATTTACACGAGGAAAGATGGCACCACCATTACGTTTCAAATCAACACCCAAGTTACGGATGCGCTTTGCAAAAGAATAAGAATAAGGACTTGCAACAATCTGGGTCTTATCCTTAAAAAGAGACACGGTAGAGACATCACTACCTAACCAACACACGACCATGCCCATAAAAAAATAAGGGGAAAGAGAAGAGGTAAATAAAAGAAAATCTAAACACAAGACACACCTGCCCAGAAGATCCCAAAGACGTCTTAGGGATTTGAATTTCAGTTGGCTTCTTCCTAGACTGAGGCGGAGGAATCAATCCCCTTTTATACTCCTTCAACAGATCATCATTGGTTGGTGGTTTCCAGTCGGTAGTCATGAGGGTCAGGGATCGCCCTTTCAAACTAGGCCAAAGACCCTGCTCTTATGCCACAAATGCATCTAACTTGATACGACAAGATGCTTGCATCAACTTAAGATCATCCGAGGATAGCATAGGTGGGTGTACTGGAGTCCATAAAAGAAAGTTTAAAGCTTGTCTGCGGATCTCCGTATGAAATGAATACCAGTTAAGAGAGACAGATAGAGCACGTGTTGGCGATGGTTGCAGAAAAGAAAACTCGATTGATCGATCGAACAACCGCGTCTCTTCTTTGAAAACGAATCGATCAAAGCTACTCCTAACATTAACATCTTTGGTGGAGAACGAACGCGATAACGGATAGGGGAACCCTTGGTCAAAACCTAGCTGGCACGCCACACGATCGGAGTTATAAGAAATCACTATGAAATTGCCCGGGTAAAAACCAGGTAGGTAACCGGTAACACGACCATAACAAAATCAAAGTCGCCAACCGCCAAAACCTGGGAAGAATCTAGGGTCACGTCTTCAATCTCCGTAGAAAAATCATAATTAAGGGAACCCGAACTACCATCATGATAATGGAAAATTTCGAAATCGTTGGCTACTTCCATATATCGAACAAGCCCATCCTTAGTGGATCTCCCTTTCCCACGCCAAAGGGCAATACGTGGATAATGTTAGGTAGTATAGATTGTTTCAACCATAATATCTCTCCCCGTAACCTTCTCCTCACGACGAGTGGCCAAAGTGTTGATTGGCGGAGCATACTTGGGAAAATATTCCCACGCCCATGCTTGAAGAAAATTTATGGCGACAAAAGTTTCAACATTATGATAAGCATTCACCATGCGGATATCTTCACAAAGGAGATCTCGCTGACGACATAAGCCACCCAAGAACATAGGCGACAAAAGAAAAGAGATGCCTCGCGACATCAACACGGATATTGGCACAAGATCATTCTTAATGGTATCATAGGGGTTATATTCAAAAATATCATGACAAAGCCAGTAAAGAAGAAAGGCTGCTTATTTGTCATGGGGGCTCTCCCCCACCCAAGCAGAAGAACCAACCTTCCCGCTATAAGGAGTCGAAGCCCAATACTTCATCTATAAAGGAAAAGAGGCACGCTTTTTCATCTTGATATCACGATCAACAGAAACTCTCTTCTGAATAGTTCGACCGGACAACAAAGTGGCACGAGCCTTCAAGGAGCTGGCCATCATCTTCTCGCCGGATGGGAAACCTATATCGCTAACTTTTAAAGCTTTTTCTCGCTTCATAAAAGCCGGGGTGACCATGGACTTTCCCTTAAACGATTTCTTTGTCACGACAACACCCTTCTCGGGGCGAGCTGGCGTATTTTTACTACTGATTATCAAAGATTTCCCCTGGTCTATTGAAGTCGTGGTCATCACAGTTCTTCCTTTGGCCGATTTTCCCGACCCGACCACGCTTTTCTCCATCGGACGAGATCCCTCTACAAGGGGGTTACTCTTCTTGTCCATCACAGCCTCTCAAGATTTACCATCGCAACTAATCATGTAGGAGCACAAAATCTTGTCTGATTCATCCATAGCCTTATTGAGGGCCGCCTCGTGATAGAGATGAGACCCATGAATTGGCAATCCCATTAAAGAAACGATATCTTCCAAAATAGGAGTTGCTTCACCCCAAGAAAAGAAGAAAGTGTGAACATGAGATATCCAACGCGAATAAAGTCGCACCATATTGCTTTTACACTTAGTAACCACGCGATAAAGGGATGCCTCTATTGCGTCATCAATCCCCAAGGAGCGGAGCGTAGACAAATGACTAGGATTAGAACGGATGTATACAACCCAAGACTCCCAAAGAGGAAAAATCTCAGCTGAGGAATGCGAATCTATAGTTGGAAGGTGATAATCCCCACTTTGGACAGCCATACGCGGGATTGTTAAAAGCATGGAGAGGGAGGTCGCCTTCCTCAGGGTGCATAAGCCATTTGGGAGAGAAAAAGAAAGACATCAAATTCGGGTTAACCAGATGGGAATCGAGATGATCGTTAGTAGAAGTTATTCGCGAAGCATCATCAAAAAGCTCGGGCCTCATAGCTCTTCGCAAATCTTGGTTACCAAGAATTTCTTGCATAGAGTAAGAGATTCCATAATTAGGCAGAGGGAGGCCCCCGTCATCGAAATGACTGCTAGAATCGGCTTATACCTCTGGATTTTCGGCCTTATTCTCCATTTTCTCTACCTCCTCTTCATTCGCTGAGGAGTTTTTAGATGGGATGTACAACATTAAGAAATGACAAGGAATGAGAACGCGTATAGTAAAAAGGCGATGTTGTAAAAGGGGTTTTGGGAATATATGTATATATTGTGGAACTTTTGACCACTGAGCTCAACGTAAGGTGTTTCATCAGGAACTCAATCGTCGTAAAGTCTTGGGAAAACGTATCAAGGAGTTAACCAAAAAAGTTTCTCTGGTGACATGTGAATTGACTATTGGGTTGCATCAAAGTTGTCCCAATAGTCAAGGAACTAATTTTGATACCTAAAAAATGACCAGTTATGGATAAGGGGAGTTATCTCTACTAAAAGGCCTTGAGCCCATGGTTATATAGGAACTTGGGAACTAAGCCCAATACCTTGAGAAATTATCCATGAAGATATGCGGATATAAGGGGAATAAAAGGAGAAAGAAAGGGTAAAACTGAGAAGATGGCTCTTTAGTAATATTGGAAAGTTCAAAGGGACATATGTAAGGATAAAGGAAAAAGAGGAAAGTCTATAAAAAAAAGAAAGGATAATACCAATAAAGGATCTTCTCTCTCTTACCCAACAAGGAAAGGTGTAGTCCTTGCTGTGACTAGGTCGGTCTCCGTTTTACTAATTTATCCCAAAACACACTACATCAACCGTTACCTTGCTGGAGCTCCTTTATCTTTCTCACTAAAACGGTGATAATTCGCTTCTCTTCAGCAGAATATTCAACAGGGAGGGCCCCTGCAATCGAGAGTTGCAACAAACTAACTACATCTTCCATAGTAATTGATAGCTCACCCCAGGTACATATAGTAGAATGCGTTGGTTCATTTTAACGGGAAATGAAGGTTAAAAGGCCTTTTACATCCTTATTAATTCGCAGAATTTCAGGTACTCTCACAACCTCTCTCAAGACTTTGATCACTAAATAATCGTTCAACATTACTGATAGGTGTCTATAAAACCTTAATTAGTATCAATTGGTTATACTTTCTTTACTATCTTCTCTTGTATTTTGTGTATATGACGCTTTTCTTCTAGTTTTACACGTATTTTGGAGCTAGGTACAAAAAATAAAAAGAAATCATTGAATTAAGAGCAAAAGGACGAAAGGGTTATTTTACAAAGAAAATACTATGCGGATTCTAGCTATCAGTAAGAGGCTACAATCCTGAAATATAATTAGGCTACATGTCTTAGTATACCCAGCTGGGGTGTATGCATCCAAATAAGGGGAAACTTCTATTGCGGTGCCTAAATTTCTTCATAATTCTTACCCTAAAAACTAGATCAGGTTTTATTCTCTCTTTCATTTCTTTTTGTGTCGTTCGAAGTATGAGGCTGTTGGTATAGAACGAGATCGATAAAGAGAAGATGATTTGGATTTGTTGCAGAAGAAGAATGGATCTATGATTGAGCTTGAATTTTGAGAATTTTTGAAACTCAGTGAAAGGTTTTTGGAGATGCAGTTCATGGACGAGAAGAAAGGGTTTTTGATGAGTCGTTGTTAATTGAAGAGATTTGAGTTTGAGAACTTGATTTGCAGTGAGAATAGAAAGATAGGTCAGAGAAAGCAAGAGAAAGATTGGGTTCAGTTTGAGTTTGATTTCCTTGAGCTCGATCTGAGAAGGGGATCTGAATCAAGAATTAAAAAAGAGAACAGAAAGAGAGAGCGGAAGAGAATCTTAGAGAGGGGGAAATGGGTCTTTTGAAGTTGCTATGTAATCTAAGTTAGATGGGTTTTTAGATGAGATGTGGTTGTTGTTATAGACGGTGAAGCTTTATTTGATGTCCCGATGATGTGTTGATCGAGTATTAGAAGTTAGGGTTCGATTTTGAACTAAGATATGAAGATGATGGTGATGAATGGAATCTAGGGTTCACAATTTAGATGGGTCTTTCTCTGATTTGAATTCGAGGGATGTCAACAAAGATCAGGAGATCGGTGTTGTATTGATTCAAATATGAGATTGAATTAGATGCAAGATCGGTTTCGCTAAAGAACAAAGGGGACCTAGGTTAGTATGGAGATCGGCAAGATGAGAGAATTGATGGGTTCAAGCAAGAAGATGTTGTTGATATGGAAGTGAATTTGAAAGTGAGTGAATATGTAATGGTTTTCTGTGTAGAACTCAGAGGAAAAATGATGTTCTGGCCGTGAACAGAGAAGTACATATGAAGAACTAGAAAGGGTTATGGCCGGAAAATATAAACAATTTATGTCTGAATTTGTTAATACAATGATGGTTGATTTGAATGATTGGAAACACTGCAGGGAAGAAGCTATTAAAATGGTCGGAAATTGGTCGGGAATCACCAGAATATAAACAAAACTCTGCCAAAATCGGAATCTAACGAGTTGACTCACTAATTCAGAATCTCAGATGACCTGATCCAGTAAAATTGAATAAGACCTAGTCAGCCGAGTCGCACCAGCTGACTCTCCCCTTTGACCCTTTGACTTTCAGTTGACTATCACATTTAACAGTTGGTCGTTAGTGTGACTCCTATGGCCGGTGACAGTTCTCCATTCACCTGAGATGTTTTTCGATGACTTTTCCGTCCAAATTCCGGCCACTTTTGTGAACTCCAGCGACCACTTTTGGATAGAAACTTTAGTGGGTTATTTCTCACACATGGGCTTGGTGGACTACTTGGATTTGTATCTTGGAGACTTAACCTAATTTTGGATCAAGAAGAGCTATACAAGGGAGAGTTTTCTACAACTCTACAGACACTTTACAACTGATTTTCGGGGAGTAAGGAGCAAAGGCCATTATTCTCTTCTACGCATCTAGGGTTTTCTTTGTTTTTCATCTTCTTTAATTCAGTTTTATTTTTTGAACTCTAAAATTATGAGTAGCTAAATACATATTATTGGTTAAGGGTTTTAAGTTGATTTCTCAAACATGATATTTATTCAATGAATTAGTTTTGTCTCCACTTTGTCGTTTCTGATTCATCGTTAATATTTTCATATGATTTGAATGCTTGTTTAGTTGAGTCCGTAATTAATTGAGTTTTCCTTCATATCTAGAGCTAAATTAGGGATTTCAACACGTAAAAGTTGACGAATTCTGATTTCAAGTAGTATAAGTGTGGTAGTTGCTTGTAGTGATACATCCTAGAATTTACATATTAATCATAACCGTTGTTAAATTGAATTAGTGCGTTTTCCACGTTCAATTACATTGATTAGCCTTATTTCACAAAACGTAATGCTCACGAGGAATTAAACTTGATTAGTGCTTTTACACGTCGGGTTTTTCTCTAGGTAGAATTTATTTTGGAATCTTTTAATGTATGTGTGATGAACTTGGAAATTAGCGGGATATTCTTGCGATCAAGATATCCTAGGGCTTTTGATAAAAGAGAGATTATATTACCAATTTCAGTTATTAATATCAATACGTGTTTGTGAAAGATACAATCCCTAGACCAGTATCTTCATCATATTGATTACTTTCAAAATATTTGCTTTGCGTTCCTTTTACTTAGTTTTATCACTTTGAACAATTCCAAAACCAAAACCCCTCTTTTGTTACTTAAGAAATTGAAACTGAATAACAACAATAACCTCCCGTGGAATGAATCTTTCTTACCATATACTTAATCTAAATCTTTTATAAGTGAGAAAGTGAATATAACTTTGACGTGGTATGACACACATCAATTACGTTGCACCAGCTTACCCATATCATCATATGAGTTTGAGGCGTCCTGAACTCAACAAAAGAAGCTGTATAGTCTCCTCTATGCAAACAAAATATCGGAACGGTCTCAAGAGAAACTCTCTTAGTGGTGACAGACTTCCCAGGGTTAGGAATAAAACAATCAATGAAGCCAGAAGGGATGTTAATTTCTTCAGAAATATGTTTAAAGGAATCTATCACGGGTATGAGGCACATTTTCTAAAAGTACCGTGTCAGAAATTTCCTCCCTATTTTGATTAGAGGTCGCACTAGTATCATTATGCTCACTAGTCATCTGCAACGGATTCAAGTTCTCTTCTACATCCGAAAAGAAAAACTTTGCAGTACTAGATTTCTTATTCTGTATCGGGAAAAAGCGAAAATCGAAACCCCCCAGCTTATCAAAATTGATGGTTCACAAAACGGGGGGAGTAATTCTTGTTGATACTCCATAGCAAAATCTATGGTTACAAGAGAAAAACAAAAGCAATGATCGTAAAAAAATAGGAGACAAGTTCAAGTAACACTCACCTTGCAACGAGTAAGATGTGTATTTTGGAGTAACCGCAAGACCTAGTTGCGATGAGAACTTGAGGAAGCAACTCTATCCAGCAACAGCGTACTCGAGGAAGTAGCTTCATCTAATGACGCACACTCGAGGAGGTAGCATTCCCTACTTGTTCATGAAAGAGAGAAAGAAGAATGAAAAAAGATGGTGATGTTGTGAGGGAAGAACACACACACACATAGATACACATACGCACACACACACACACACACACACACATATATATATGAGTATTAATCAAGAAGTCCTTATTAGATTAAGAAACTAATATAAAAGTTCAAGAATGCCCGAAGCCAACAATATTTTCTCCATATTCACGAACTAATATTCCTGATAAAAACATGGACACCTATTAACCACAATTAGGGTTAACGCTAAGGGGCATACATATCAATACCCGGAAGCAGAAGCTAAGTACATCTTCTTTTATTCTTAAAATTTTAATTATACATATATAATTATTATAGGCATATTGTCACCATCTAGTGCTTACTGCGGAACATTATTGTTCCTCACTAAGCAGGGGACTTAATGTAGATGGTGGATTTTTTACAAGGTCTAGAATTGTAAAATCGCCTTCTGCCTAATAGCATAAGCATAGAAATATCCGCGCATATTTCTCGCATATTTCTGGCTTTATATCAAAATATGAAATACTGTGTTTCTACTTATATTTCATAGGGGAATTAAGAATACAGTCTCTGTAAATGGATACGAGCATTCTATACTGATCCCGTAGTCTCTCTAACATTTACAATATTTATGCCATATCGAACCAGTCTCAAGTCACAAAAATTCTACAGCTGAATTCTTTGAACTTGTTTTGAATGCGCATCGATGTTTCAATAACATCTATATATTCTGAAAATAGTTAATGTATGATCTCCGAGAATGCATTCTAGCTTAATATCCTTCTCGCAAAAAGTGCATCAAAATTTGCCTTCCTAACCTTAAACATATGCCACTTTAGCATTTTGCTAAAAGGACGTGTCACAAATTATGCCTCGTTCCTCTTGGACACACCACAATCAAAGAGCAATGCCTCAAAAGACGCGATGTGTCTCCTTACTAGGCTATCCCTATCTTCTTCTCGCTAGCATCAGGCTAGCACTAGCCTCACTAAGGAAGTGTCCTAAGGGACGCGCTACATTTTTGGCGTTGGCACCAAGGCCAGCGCTAGCTTTGCTAGCATCGTCCTTAAGGGACGCGCCATATTTCTTGCTGGTACAAACGCCAACGCTAGCTTAGTTAATAACGTCCTTAAGGTACGCACTACATTCTCGCGCTAAGCACAAAGGCCATCGCTAGCTTCATTGGGTAGCGTCCTACGGACGCGCCACTCTTTCTCAGTGCTGGCTTAATGCCAGCGCTACCCCTGTATGGCTATCAATTAAGCCTCCTGGCCTAGATTCTTAAGTGCACCATGTTTGGTCCTTGGGAACCTTCGTGCAATATTGGCTTCAAACACTTCTATATTTATTCCATATCACTTCTAAAATGATATTTGGCCACTAAAATTACGCCGTGGTACTCTTAAGCTAGTAAATGACCATTAAACTTACCAGACTCGACACTCATCTGTCTAATTATCAATTTAAGTGAGTTGCGCAAGTTACCTCACTAACTTAGCAAGTTCTTGACTTGACCTAATCAAAATAGTAATAGTCCACGACTCCACTATTTCTACGAGATATCAAATACAACACAATAAGGGATTCTCATTGGGGTATTGGTTTGATGGTCTATATCAATCGTGCACTGTGGCAACACATCTGTGAACAAGAAGTCAATAAGTAGAATGAAGTTTCAGAACGGCTGAGAGTACGAGGAGTAGTGGTCAGACAAGTCTTCCCTATTTTTCGGACATGACTCCACCATAATCTCCACTATCGTTAATCCTCCACTTTTTATGTGACTTCCACCACTTACGAGAAATCAGAGTGTTTCCTATCAGAACTATAAATAGATGTCTTCATCTATTCGACAAAAAATAAGAAGACAGAATCAACGATCTAACTCACAGATAATCCATTCTTGAAACTACACACTACCATTGTCAATCACACACTGATTTCTCAATCTTATTTGCTTTCCTCCCCTAAAATCAACCGAATCATCTCAACTTTTATGACCGAAGGAGGACTTGAACAACCATTTCTTAGTTTAGGCTTGTCTTGTTCGATTTTGATCTCTCGAACCTACCTGAAAGTACTATTTTGCAGTACATTTGATTTCTCCCTAAAACAGGTACATAAAGCACATTACAATAGTTAAAGCTAATGCATAATGTTAAATCATGTAGATATTAATGTAGCTTTAAGACCCAATCCCTCGTCTTTCTCTCTAGAATTCTAACCATAAGTATGTGACCATATCTCTAGTTTTTTCCTTTTTAAATTGATATTTGGGGGCTAACAAAACCTCTTTTCCCTTGTGTTGACATCTTCTCGGGCATTGTCTTCTTATCAGGTAACATCTTATCGGCCATTGTCTACCACTACTACAACCCCATTCCCCCGTCTAAACTATTAACACATATGACGAATATGCAATGCAAAATCAGTACATGCAAATATGTATTGCGAAAAAATAAATACAAAATATGTACTACGTAAGCATTACATGCAAATATGTATTGTGAAATCAGTACAGACAAATATGAATTCATTTTTCAAGCTAATATCAAATGGATTTCGAATACATATCAACAAGTGCAGTCCCAACAAATCAAAAGTATTCAAGCTAACTCAATATATCACCATAAAAAATTCTAAAATAAAAAAAACTCCTAAAATCAAATCGATATGTATAAACTAACCGATCTCTCAAGTAAAAGTCTAAAATTAACCACACCTAAATCAAAATTAAACATGAAGAAGATAACCTAAGTCAAATTAGGAAAAATAAACTTTAATCACCTACCAAAGAAGAATCAAAGGATGATCTTTGAAAACCCTAAAAAGATTTGTCCCCTTTAAACAACAACTAAAAGATGTTTAAAATCAAGATTAGAAGAATTTAAGAAGACTTAGCTTTTGAAACAACAACAACGGTCCATCATCGAGTGTTATTTCGTGATTCTGTGAAACCCAATCTCCATGAATCGACAGAGCTTTGATATACGAAATAGAAACTAAAGAAAATAAAATACTCGATAAGACTTTACTTAGAATACTAATTATATAATAAGTGCGTTTGGGGAATTGATAAAAAATACACAATAAGTCCCATACGTGTAATGGTCCTAGGGATAATAGTTTTAGTCTAAAAACATGAAAACGGACCAGCAATTCCTAGCTAAGAAATAACCTTAGATATGTATCAGAAACTAAACGTTCCTTCGTGAACGTGGGGGGCTGGAAGCAAGATGGCCTCGCCTCCTTGGTAACAAAACAAAAACAAAAGAAACAATATTTGTTGGTAGTAGGGTTGTACATGGCTCGGTTCGGTTCAGGTTAAACCATAACCCAAGCCATCCTACTCGATTATTGGTTTTCGTTACCAAAACGAAGTCATTAACAAACGGTTCGGTTTTGAACCGAACCTACTCGGTTTCGGTTTTAGCCAGCCGGTTCTGGTAAACCGGTTACACTATCAGTTTCATGTAACTGATAGTAAAAAAAAACAAAAATAAAAAAGAAGTAGAACTGAGTCAAATTCAAAAACATAAACATTCATGTTTGATATATATTCAATCCCACTCAAAAATATAAACATTCAAAAACATAAACATTTTAATCCACGATGTGTCCAAATCCATGTTGCATAAACTTTTCTAATCCATGTTGCATAAATAAACAAGAAAATGAGTTGTTTGTAGTTGAGAAATCAAGATTTAAGCATGTACAGTAAAAACCAAATTGAAGCAATTGAGAAATTAAGTCCAATATCACTACAATCTACAACCATTCAATTCAATCTAGCATACTTCCCTAGACCTATTACTAGTATGAAGCATGCAAGCATTGAATCAAATAGCAACTCAAGCTCTCGTGAGTACCAAAATTGAATTTCTCAAAAGAAATAAGGGAATGATTTATAACTAGATTTCTCAGTTAGTAAGTGCTTCCAATATCTCCTTTTACAATTCATGTCATCGACATAGCCGTGCAATCCTCTTATCCAACCAAATTTCCTTAAACACAACAAACAAAACCATTAGGAAAACTGCAAATCAAACACCCCCAAATCAAAACCTTACCTTAACAATTCTACCATTCACTGAATCAAATGTAAAAATTACCTCTGGAAGCATCAACTAAACACTAGTTCAAATTAGAGTAACAAAAGTTACAAAACTCAAAACAAAACAAAACCCAATTCATATCAGAGTGTCAATGATAACAATTCTACCTTTCGCTGAATCAAATGTAAAAATTACCTCTTGAAGCATCAACTAAACACTAGTTCAAATTAGAGTAACAAAAGTTACAAAACTCAAAACAGAACAAAACCCAATTCATATCAGAGCATCAATAATAACAATTTTAACCAAATTTGTAAAACCCCCCAAAAAAGCCCAAATTTATGAAACTCTAAGTTTCAATTTTGTTGAGATTCAAGGAATATTAAAGTTTAAGTATGAAAGTAGAAGAATAATTCATATCTAATTAAGCAATTATCACCTATTTCTCTAGCTAGTCATTGATTTATGATCAAAACTTACAAAAGTACTGGATAATCAATAAATCATTAAATTGATGAGACGATTTATGCACCACCACCTGCATCGTCGAGAAGATTTCTGTCACTTGCTTGAAGACCATCATAAAATTACTGGATAATCAATACATCATTAAATTGATGATGTGGGCAGCTAGCGACCAATCTCTTGTAACGTTCCCAACATTCATACAATGTTTCTCCTGTCATCTGCTTAATGCCACAAATCTCTTTACGAATCTGGGTTGCCTTTGATGCAAGAAAGTATCTCTCTAAGAAGAGTTTCTTCAGACCATTCCAAGTTGTGACACTACCAGAAGGTAAATAGTATAACCATTCCTTAGCAGTATCCATCAGATAGAATGGAAAAGCTCGTAACATGGCTCCATCAACGTCAGTTTCGGCCCCTAGCATGGCCATGATTATGTTATGGAAATCCATCAAATGTTTATAATGATCTTTTATTAGTCATCCCATGAAACTTTGGAAGTTCTCGAATCAACCCTGGCTTGATCTCAAAAGTAGATGCCGTCTGAATACACCATTGTTGTGTATCCAACTTGTGAGACGCTAAGTCTTTGAGTGTACGATTTGTATCACCATTGTTTCTTGTTCTTCCTCTATGTCTGAATCTGCGAACTCACTTGACGATGTATTTGGAGGAAGTGGAGTGTTCACTGCTCGAACAAATTCCTTTAGTAAAGTCCCTGATCGAAGTCGTATACCAATGAGACTTGGTCTACTCTCTCTAAGCATTTACGAAAGGAATAGTACCTGAAAAACAATTCTTAAAACTAAATTATAAACTAGAAATAAGAAATCAAAAACAAAGTAACAATCCGTTATGCCTCCCCGGCAGCGGCGCCAAAATTTGGTCGTGTCGTCAGCTAACCAAAATAATTCAAGTTCTTACTTCACTAATATAGATTAGAGTATAGTAATAAGAACAAGTTCGTTCCCACAGAGAGGCAGGTGATTGTTAATTACTTTCGATTACTTATGTAAAGAGGGGGGGGGGGGGTTGGTTGTGATTGTAACTAAATTATACTAAAGCAAATAGATTAAATGAATATCAGAGATAAAGAACATTGTTTAGAGAATTCATCTTCCATCTTCCAACATGTTATCAACCAAATCATACTCAAAATTCATGCACTCTCTATATCAATAACCCTAAAGCATCTTATCGCAGGCTTACTCCGGCAAAACTCCTATTATCATCAAAGGCGCAAGAGCCACTCTTTGAATCCTTTTCACCGAATAACTTGGCACAAGAGCCACTCAAGTTTAACCCAATGAAAGCTATGGTCTTTGTGAGTTGAGGTTATTTTAAGCAATCCGACGCAAGAGCCACTCAGATTTAACCTAGGTCACGCTTCTACACATAATTGCATGGAAACATCCCGTCGTTAACAACTATGTTATACTACTTGTAACAAGGGTCTTTTGACAATTCCGGATCTCAAACCCTAGTTTAGATATAGATGTACATGCATGCTCATCTAATTTGCAACATAAACAAACAAGCAATCCATCACACAAGGTGTTATAAATGGTAGAACATGAGCGATATTGAAAAAATTATGAACATATGAGAATGAGTCATTCAATTGATAAACATATTTTTCAACTTAGGACTACATCCCTAACCAATAATAAAGGTTTAGTTCATCATGGATTTCTCAAAATCCATGGAAAATAAACAAGAAAGCAAGTAAAGCAAACCCTCGGTATTGTGATGATCAATTGCTCTCCAAGCCGTTCTCCTTGTTTAAAAGATGTCTTCTTAATGTCTTGGATGTCTCTTTTAATAGTATCCACGAAATCTAGGGTTTTAATGCTTCCGGGACCATGTTTTCCATGTTTTAGAAGCCCACACACGTGCCAAAACTCCCTCTTTTACGGTTGGGTTCGAGCCAATAACCCAACCGTAACTCTGGCACAAAAATATCACCCAAAAACATCCAGTTTTACAGTTGGGTTCGAGCCAAGAAACCCAACCGTAAAACTGTCACAAAAATCGCTCCCAAAACTCTCCAGGTTTACGGTTGGGTTCGAGTTTGGTTAAGATATGCCAGATTCCACCAAATATACAAATGGAACCTAACCATACATGCCCTCCAATTATATCTTCTAAGTCGTCTACACTAACAATCCATCCTTCTCCTCCAAAAGGAGATTTTAGTAAATAACCAAATATAAACCTAACCGTAATTCCTCCTGAATACTTTTTTGCACTTCACTATTTTGATCATATTTCCCTCATCCGGTGTCCGATTGACCTCATTCTTTTTGGGTTGCATTGGTCTTTCAATTCTATAGAAGATGGAAGTGACAAAATCTTCATGATTTTTCAACCAATTTTACGGTTGGGTTTGAGAGTCCAGACCCAACCGTAAATCCTCCTGGAATTTTCCTCCAAAAATAACTTCTTTTACGATTAGGTTTTGGGGTACTTTCCCAACCGTAAATCTTCCTGGAACTCTTGTTTCAAAGTTGTGTTTCCATCATTTAACCTCTTCTTTTTATGCTGGAATGAACTCCTTTCCTCTTCTTTGGTTGAATATACTTCAAAACTCCTAAAAAACTCATAAACAAACAAAATCAAGGCATAATGATATAAAAACTAACAAGAATTCAATGAATTAGAGTATCTAAACAATGCAAATAATGCACCTATCATAGTGGTGGAGAATAGTGAGGTGTGGTGCACTGATAATGAACTTGAAGGTGGTGATGGATCTCTAACGAAAGTGGTGTTGCTGCTGCACATGGAAAAAGAAGAGAAGTAAGAACTTGTTAAGATCGAGTGAAGCTGTGAAGTAGAATAGAAATGTAAAAATGAGTTATAAGGGAAAAATTGGAAGGACAGATTGGATGTTAGAAATTATAATCTTATGGTTGATATAATCGGTTAACCATTGGTTTTTCGGTTCGATTTTTGGTCAAACCAAAACTGAAACCACTGATTTCGATTATTAACAATTTAAATCAAAATCAAACAATTAATAAATGGTTCGGTTCGATTTTTCCGATTATCCGTTACCATGTACAATCCTAGCTGGTAGATCATAAAACTGAAAACTGATAGAAACTGGGATGTTGATCGAAAACATAGCCATTGCCCATTGGCACCTTCACCACATAGGAGTTTCAGTTCTCCATTTTTCTCTCTCCTCTTTTAAAATACAGTATATTTTTTAAAACTAAAATAATTCTTAATTTTATCTTCAATAAAAATACTGTATAAAAAATAAACAAAAACAAACAGTCAGAATTTTTGGGAGAATAATTAAAAAAATAAATGAATAATCAGAAGAAAGAAACTCTGAAGACTAGTTGGAGAAACAAATAAAAACAAGTCTTTTCCTTCCTTTCTCTCTCTCTCTCCCTCTAGATATTATTTTAGGGTTTTTCATTTTTCTAGGGTTTCTTTCATTCGCTCTTGCCCTCTTTAATCTTTTTAGGGTTTCAAAAATTAAAAAGAGGGTAAGAAGAGAAGAGAAGAGAAGAGAAGAGCAGAAGAAGAAGATCTCTCTATCCTCACTATGGCTTCACAAGGAGGAATTGACCCTGTTATTCTTGATGATATCATTAATCGACTATTAGAAGTTCGTTCAGCTAGACCTGGTAAACAAGTTCAGCTTTCTGAAGCTGAGATCCGACAACTTTGTGTTGCTTCTAGAGAGATTTTTCTTCAACAACCTAATTTATTAGAGCTTGAAGCTCCTATTAAGATCTGTGGTAATTTTTCTCACTTTTACTGATTTTTCTTTATTATTTATTGTTTTGTTGAAAATTTCAGAGTTTGGAAGTAATAGTCTTTTGTGCCCGCTATGTTGTTTTAATGATATCTGATCTGTGAATGATGCCCTACTTATGTATGATTTTTTTGTGTTTTGTTTAGTCTCTTTACTTAGCATTGAGTGCTTTTATATGTTTGAATACTTCATAAACTATGTATTTTGTTATGGTTTGTAAAAATAAATTTGCTAGCTATGAAACCTATTTGAAATGTGCTTGTTCTGATAGTAGAATCAGTGAACAAGTAGTTTTTAGGGAGAATGTATAACTGAATAGGATAAGACACCTAATTTCAAACGTTGTGTAAAACTTGGAACACAATTTGAACAATTATAAGTTTCTATATATTTTAGCGTTTATCCATCCGAAGTTGAGTTTAATATTCATAATTTGAGTTGGTATTAATTACGTCTGTAGTAAGTTGAAATTTGTATGCACAGGAAGTCTACTTATGGTTCCTTTGAGTAAGTGCCTTGATGATTCTTACCTCTGATAAGAGAAGTAGCTTCTTTGGGTGCAATTGCATTTCATTTGTACTTTGGATAATGAGGTCACAGTGTTGTAATGGTTTTATTATGTCACTTAAATGCTGGCTGATTTTGCAAGCTTTTGGCAAATATCCCTATATCACTTGCAAACTATCTGAATGGCTGTCTCAACTGCCACAATAAACGATAACTTTTCAAGTCTTATAAATTGTCAGTGGCGAGCAAAATCATTTTTAAGCGTAATTAGCACATGTCTTTGAAATATAAATACACGAGACGGTTGAAATTTAGATAAACAGTCATTAAAACTTCTTTTTCTTTATTTTTTAACTCTCCACTCGATAAAATCTGCCTTTATCTTCCCCGTATCTTGACCTTATGTGTTTGTTTTGCTTTTTGATGCAGGGGACATTCATGGGCAATATGGTGATCTTTTAAGGCTTTTTGAATATGGGGGATTACCTCCCCAAGCCAATTATTTATTTCTAGGTGATTATGTTGATCGGGGTAAACAGAGTTTGGAAACAATATGCCTTCTACTGGCTTACAAAATCAAGTATCCAGAGAATTTTTTTCTTCTACGAGGAAATCATGAATGTGCTTCCATTAATCGGATATATGGATTTTATGATGAATGTAAGAGACGGTTTAACGTTAGACTCTGGAAAGCTTTTACTGATTGTTTCAATTGCCTTCCCGTGGCCGCTCTTATAGACGATAAGATATTATGCATGCATGGTGGACTTTCCCCTGATTTGGTGAACTTAGATCAGATTAGAAACATAACTCGTCCTGTGGATGTTCCAGACACTGGTCTGCTTTGCGATTTACTATGGTCAGATCCTGGTAGAGAGTCTAAGGGGTGGGGAATGAACGACAGAGGAGTTTCATACACTTTTGGTGCTGATGCAGTAGCAGAATTCCTAATGAAGCAGGACCTGGATCTTGTTTGTCGTGCCCACCAGGTTACCAGTTTTCACTCTTAAAACTGTGAGCTTGTTTGCTGACTTATATCTTAGACATTACTTATGTTGTTTAACATAACATTTTCATTTATCCAGGTCGTGGAGGATGGTTACGAATTCTTCGCTGACAGACAGCTTGTGACGATATTTTCAGCCCCAAACTACTGCGGTGAATTCGACAATGCTGGTGCAATGATGAGTGTTGATGAAAGTCTAATGTGCTCTTTCCAAATTCTCAAGCCAGCAGAGAAAAAAAAGTTCATGATGTCAACAAAAATATGATATCATTATTCCTCAATACGAGTTGATCTTGATAAGGTCAGTTTCATATTATCACTTATCTCTAGTATCTTGTTATGGGGGGAAAGGTGGAGCACTAATTCTTGTTATTTACAGAATATCTGATTGTTGCCTAAAACCATGAAATGAGCCACAAGTAGGGCTACTGAAAGAATGTTTACTCTGTTGTGGTTAATCTCGTAAGTCAAGTCCAGTAGCTCTGTATTTTCCTAGTTTACTTAGAAAGTCTATCAAGCTATGAATGAATGCTCGTTCTCATACACCCTACTTTGTTGAGTGGCATTTTTGCTCCCCTCTTTTGTAATAACCTCTGTCAGAAATTTGCTTGTTTCTGTTCATTCCTCTCCCTCATGCTTAATTTTGTGTTTGCTTTGCAGGGTAGGACAAATCTATCAATGCATATGCAAGCAAGGTCTCAAGCAGAACTCAAGGAGATACTAATTTGGTGCCCCTCTCCCAAGTTGGTACAGGGTTCAAGAGTATAGTTTTTAAATTATGTGAGACAAGATTTTTATCACAAGAGAGGAGTTTCATCTCCCTGTAATCCTTATGGTTAGCTGGCAACTGCAATATGTGTACTGCAGAGAGAAGGCAAGGCAAATGCCAGATTATTATTTCTTATATCTTATTTACCCTTTTTTTTAGTTCTGTTTTATCATCGTTCCTTGTACATTCATTTCCTTGATGTTTTCTTTTGTTAACCTTTTGATATTCATGAAAATTCATATCAACTAGTATCATCCTTTATATTATCTGTATTTTTTTCATCCAGCTTCTTCATGTATGTTGTGCTAGCATTTTCGCTATTATGGTATGAATATGCAAGTCCGAAACAGTTTTCAAGTCTTAGTGGTGTTTCCGAGAAACTGATTTGAGGATCCCTCTTGTTAGGTTCCCCAATTTCTGGTTGGAAGAATCTTCGTAGTTCAAATTAGGGGAGCTGCCAGCTGGTGAGTTGCTCTCTCCGTATATGCCAGAGATACGTAGGTTGAAATGGACAACAGAGTTGGGGGATAGCCAGCATTGGGTACTATTTGTCTCCTCATAAAAACATTTTACACTTAGAGCCTAATACTCTGTGTCAGTCGACTTAAGGTGTCCCCCCCTGTGATCCTCTGAGTCACTGACCAATTTGTCCAGCATGATCTCCCAATATGGATGCTATTCTTAAGTATGAAGAGGAGTGAGGGAGACTCGCATGATCTCCCAATATGGATGCTACTCTTAAGTAGGGTCAGATAAAAGATAAACCCTGTGTTTTTTTGTGTAAATATATGAGTCCCATGATAAAAAATAGAAAAAATTCCTAGAAACAATACCTTTATCCATATTTAAGAGATTATTTTCTCGAGAGTGTTTTCGGTAAGATTAGAATCAACAAAATCAATGCTAAACAAAATCATCGAAACAAAGTGAATGGATTGTAAATGAAAAATATCCACCAAATCTCAAAAAATGATCAAAACATCAAAACAAAGTGAATGGATTGTAAATGAAAAATATCCACCAAATCTCAAAAAATGATCAAAACACTAGGACAAATGACAACCTCACAAAAGCAAACAAAACAAAACTGAACCCAAAAAACACACAGGTAAAAAGAAGTCTACCCCGATGATTTAACATATTTTTAATAACATATATCAGTTGCTAGATTTATGAGTGGTGTTAAGAGAGTGTAAGTGTGTGTTATCTTTCTCCATCCATAATCAGTGTCTATACCCAACACCAGAGATCATCATGCATGCCAGCCAACGTGATCAGAAGAAAGAATATCAACTCCCGAAAAATACCTTTGAACATAATTCCTAGTCATAGTAGCAGCTCTTGGAAAGAATGTGAACATCCAAACTAATGAATCTTATCTGACCGAAAATGCCCTCCAATATCATCTTGACCTCAACAGGAATACACTGAGTTGTTGACCATTGAAACCGTCTGGGTTAATAAGATGAAACGATTCCGAGTCAATATTTCCAATAACTCGTTCATAATTAGCCCTCATGTAAATAACTTCACCATCCTCACCACCAACACCTTCTTGATTTTGATGATGATCACAATTTTTTGTTGTTGATGATGGTGAAATCAACGATCCAGATGGAATAACACCAGCACCCACAGTCATTGATTTCATAGTTTTCAAAATCAAATGGTCTTTATCAGTTGTTCTTCTTCTTGATGCAAATCCAACTTTACGTCCGTTAATACACATTGTCCATATTGGTATCGATAGTAATGGAAGTACATTACTAGTCGAATTCCTTCGACTCGAAGTATCATTAACATCATCTGTGTTGTTATTATTACTATTATTATCAGTGTTACGATGATTATTACACGATTCAAGAGCGATTCGAACGAGTCCACATTTCATTTCTCTGATGAGAAGATAAGTAGGCAATGAGAATTGAAGAAGTAATAATGGTTTTGAATTTAAACGATCATCTTGAATACAGAAACAAACATGACCTCTTCTATGACCAAAGAATGTACCTATTACCATTGATTTTGATGATCTTGGTGGATTTATTTTACTACTCACTTGATGATAGTAGTTTACGCTTTCATCTGTTGATGATGTTCTTGACTCTTCTTCTTCAATATTTTCTTGATTTTTCTTTTTTTCTTGATGATGATGATGATCATCGGGTATATCATCTCTCAATGAAGTACTTATACGTTTCTTAACAGGGTAGGTTTTGTGGTCGTTGCTGATTCTCCTGTTAGAAGAAGGAGGAGGAGGAGGAGGAGTAAAGCAAGAACAGAGATATTGACAGAGATTGTAGGATTTTGTCATTACTGTAGAAAGAAACTAAGGGTTTGATTTGATTTTTGAGATGAAATAGAAATGGGGTTTTTCTTTTTCTTTTTCTTGTTAGAAACAGGAGAGGAACTGTAATTATGGAGTTCTTGGAGAGAAGAAAGAATAAATTTATGGTTTATGATTTGGTTTCTGAGAAGGAGTAAATTAAAGAAAAGGGTTTCTCTTGTTAAAGTAAACAAGAGATAATGAAAGAGAAAAAATATTAAGCACAGAGGAGAAACTGTAAATTAATGGAGTACTTGGAGAAAAGAAGAAAATACTTAAAGAAATGGGGTTTTCCGCTAACATTTGAAGTTGTGAACCTATATGAAGATGTTGATGACTATAGAGTAGTACTCCAGACTACTCCTAGTTAGTAAGTCACCGAACGTATTAGAACGCGTACGTATTGCGAGTTATTGCACCGTGGAACCTAATACGGGCACGTGGCTCCCTCTTTTGCGTGATAACATCTCCCTCTTTTTTAAGATTTCCTTGGACGTACACGTGGCTCCCTCTTTTGCGTCTCTCTTTCCCTCTTTTAAGATTACCCTATTCTGTCTCTTACACGAGTTATTATGAATTCTACACTTTTGTTAAGTTTTAAAAATAATTATATCTGGAGTAAATATCGAACCCTTGATCTGTATGTCAAAATAACACACTGTTATTTGTTTTTTTTTAAGAGCATACATAATACACTAACCATCAAGAGCATTTCTAACTAGGGCTGTATAAACCCGACCTAATTCGCCCACCCAATGTGTATCCGTCCAATTTTATCCGATTCGTACTTAGGTTACTGATGAATGGGTCGGATACTTATGATTTTTGAAAACTCGTCATCTGGTGGGTTGGGTGCGGGTGTTAATTCCTCTCATCCTACCCGACCTGCCCACCCGTCATTATCAAACTATCTTCTATTCTTCCCGTACAGGTAACAAACTAACAGGATACAGGCAACTCATTTTCGGGTTTTTTCTTCTTCTTCAATCGAGCACACCACCACCACCGCGACACCATATTGTCTACAAGAATCATCACCACCACCTTGTATCTCTTCACTTTGCTTCTTCTCGAATTTCTATCAGGTACTGTACTACTGTATCTGTAATTCTGTATTTGCTTTAAATTTTTTTTTTTGCCCTAATTGAAATTTATGTTTGTATGATTACATGATTGAGTAGCAATTTATTATGGGTTTCATTAGTTCTGAGTGATTGTACCTTCGAACCCTCTTTGAACTTGTCAAATCACCTCTTTAAGAAACCCTCTTGAGATTTGATTTTTGTTGCATTCTTTCTTTTATATTTTTTACAAACTGCAATTCTTTAATAGTTAAACTGGGATCTAGGCCATTGCTTTTTTGGTTTGAGTGACGCACCACTGAATGGATTGCAGAATACTGTAATACACATGGTCAGTATTCACGATTGCCAAATGTGTTTCTCTTTTACAAACAATAATATCAAAATTGTCGGTCTCTGGTATTTATCTGTTTACATTTTCACTCTCTGACAAAACTATTACAAGACTAGGATAGTAAAACAAGTAACTTTAACTACACAGCAGACATACTAGAAGTGTTGCCCAACGTAGCCATCTTTGGTCATGTAAGGTCGCATTCGAGTCCTATGTTCATGCTTTGGATCTCTTCACACTGAACCAGGATTCTAAATGTTCACATAGAGATACCTGATTGGTTACGGAACCTCCGAATTGGCTCCTGAAGGGCTTAGATTATAAGAATCTGTAGCTTGGGTAGAGATCAATCGGTACGTCCAATACAAATCAAAAACATAAGACCATATAGGATTTTTGCTGAGCACAACAGCTAATTGGCGCTATAGTTTCAAACTAGTATTACACTTCGTATATACCGAGATAATTACAATGTACACAAACTGCATGTTAACCTAAATGCACGAATGGTACATCAAGCTCCTAAAACACACTAATTTAAGCACTAATACTCATAGTAGTACTAAAACCTGCAATGGTTTATGAATGAGTGAATACCTGTAGAAGGCCACTGATTGGGCCCATAAAATGGCTTCTGTGATGCAGGATCATCTTCTGGTACCTCTATACCAATATAATACCCTTCTTTGTAATCTCCTGAACCAATACAAAAAAAACAAAAAAATCCCTAGAATTGTACCTGTTTCAACAACGAAACGGAATTTTGAATATCCGGGCATATTCTGTTGTTATTAGTATGAGTTTCCACCGACTAAAGTCTTAGCTATATGAATTCTGTTACAATTTGATTTTTCTTGGCGCAGATGAGTTGTTGTATTTGCTAGTTAATTGTGTGTCAAAGTGCGACAATATGCTCAAGTTTATTTTGCTTCTTTTGTTTTTTTGAACTCTTGATTTGTTTTCAGGAACGTCCAATTGTCCACCGTGTAATCAAGGTAATTACTTTGATAAGAAGCTTGCGTTCATTTTTGCATTTAAAGTAATCACTTCATTATTGTGTCCTATGTGTATAAAAAACACACTACACTTGCATTTAGCTTCCACCAACGTCTTTTTAGATACTTCAGCTGCTGGAATTTTACAGAATTGTGACTTTAAAATTTGTATTGAAATTGACCAATTTACTGTCACTAGAGGAAAGTACTGATAGGTTGAATTCCATCACGAATGTTTGATTATGTTTCTTCCATATCTCCATTATGTACACAAATCACAAATGTTTGATTATGTTTCTTCCATCTCTCTGCCTTGTAGGACAGGATAGGACAGGACAGAACAAAATAGAACAAAACAGAAAAGGACAGGACAGAAGGATAGATGAAGTCTGGGTGGGTGACCCGCGGTCACCCGCACCCAACCCGTTGTAAAGTCGGGTCAGACCCGACTCGACCCGTCCTACGGCGGGTTGGGTGCGGGTGAAAAATAACAGTGGATGTTAGAAATTCTATATGGTGAGGTCGGGTGCGGGTAAGGTCAAACCCGACCCGACCCTCCCGATGTGCAGCCCTATTTCTAACAGTGGATGTTAGAAATTCTATATGGAGGTTTTATGTAAACCTTTATTTGTGGGGTTTTATATATATGATAAAATTAAAAAAAAAAATTGCTTATGAACCATCTCCAATGGTGCAGGGTCTTAAATTTATAATTCGATTTATAGATAAAACATAAAGGTGATTTTCTTTTTTCTATTGGTTTAGCAAAATTTATTTAGAAATAATAATTATAGAAATAGTAAAAAGAATGACATGGAGGTCATTCCGAAGTTTTAGATAAGACTTTCTCTACGACCTTTATATTTATTTTTGTAGGACCTGCTGTTAGAGATGAGTTTAATTCAAATGAGGGTCTAAAATCCTATGTGTCATGAGAAAATAAAATTTTCACCTTCTGCTGGAGATGCTCTAAGCTACACCTTAATTGTTAAAAATAATTCATAGACAATTTTAACTGCGCACCCAAAATTAAATTCAGTTAAACTGCGCCCCCTGAAATATAAAACTTTATTCGCTATGAGAAAACCTGGCTTAAGCGACCAAAATCTTAGTAAGAGCCCAGAATTTTAGTCGCTTTAAGTGTTTAAGCATCCAAAGTTGCAACTGCCAGAAAGTTTGACGGCTATAAACCTGTGCCCACTTATATTTAACCACGAAAAAAAATGTCTTTAATCGCTAGATCCTTTTTTCAAGTAATTTATAGTAGCTAAAAAATTATTATTTAGCTATTCACTTTGAGGCAGAGACTCGTAGCAACAGAAAATGAATTGGTTGCTCAAAATGTTAGCAAGAGCCCAATATTTTAGTCGCTTTAAGAGTTTAAGCTACAAAACTTGCAACTGCCAAATAGTTTGGATGCTATAAAGTTGTGTCAACTAATTTTTAGCCATGGCCAGATGTGTTTGATCGGTAGATCCTTTTTTCAAGTAATCTATAGCATCTAGAAAAGTGCTCGTGTAGCTCTTTACTTTGAGGCACATATTCGTACCAACCAAAAAATGAATTACTTAGTAAAACCTCTCCCAGCAACTAAGTTTAAGCCGCCACCACCATTTCAAAAGAGAACTCAGTTTTTGAAGTAAACATTTGAGAGTATTAATCCAACAATATTATTAGGATTTGTTTAATGGAAACACGAAAACTCGTTCAAATCAATGTTTTGATTCACTATGAGCAAATGTTTGGATGCACAAACTGAATTTTTTTTTTAACATGAGTCGACTAAATTGACTATAATTAAAACCAAACTTTTTTACAAATCCCACAACCCATATCATTCCAGTCAAAATCTGAAACTTTTGACACTCAGTTCAACAATTTCAAAATTAAAACCAAGTTCTGCCATATCCTTGCCTCCTCTTGGAAAATGACCCTTCCAACATCCAAAAAGCTATTTGTTCAACGTTTTTCAAGAATTATAACAGTTTGCACATAGATTCTTGTACAAAAACATTACTCAAAAAAGAGATTATCACAAATAGTTCAAGAATTGTTATGTTTTTACTTTTATACTCCAATGTTGGATTTTACAGATGTATGTACATTGAGGTAGTTTAGAATTACATGTTATGTTACAGGTCCAAGCTTAAAAGCATCGTAAAGTAAAGAAATGCCCTATTTCGGGAAAACAAGACGACAAGAAATTAAATCAACATCCAAAATGCAGAGTTTCGTCGAGACCATTCTGCTAGCGTCAACTACTGTAGCTTTTGTGGGCTCCAAGCCCTCTCCCTTTTATTTTGTTGCACACCGATAATATCATTGAAATACTCTCCTGCGAACACAATCGAAAAATTGAAGGAGTTAATATATTTTGTAGAGTGTAATATACTCTCAGATGTAATGAATAACCTGAATATAATGAGTAAAAAAGTACCAGACCATTACTAGAACCTAACAGGAGTAGGAAGTTAACAAGATGTAAATAAATTTTTTTAGTTTACCAAGGACTAAGAATCTCATTAACAACAAGAAAAGCTGTGATTTTAGTCTTAGCATAGAAAGTACTGAAACAAAAGATAAAATTAACCAGTGTTATTTAAGCACAGTATCACAACAAGGAAGTGTCTTTTAAAACAAATTTTTCTCCCATCAGAAAAAAATGCTCTATTAAGAATGAAACTAAAGTGGCGCGCAAATAATTTCAGAGACAATAATACTTGTACATTTGCAGCCAATGGCTTGCAATATCTAGGCTGAGCAGACAAGAAAATCATGTCAGGCCTGCCAGTATAACCGAATATATGCTCAGCAAGTAAAACACATACATAAACTCAAACATATGCTACAAGTATCAGAATATATGCACTAATGTATTTCCTACCGGTAAAACTGGGAGAGGGATACCAACAGACAAGCAGTGCTGACCCTTCAAACAAGCATCAAAGAATTTGAGATGGAATTGTGAGTATAACAGATAAACAGTTGACACAGTAAAATGGGAACTGTGTATGGTTTCAATAAAATAAGGTTGAGAAAGAGAAGATAACATATTTGTTACCATGTCTAGAACAGCTCCAAACGTCAAAACTGATTCATGAAGTCTACCTACACAGTTCCCATTTCACTGTGCTATAACACGATGAATGTCAACGATGTTAACTTTTAAGTCATCAATGGGTTTGACAATACGTGTTATACAAAGCTCATCTATACCATGGATGATTTTTCATTTCTGACATGGTTATCCTCTGAAGAGATATAAATTCAACCAAAATGAGTTAGAAACAGTTTACTACTTGTTAACTAAAATTGCTAAAGCTGAAACCCCAATTACCTTCTCAGGGTTAGCTACGAATATCCGGGAAAGAAGATGCTTACAGTCCATGGATACTCGAACATAATCAGGAATCGAGTAGTGAACACTAAGGATTCTCTGCAACATGAAAACAGGAATTTTAAATTTTTGGTGCATTGAAGATTTAGAAAAGGTTAAATTGAAACTAACCACGACAACAACTCACCCCAATCGTCTTTCTAAAGTTTCTTGGATCGTCAGGATCTTCGAATGGATAAGCTCCTACCAGCATCACATATAGCGTAACTCCACAAGACCAAACATCTGCAATCTATTCACACATAGTTTCTCAAGGACTTAGGTACAATTGTAAGAAAATTATAATTCAAAATGCGTTAGGGATGGTATGAGTATGCACCTTTCCGTCGTATTCTTTTCTCGATAAGACCTCAGGTGCAATATAAGCAGGTGTTCCAAATGTTTGGTTGAGAATGCAACACTGATGACTACAGAACAAAACAGAAAAACTCTTAGTTCTTGCAAATTGATTACGGGGATTTCGATCAAAGATGAATTAACTTGGAATATCCAAAGTCACATATTTATAAACGAGGTGCGATACTCCCATCTAAGAATGTGTTTTCAAGCTTTAAATCTCTATGGCAGATTTACTGTAACAAGAACCAAGTTAGCATATCACTTGAAATTCTAGTTTCGCAATGTGTATTACGGAATTTCCATGAATAGCTAGCTGTGCGTGGTTTTATGTATCATACCATATAATAGAAATAACTGTCTCCTGATACCAGTTGTTGGAAGAAGAATCTTGCATGTATTAGGAAAAGGAAGTTAAGATGGTAAGATATCACAGAAGAAAGAGCAAACATGTCAGGTGTAATCTATGTTGAGATTGAATTTGCAGAGTTCTTACCTCATCTTCGCTGAATCTACCGGCATTACAAATCCCGCCAACTCTTCCCAACCTAATTGTAACCACAGGATACAAAAGCACTCAAAGGTATAACAATTTTGAGTACTCAATCAAACAATGATCTTATACATGACAAAAAAAAGAATCCAGTAAAAGAATGACATGTTATTAACAAAAGAGAAACATTACAACTACGAAGCAATAGTGCAACAAATCCTTGTATCAGACCAAATATCTATGGACTGCCTATAGCCATGATATTATCAGTTTTCTAGAAATTCAACAACTATTAGCTCTCTAAGTATAAGACAGGTCCAATTTAGAACCAAAAACCAAAGACATAAAAAGGGATGCATTCATGATAACAAACAACTTAGGTTTACCCCGCAACTACAATGACTAACAACTTGCTTATTAATCCTAAACAAACTCCAAAACCATTAAGTGCCACATTTGACATAGCATCAGATCAAACTATAATCCATTTGATCAAATCCTAATGAAGCAACTAAAAATTTATATCATCAAAGCCATCTCCAGTTCTACTCAAAACCTGGCAGTGAACAAACAAAGAAAACACACATTAGTTCTCATCTAGTAGAGACAGTAATCGCGTAATAAGCATCATTTTTAGGAAAAAAAAATAAACATCACCAAACACTAATAATCAAGAAAGACATAGACTCTAAATTACCTTTCTAGTACCAGAACCATAACATTGGTTTTCAAAAGAAAAACAGAAATCACAAAGAAAACCTCCAAATCCAAACTACCAGAACCATAACATTGATTTTCAAAAGAAAAAAAATATAAAAAACACCCAAAAGTTAACTACCAAATCAAAGAGAACCCATTACAATAAAATCCCGAGACTTCCCCAATTTTGAATTTCAGAAAACTTAAATTTCCCCTGTTAAATCAAAATCCACGTCGAAGTCAAAAAAGAAAAATACTGGAAACTCACTTTACAAACCAGAGAGAAATTGAAAATCCCTAATTTCTTTCTTTTGGATCTTCGATTTCAAAAAGAAATAAATCGAAGATGAAACGGAGAAAGAAAAAAACTGAGAGATAGGTGAGGGATCAGAGTTTCTTTTAGAAGAATTGAAACTGAGAAAGAAAGAGAAAGAGGTGAGATAGAAGTTGTGAAAAGCGAGATACTAGTCGAGAGTTTCTGCCTCAGGGTTTCAAACCGAATATGAATTTTAGATTTCACTCACAAAAAAAAAGCGCCAACAAACCCGCCAATTCATTCTCCCTAAGATGTTTTTCGCGCCAACATTCCCGCCCATAGAGATTGCAATTTTACCTCTTTTAATTTTCTATAAGAATGATAATCTGTATGAGTTTTTGTGTTTGCATTTATATCCGTTTGATTAAAGATCTGAATTCATATTGGTCGAATAAACACCATACAAATCATTTATATCCGTTCAATTAAAATTTTTGGACCAGGGATAAAGTAGTCATTTTATAAATCAATGGCATAATAGTTATTTTCATCAACTTTCAGACTAGGGGTATAACAGTTATTTTACCAGAAAATGGGCAAAAGGTAAAATGGTTATTTCAAGGTTTGCCCCAGGACTTATGACGTAGACCGACGTATGATGAGAGATTGATTCAATCCGAGCTAGAAAGACTCAATCCGGCAAGGAGAGGCGCGATCCATGCAGACGGAGTTCTACACGGACAAAACTCAGTTCTCACGATAGAGTTTTTCATCCCTTAGTCCTCAAGGCACAACTAGTCACGATACCTAACTTACATCCCTTGGGGATACGATGGTCTAGGTCGCATCAGAGTCTCATAAAACATCCACGGTTGACTTATGAGCTTGAGCAGAGACACACTGTCTCATGTAAATACGATTCACCCATATCTGATCCCAAAGACACACTAGATATCCAATATGTGCGAGATTATGGAAATACAAATTGAAGAGGAAATAATTGGACCAATTGGAATGGAGTTGTAATGGAGTTGGAGGAAATAATGGAGTTTTAATAGGTAACGGGTAAAATTGACTAAGATCGATGGATATTCAGTTAAAATGATGGATAACTAGAGAAACCGATGAAACCCAAGAGAAATTGAGTGATGCCGACCAATATTGGGTTATAAGATTGACGGATAACAAACAAAATTAAGTGAAGCTGATGAAAATTCAGTTTGAATTGATAGGTAACCATATAAACCCATGAAATGTAGGATAAATCTAGTGAGGTCGAGTGATATTGGATAAGATTGATAGGTCACGAGAAAAATTGACTAAGATCGATGGACATTCGGTTAAAATGATGGATAACTGGAGAAACCGATGGAATCCGAGAGAAATTGAGTGAGGCCGACCGATATTGGATAAGATTGACGGATAACAAACGAAATTACGTGAAGCTGATGGAAATTCGGTTTGAATTGATAGGTAACCATATAAACCCATGAAATGTATGATAAATCTAGTGAGGTCGAGTGATTTTGGATAAGATTGATAGGTCACGAGCAAAATTGACTAAATCGATGGACATTCGGTTAAAATGATGGATAACTGGAGAAACCAATGGTATCCGAGAGAAATTGAGTGAGGCCGACCGATATTGGATAAGATTGACGGATAACAAACGGAATTGCGTGAAACTGATGGAAATTCGGTTTGAATTGATAGGTAACCATATAAACCCTTGAAATGTAGGATAAATCTAGTGAGGTCGAGCGGTATTGGATAAGATTAATAGATAACAGGTGAAATTGACTAAGATCGATAGACATTCGGTTAAAATGATGGGTAACTAGAGAAACCGATGAAATCCGAGAGAAATTAAGTGAGGCCGACCAATATTGGATTATAAGATTGACGGGTAACAAACGAAATTAAGTGAAGCTTTACCATTTCTTTTAGTGATCTAAATTTTGTTAAGTGCCACATTTCTTTGGCCTCTTCGTGTTGCAATTGCACAAGGATTGTAAATGCACAATGATAGATAACGGGTGAAATTGACTAAAATAAATAGACATTCGATTAAAATGAGAATAAATGGAAAAAACCGATGTAATCCGATTGAATCTGAGTGAGGCGACCGAAATAGGTAAAATTGACGGGTAACAAACAAAATTAAGTGAAATGGATGGAAATTCAGTTTGTATTAATAAGTAACCATATAATTAAAACCATGGAATTCATACGTAACCATATAATTAAACCCATGGATATGCATAGATTTACATATTCGATTCCAGAAAGATTCATATGAATCTAGATTTCATTCAAATATGCATGGCATTGGGTATGCTTAGAGACATCGGTTGAAAACAATGCAGGTCGGGTGAGATTGATGGATATAAAATTAAACTGAAGTATTATAACGATTACACCATATAGGAGCACAAACATGGTTTGAGTTCTCCGACAAGGTCATAGAGCACTTTTTGGGAATTAGAAAGTCAGTTTCTTACCTGACAACGTATTGGTTTAGGGTTTCATATATGATTGGTGTAGTATATACTGAGAAAAGAATGTAAATCCATTATGTTATTTTTCCTAAGGCCATGACCTATACAAAATAGTGTTCACCAAGTCCTAAAATTTCTTTTGACATGTGGTACTAAGCTATCTTTAGATTTCCATAAATCGATCAAGTTGCTGGGTCGGAGATAAGAATCGTTCAAAATAAGTCGGAGTGTACACTTGAACTCTAAAGATACCACTTCTTGGAATATTCTGCTTCAGAATGAGGAGTCCTTCCCGGAACTATAAAGATACTACTTCTTGTCATTTTCTACTTCAGAATAAATAAAAATCTTTCCCGGAAACCTAAACCTACCGGTGTTCGTCATGTTATCCTTAATGATCTCTTATCCAAATTAAAAATCTCCACCGGAATCTATAATCTACGATCATCAGACTTCAAAATTTTGTCTAGTGGAAAGTCAATGACAATTATCGAATTCATTTCTTATTTTTCTGATTCATTCTTACATATTCAAAATCAAAATTTATTTATAATTGAAGGTCGATAAACATATCCAAAATTATTATAATTTTTACTATTCTTTGGTTTTTTTTTCATATTGAAGGTTGATAAATAAACTGAACGCACAAGTTCGTTTTAACACAAAAAGAAACACACATACTACTCACACACTTTTCTCAATCCGTATGAGAGTCCCAAACATAATCTCCACTGTCCAATTTTTTTTGCAATTATGACATACTTTATCCACTGTTCAAAATATCTTTACAAAAGCCTACGATTATTTTTTCACTTTACTTTCCCATTTTCCCTTTCTCTTTCTCTTTTTCGTTCATCTCTCTAACCCTAACTCACAACGCCCCCCTTCAATCACCATCCATGTATCACTCTATCTATCTCACATCTTCTACTACTTCTGCAACAAAAAAACATGATATATAATCGAAGTAGAAGAAGAAGTGATGTTTTTCAACATCTCCATATATTTAATCTTAACTTCAGCTAAGTGAATCTATGAACTTAGATTTCAGTTTCAGTAGTTTTTTTGATTGATTGTGAGTTATGTTTGACATCATTGTTCTAATCTTGTTTCTCTATGTGATATATTAGGTCTTTTAAAGGAGAACAAGAAGAGGAGAAACCCTAGATTCATCAGCAAGAAGAGAAGAATTTGTAGCCTCTAGTTTCAAACAAAATGGTTCATCGTTTTTCTTAGTGAAGTCAAAATTGCAACTTTTTCCTTAAACCCAACTTTTCAAACATGCTATAGTTTGATGAACGATTTCATTTTGTGTGTGGGTTTTGCTCTATCGCTCTCTTTGTGGAACCCCCCTTTTTGATATTACTTCTCATCAAACCCTAGATTATACAGCTCTTACTACTGATTTTATTTTCTATTTTCAAGGTTTTTACATAAAAAAGCCCCTAATTTTTCTGAAGTAAATCCTTTGGTTCTCAATAACCCTGGGGTTTATTACCTGTGTTATGTTTGTTTTTGTGCTTTCAATTTTGTGTTTGTGTTTGTTTGTTTTTTTGGTTATGTTTTTTCATCCAGATCTTCTTTACAAGGAGTAATAAAACTTTCTAAAGTTTGCTATCCTTACCTAAATGTTGTGAGTATTAAATGAATGGTGGACTCATATGTTATCGCTAGAGATAGATTCCATGTTCCAAATGGAAAATGTTTCCAACAAATGGAAGGTGACCACTAGATCTTTTGGAAGACTCGATTTTATGATGTAGATTCGTACATTGGGTACTTAGTAACTTTGTTTGCATTGATAATCACTTAACAACTTACCTCGTTGATTGGGGTGGTTTCTCTCATTTGCAGTTTTTATATCTTCGTCCTTACTGGTTAGTCGATTTCATCTTTCTTTTTGTCAATTATAGTACAAACAATATCTTGACGTCAGTTTTCTCTCTTACTGTAAGCAATTTGCTGACCTTTCCAGCAGCATTTGCTTCAGATTTGTCTCTATCACTTGAGCATATTATAAACTTTAGATAACTGTCAACATGGTATCAAGACTGGTATTCACATTCCATTTTCAACTCACTGATATGCTTTTTCTCGAGAATCCCATTTGAGAAGTTGCTCAATTGAGCATTGTGTGACTGATCTAGAGTATTTTGGGAATGTTGATTTCTGTATTTGATGGTTCTCTAGTTTTGAGTATTCATTTTCTTTTCAGTAACTGCTGCAGGATACACTTGGCTCCATTCAACGATGAGTATTTGTATGCTGAAATAACAAATAAGTTACCTAGTTTTTCTTTCATACGCTCTTCTTTAAGTTCGATACATTATATTTTACTTGTATGTGGTGCAAGTGCAACACAGTTTGTACTTTGTACTTAGTACTTTTTCTCGATTCTTGTTCATTTGGCTGTTTCTATTGATCTACAACTTCTTCTGTTATATTTTCTGATTGTAGGTTTTGTTTCTATTATAGGCTCTCTTCTTCTGATAATCACATGTTATTTTAAAATAGTTCTGTTTTGTTGAAACCAGGTTAATAATAGTACATGTACATGAAAAATTCAAATTTCTCACAAGTTTTTCTATCTAGGATCTGGATTATCAAGTTTAACAACATTTGTTTGTTCCTCAACCATCGTTTTGATGGTTGTTTTTGATGTGCATTTCTCAATGGTATCCTACATTCGTACCTTTGCCATTTAGTTTTAGTATGTTTCATGTAAATAAATGCTAATTGATTCCATTTTACTGAAAGAGAATAGCTCAGCTTAAATGTGAATGTGAACGCCATATTGTAACTCAATCTGGTGAGACGAGACAGGTGTGATAATTTCATTCTTGTAATGCTATCTTGTTCTTCTTTTCTAGTTTGTGTATTTGAAAATAATTTGGTAACTGACTTCTGTCTAGTTAGAAGTATAACAATGTTCTTGGTTTAGAGTCAGTTAGGCTGGATCCTTGGTAAAAACAACCTTGGTCTTAAATTAATTGTTTACCATCCTTAGGCTCTATTATTGTTGAAGTCAACGCTAGTTTTACTGCGGCATGTTTACTGGATGATAGAACATGTTTAATGCAGTAGTCTATTTCCTCTAGTTGGAATATACTTTGCTTAAAATATGAATGAATTTTTTTTTACTTTGATTTTCTAGGGTTATTACTAGGGCTGCACAAAACCGACCCAGACCCGCCACCCGACCCGCCGAGAAACGGGTCGGGTGCGGGTGACAATTTCCTTTACCTGCCTTCTGGCGGGTCGGGTGCGGGTGACACCTTCTCTCACCCGACCCACCCTCCCAACCAGCCAAGTTTTCAACCATATGTGCTGCAGGGGTATTATCGACTTCTTTGGTGCATAAAAATGCAATACTTAGAGATTAGGGATTTGATACCCAGCGAAAGAGGCATGCACTCTCTGGTTCCCACTAAACATCTTCTTCTGCTTTTTTTAATCTCATCTACGATGATGATGATCACAACATCAACATATCTCTTTGAATAAATCTTCTCCATCTTCCTTCATCGGAGCATCTAATTTCAGCTACTCCGGCTGAAAAATAGAAGGTAATTAACTACTCAGTATGGGTGATGTAGATCTGATAAAATCAGTCGATGTTTTGTTTCTTCCATTACCAAAAAAATTGGTTTAGGTTGATTCTTATTTTTGTTTGATGAATGATTGAATGTATGGCTTCCGAATGATGGGTTTATCTTAAACTGATCTTTGCAGGAACTAGAAAGAATTTAGAAGTTATAAAATTCTCAAGCTATAATGAAGGAAAAATGGCACATAACCTGTTTGTATTATTGCCTGAGTGACCAACTTTTTCTTTCCTCCAGCACATAGTGTGGACCTTTTGTTCACTTACTCACAGCCATCGCGTGGCTCCTCTTCTAGTCGTATGCTGCTTGGACCCTGCCCTGAATGCTCAGTTCCACGACTTGAGCTACATGGTCTGTAGCCTTGCGCTTGGACTACTACGGCAAGGTAGTTAATCAGTACTTAATGCTAAACCAACTTGCTCTGCTCCCCTATCCTCCATGCCAACTCATCAACATAAGTAAGTTGTTGTCTGATCCGTATGCAAATCTCTTCTTCTTGTTATGTTTCTAAGGGCAATAGCCGCCATAGAATTTGATTCCACTTGTATTTATGAATTTGAATCTTAATGAAAATCAAATTAGTAGAATTTATTTCTTGCGCAATCGCTCATGAATTCCTTATATAAGTGGGGCACTTCTCATAATCTTATTCACGTTCTTCTCATAATCTCATTCACGAATTAAATCTGGGCGGGTGACCCGCACCCACCCGCACCCGACCCGTCCTACGGCGGGTTGAGTGCGGGTGAATACTTCAGTCATCCGACCCACCCGACCCGATATGCAGCCCTAGTTATTACTAGTGAAAATGTACCATACTTTTCTTCTGATTTGGTGTGTGTTAGTTTTTGCTAGAGCGAGTTAATATTAGTGTTATCAATGAATTATATCCTTAGGCTTAATTATTTATTGAATGGAAACACAGGTAAAGAGAACTTGACTTGGGAACATATTGATTATGATGGATATTCGGTGTTGCCGATGGCTCTATGTCAATATACTCACTACAAAAAAAATGGGTTTAAGCGACTTTCGTTTTAAGTCGCTTAAAGCCCCTTTTAAGTCACTATAACTGTTATAGCGACTAAAAGTGGCACTCGCGCCGTTGGTTTCCCAAAGCCATGTATGTCAAAGCCTTGAGCGACCATGCAATCGCTCTACTAATAAACCAACTAACCTAAAGCGAGTACTTTTCTCATTGCTTAACATTTAGACCAACTAACATGGAACAAGTAAAATTATGATCGCTTAACATCTAGACCAACCAATATAGCAAGTAAATTATCAATCGCTTCAGATATACCAATCATTCTAAAGCAAGTAAACTACTTAGTTGATAGATACATGGAGCAACTCTTTCTGAAATTGCTTGGTTAAAGTTTTAAGCGATCAAATGATTTTGCTCGCCAAAAGTGATTTCTGATTTTGATTGGCCTGAAGTTGGTTGCTCAAGCTTTTGAGGTACAAAATTTTTTACTCTCTAGAAGCAACTTGTGACTTAGAAGCTATTAAACTACCTAGTTGGAAGATACATGAAACAACTTAACCTGATGTTACTTGATTAAAATTTTAAGCGATCAAATGATTTTGCTTGCTACAAGCGATTCTTGGTTTTGATTGTCTTGAAGTTGGTTGCTTAAACTTTTAAGGTATCAAAGTTTTTACTCAAGTTGATTGTTTAAATTTTTAAGATTCCAAATTATTTTAGAATTCAGATTTTAATTGGCTTAAAGTTGGTTGCTGGAGTATTTATGCTACTCACTTTTTTTGCTCATTTGATTTAAATAATCCGAAAATTTAATTATAATTAAAAAAATTTATAACTAAGATTATATAATTAAAATGAAAACATCTAATTAAGAAGATTAGATAATTAAAAATATATATATTTCATTTGAGTATCCCACCAAAAAGCATAACCCAATATTGTTTCATACACATACCCAACAAGAACCAAAATACATAAAAAGTTGATGGTTCTTGTATCACCATAATGTCTAGTTTCACTACCCAAAAGAACAAAAAACATATACTGCACATACATTGTACACCAAAACAAGTCAGCAGTATAAGTCTTGTTGACTGCACATACTTTGTACACCACATGTACACCAAAAAATAGTCAGCAATATACCTGTTTGTTGACTGCATACATTGTAAATCAAATTGTGCAAGTTAAAAAAGTCAGCATTATACCTGGTTGTTGCTTCAAAAAAAACTGTGCACATCCATTGTCCACCAAAATAAAAGGGACTTCAAGCTACGTTAGTCAGAGTCATCCTCCACATACAAATCCTTGTCTTGATTGTCATCAGCATAATCCTTCTCTTGATTGTCATCAGCATCCTCCGCATACAAATCATTCTCTTGATTTTCATCAGCACCTCCATCTGCCTGCACATCATGATCATCATCAGCACCTCCATCTGCCTCATCTTCATGCTCATCTAGTGAATCATCTTCCAAATAATCTGGCATAGGTTGAATTACCATCTTCTTCAAAGCCTCGTTCATATACTCTCTTAGATCACGCTCTCTCCGTTCCAACTTAATCTTTTTCTTCTTTTCCAAGTCCAGCTATTTTTTGAGAGCAGTGAGTTGGGATTCATTTCTTTCGTATAGGGTGAAGCTGCCGGAAGCGACTTTTGACTTATCATATTTTTAAAGGAAACAAGTGCGAGAATTTGCTTTATCATCAATACACAGAAACACCAGAACACGTTAAAATGACTGACTTGCCTCATCAGAGTAACTATGACAAATGAGCCTCACTTGGATGTCAAAACCATAGCTTTCAGATCCAGGTATTTGTCTTTGCAGTTGGATATCTGCAACCAAGCCAATTAACCCCTGTCATGGATGCTTCCTGATGGAACCTAGCCTCATCCAAGACAACCATATGATTTTATCAGGGTGAGAGACAGTCTGTGCATTGTACCTACACAAACAAACAACACGGTTGGAATCCCCATTTCGAGAAGTGAAAGACCTGCATTACCAAATTACAAAAAAAATTAAGAAAAACTCCAATAATGTTGTGAAATGTAAATAAAGAAAATGAATCAGTTTTTCCATGATATACAGTTTAGAATGAACCTAGTAAGCCTGACTGTGCCTATCCAATAAACTATATCAATCAGAATTAGGCTATAATGTATCAATCAGAATTAGGCTACAATCTGCCTATTCATTCTTAAGACAACTATACACAACACTGACCCTTCTTCACAGACCCTTCTTTGCAGATGTAAAATACCCTATAGGAAGTCAAATTAATCACTCCAATACTAACTGGTCAATAAGAAACAAACAAATGAACAAAATTCAATCACCAATGAAGTAACCTAGGTCCCAAACATCATAGACTTAAAGAGAATAATCTCATTTAAACCCAACCATATAACTGACAGATTCGAAACCTCACAAAAAATGCAGGAAATACTTGACCACAGAAAACTCAAACGGAACAAACTCACAAAGAAAAAATATAAATTAAGAACCTGTGAGAATTAAAATTAAGGGATAATACCTTGGCATAAGCTCAGCAAGATTATACGCTCCTTATTGCTGAAATTTCATTCTGACTTTTCATGATTCCTACACATAAGAGTCTGAGACATTAGTTCAGACAACGATATCACAGAACCAACAAGAAATACAAGAAAGAAAAAAATCAGAATCAAACCATACCTCTTCTCAGATCTTCAAGCAGTCTCCTTTTTAATGGCTAAATAAAAAATACAGAAACCCTTTTTATAATCAACAACACCTTCGAATTCCAGCCGAGAAATTGTTAACAAATAATTATACATTAATCTAGGCCTTTCTGCAATAAAGAGTACAACAAAAGCAAATTAAACAGCATAACTCACCCAAAAAACACATTGATTTAAAGAAATTTACTCAAAAGATTGTAAAATGTGTCCAGGAAACATGTAAAAGTATCTCTGAAAACTCAGAATTTAGACCCAATTCATCTTTTATTTCCCTTTTTTAATCGTACAGAATAACAAGAACCGGAGGAGAAAAACCCTATGAAATTAAAATTGGAAAAGACCCATGATAGAGAAACGAATACTAACCAAATCATGGTGTAGAACAGATCGATTCAATAATCTACAGAGGGGGGAGAGATATGATGAAGAAGAACAGAAAGGAAAAAGAAGACTAATTCTTATAATCGAGCAGAAGAAAGTGGAAAGTTAGAGAAATCTTGTGCCGCTGCAGAGAGGCGGAAGAGATCTGGAGAAGAGATATGAGAGAGTAAGTGAAAACATTTTAGGTTTCGATAAGGAGATCGTGCGGTAGATTTTAGTTTAAAGTTAAATCATACGGATGGAGAAAATTTTGGACGGTAGATATTTGTTTAGGGCTTTTCATACGGATCAAGGTAAGTGTGAGATCATAAAGTTCACCTTACAAAAATGGACGGTAGATTTTTAATCTTCATTTAACATTACAAGATTATGCTTACTTTGATTAATTGTCCATAAATTCAACCTTAGTATCACTATATCACACTTACTTTGATTAATTATCTGAAAAGTCAATCCAATTAAATCTAATTTTATTTAGTTTCATCAAAATCACTAGATCATACTCAATATCACTAGATTGTAGTTAGTACGCCTGATTATTGATGATTTGTACAACTAAATGCAGCTTATTCAACTAAGATCTCGATGCATAAATAAAAACCTAAAATAATCTGATCCCAAACCATAAAGGAATAACATTCTCATTCATTAATTTAGTGAGAGAGATGTTTGATTAGTTATTTTCTTTCATTTGACTTTTAGGGTTTGGGTAGCGGAGGAGGATTAGTGGGATGAACCGAGAAAGAAAGATAAAAAAAATGAAGGGATTTTTTTTAGGGTTTTGAGTAGAAGTTTTAGACGGTGGATAAGGATAGTCACACGGATCATGGAAATTTTTGGATGGTACAAATTCAGTTTTGGATTCTCATACGGATTGAGATAAGTGTGTGAGAAGCATGTGCGATACTCCTTGTGTTAAAACGAACTAGTGCATTCAATTTTATTATCAAATGTCCATCGATTTTAGTTATCCATTATTTTAATCAATCTTACCCGTAACTTTTCAATCTTATCCAATACCGCTCGACCTCACTAGATTCCTCATGGGTTTATATGGTTACGTATCAATTCAAACCGAATTTCCATCAGCTTCACTTAATTTTGTTTGTTATCCGTCAATCTTACAATCCAATATTGGTCGGCCTCACTCAATTTCTCTCGGTCACTCAATTTCTCTCGGATTTCATCGGTTTCTCCAGTTATCCATTGTTTTAACTGAATGTCCATCGATTTTAGACAATTTTACCCATAACCTATCAATCTTATCCAATACCGCTAGACCTTACTAGATTTCTCTTATATTTCATGGGTTTATAAGGTTACCCGAATTTCCATCAGCTTCACTTAATTTCTTTTGTTATCCGTCAATTTTAAAATCCAATATTGGTTAACTCACTCAATTTCTCGTCAAGTACCTCTGATGGAAACCGATGAAATCAATTTTTAGAATCAATCTTACATATTTCCATTTGGCCTCATATATTATCCCTCGATATGTATGCCACAATTTTGTTTGTTGCACATGAAATTTTAGGGTTCACCTGATCAATTTATCGCCTCAATTCAACAAGATTGAATTTTCAATTTCCCCACTTTCACTCAAACTAGTTCAATTTTGGTGTATTTTCTTAATCCTACATTCAAATTGAATATAAATTCCTTTAATTTCGTCACAATTCAACTTTGATTTGCCCAATTTGGGTTCTTTGTGGGTCCCCTCAAAGCATTAAAGACGATTTTCCCAAAATCTAAACATGTTAATACACAAGTGATAAAACCAAATGAGATCAAAACAATTTGAGTGAAATTGAGTAATATTGAAAAATAAAGAGCAAAATTGAACGAGTTTGACTAATTTGAAGTGAAATTGAGTGAGACAAATGAACACATTAAGCGAAATTTAGTGCATTTGACTAAAATAAAGTTAGATGGAAGGATATTAAATAAGATTAAGCAATACTGAGTGAGGTTGATGAATATTATATGGAATTGGACGAGGTCAATAATATTGAGTTTACTCAATTATGATGAATATTATATGGAAATCTCACTCGATTTTACTCGGATTCATTAAATTTTATTCAATCTCAATCAAACTCATTCATTTTTTCATCAATCTCACTCAAATTTACTTACTTTTCATCGATCTAACTCATATTCACTTAATATTCTTCGATCTAACTTGAGTTCACTTAATTTTACCCGTGACCTATCAATCTTATCTAGTATCGCTCTACCTCACTAAATTTATCCTACATTTCATGGGTTTATATGGTTACCTATCAATTCAAACCGAATTTCCATCAACTTCACTTAATTTCGTTTGTTATCTGTCAATCTTATAATCAAACATTGGTCGACCTCACTCAATTTCTCTTGAATTTCATCGGTTTCTCTAGTTATCCATCATTTTAACAGAATGTCCATTTTCGCTGCTCAGATTGAATCAATCTCTCCTCATACGTCGGTCTACGTCATAAGTCCTGGTAAAATAACTATTTTACCCCTAGTGTGAAAATTGATGAAAATAACTATTCTGCTATTGATGTATAAAATGACCATTTTATCCCTGGTCCAAAAATTTTAATCGAACAAATATAAATGATTTGTATTGTGTTTATTCGACCAACAAAAATCCAGATCTTTTATCGAACGGATATAAATACAAACACAAAAACTCATACGGATTATCATTCTTATACAAAATCAAAAGAGGTAAAATTACAATCTCTATGGGCGGGAATGTTGGCGCCAAAAACATCTTAGGGAGAATGAATTGGCGGGAACGTTGGCGCTTTTTTTTGTGTGACTAAAATATAAAATTCATGTTATATCTCGCTTTTCACAACTTCTATCTCACTCGAGTTAACCTGATATCATTCTAATCGAAGTAAATTTGGGAGAAAACGACCTAAAGAGCAACATAAGGTTAAAAATGGTGTTGTGTGAGACTCTCTCCCATTCCAAAGACAAAGCTTCAGGCAAAATTAATTCTAGATCATCAATACCCATCATTATAAACATAATCATCGAAGGGGGTGAGAAAATAGAAATCCAGACTGCAACAGAATTCTTCATGATATTTGATCCAGCCTCTTTCTCTTTCTTTTACAGTTTCAATTCTTCTAAAAAACTATGATCCATCACCTATCTCTCACCCCTTATTTATCAACACTGAACCAAACCAATATCTTAAATCAATGATAAATGGAAAGGTAATTAATCTCAAACCTACTGTTTCTTTATGAGTTTGTTGAAAAGATTTAATTTTGATACTTGGTTTTGGTTTCAAATCACTGTTAATAGGGAAAATAGAAGTTTTCTGAGATTTGCTATTGGGAAATTCTTGATGATTTGTTGTATTCCTTTAGGTTCTCGTACACATCTACCAAATTTCTGTTGAATTACAAGAACACAATTCTTTTTTACAAATTGCGTTTTCTCTTTATTGTAATTAGGGTTGAGCTTTCCATTCGGGTGTTGATGTAATTGGGGAAATTTGAGTTCTTTTGATGTGGGTTTTGAAAATAGAGAAGGGTAATATACTATGTGGGAAGTGGATTGTATTATAAATCGGAAAAAACAACTTAAAGAAGCAGAGTTTTTACTTACCCAATACTCATTTCTTTTATTGCTCTACTAACATGAGATTTCTTGTTCTGAATCTTTTGACAATATAAATTTGTGGTTGCATACTGAAAAAAGGATCCATCCGAATGATTATAAGTATGATCTAGGAGATAATGGGCCAACAAATAACTACAATCTTCTTAAAGAGCTTGATCCAGATACTGCCAACAGGATCCATCCGAATGATTATAGAAAAGTGAGGTTTTCCAAAGTTTATCTGTTACTTGCTCATTACAGTTAAAACTCTGCTCAACAGACACTAGAAGATTACATATTCAGCTACAGATTAACTCTTGTTGGCTTTCTATAACTGTAATTCTAAATCCGTCTTACTTGTTCTGTGTTTAAACTTATATTTGACACCCTTCTTCCTTTAATAGAAAATGAGGCTTAACAGGTTGCAAACATTTTTTGGATGGGACCTGCATTATGTAGATGCAACTGAAGCTTTCCTTGGTGTGTATTATATCCCTAAAATAGTGCAGATTTTTATTTTTCCTCTTTTATGCATCAGGCGTTTTTACCTTGAACTGGAATTTAATACCTGTACAGGTGACTTTGATGAGGCATGGCCAAGGAAGGTGGTTGAACCGTCTATCAACATTATCAAGTCATGCTTGCTCGAGGATTCAAGCTCTATTAACAACTCAGAAAAGCTCGACCCAGTGCAGACCCAGTGTTTTTCTTGTTTGTTCACTGCCAGGTTTTGAGTAGAGCTGGAGATGGCTTTGTTTTTTTTTTCTTCATACAATCCTATCCGCTGGTATGGTTAAATTTTTTCTTCTGAAGAAAATAGCTGAATTAGGTTTACATTTTGTCTTTGTTATGTTATTCAGATTGCAAGGTTAGAATCAAGTATTTTGAGTTAGTGATCTGTGTATTGCTGATTTTATCAAGTGTAACTTCATCGTTCTGTATCCATATTTTTTTTCCTTTCCCGCTAGACCTCTACTATTCCACTCTATTCCTTGTTTCATTATTTTTATTGAGAGGTTAGGAATTGTATGCAGGATATAATCTTGGCACTATCTGTTCTACAGGAGAAGTCAAGACGCCTAAAAGAAATAGTGCTGAAGTTGCCAAGGTTGCAGTTCCAAGTTTGATGACTGCTAGTATATCTTGGAACAGACGAGCTTGACCATATCCCACTAAGTGAATGCCAGAGGATGCTGCTATCAAGGTGCGATTGCTTCAATTTTTGTGAATTCTATAGTAAAGTATCTAATAGTAATGTTCAACCTAAAGCACTGGAATACCTTTACCACTAAAAAGGTGAAATCTAGAGTCTTTGATCCAAAACGGTGTCAGTTTCCATACAGTAATGAATAACAATAAGTCACTTTCTTAATCTAACCCCTATCTGCAGATGCACATCTTTCAAATAGTCTTGGTGTATCCTATGTTCAGCTAAGAAATAGATGGCAGTTGAGTAGTTTGTATGAAGGACCATAGTCGATTAGGATCGTATCGAGTTTTGGTTGGGGTTTCAAGCATGTAAGTTATTTCGACATACTAAAAATGCTAGGAGGAAAGAAATGTTAAATTGTTTTCTAAGTCTAGGATTTTTGCTTGGCTTTAGAGTAATTTGGGGTTTTGGTAAGTATCTAGGTTATCAGTAGTCGACTATTGACATTGTTGAGTTATAATTTGTGGGTTTTCACTAATTTGGTTGTTGGTTTAGGTTAAAAGTTTAGGCTTTTTGAAGGTGAGGTGTGCCTCCAGCAGGAGGCAAGTGTCAATATTTGCACTCCTATTTATTACATCGAAAGGAAATTGTAGAAGACTGGAATGGGTTACAAAAGAGCAAACTTAAAAAGAAAATATATTTGTTTTTAACGTTTCATTTGTTATACTTATATTGCTTATGATGCTTCAATTTTTTTTATATAGCCTATGATTTTAAAGCGAGTGTTGCTTATCACTTGTCTGCATATTTTGGTATCACATTCATATGAAGTTGACTGCCGTTCGACACATTACGTACTCCTGGTTGCGAACTGTCTGGATTAACTTTTCTTTCTGTTTCTGTTTTTGTTATTGTAATGAACAGATTACCCAACTGCACAAAGAGACCGGTCAGGTGTCTGAAGAACTATTATCATTGGCTGGAGGTCCTTGTCAAGAAGCTTTGGCTTTCAACATTTACACAGTCCTCGTCAAAATGCAACCATCGTAAACCCTAAGGTACCAAAATTTTCATTTCCTATAATTTTTCATATTTTTCTCATTTTGGGTTCTTTAATAATTTTGATTTTATTAGCTCAAAATACAATACCGTTGTTAATAATTTTGATTTTATTAGCTGAAATGTTTAAAGTTTACATGAAAATTGTTGTTAGTATCTCTGCTTCTATTATTTTTTTTCTCAGTTGAGTCATAATTAATCTTGTTCCATTGCATAGTCCATCTGCCTGGCTTAGATTTCGTAGTAGCAGATTGGTGCTCCAACTTTCAAACTTAGTTTGTGGCTGTCCATTTCCTGAACATTCATTCTTGTTAATAAATTCATTGTCATAGAAAACAACACCAGAGTGGTATTCCGTAGATTCTGGTCTAATTGAATCAGCACTTAGATATGTATACTCTTCACCAGGTATACGTGATAGGATGTTTCTCATGTAGTGTACCTGGATTGCTCATAATTTTTTTTAAGAGTTCCCATTTTAAAAGCACAAAAATACTCATACTAACATATTACTTAGGAAAGGATTTGATTTCTAATCAGTTCCACTATGTCCAATTTGGAAATTTGTATATCTTAATGAGAGGATTTTATTAGTTGTTGATTGTTGTAGTTGTTCACACTTGACCTATTTTGTTCATCCTGTGCACTAAAACCATATTTAAGTAGGTATTTATATGTCCTATCTGTTTGGAGATGGAGTAACTGGAAACTCATGGGGAACAACCATTGAAACTAAATAGATGGAAGTTTTAAGTTTTTTATTTAATATTTTTGACATATATAATGTATGTTGTGATTACATCTAACCACCTTGGTGTCTGTTTTCATAATTCGTGGTTGTTTTGTATATAATCTACATAGTAACCATTGTTGATATTCAATAGATATGGCCATACCGGAAGTTCCTAGTTTGTTGGATGAAGGATCTACTGTAGTGAAGAGGAACACTTTGAAACATAAACAAGAAAGCCAGGCACATCCTTGCGCAGGTTGTTGCTCCTGAAGAGTTTAGGTCCTACATCGGATACGTACAGTTCTAATGTGGACATAGTTTTTCCTTGAAGCAACTTGAACATATGTAAATGATGTGTTGCTTTTGTTTTGCTAAATCTGATTGTTTTTCTATTTTCTGTACCCCAAAAAAATATACTGGGAAGTGTTGTGTTTGGCGAAACGACACATAGATTAGAGTTTTATGTACATTTGTCTTTTATTTTCGTTCTTTTATCAATAAGAAAACGGGGTCTCCGTAAATGAAAAATCAAAGTTTGTTTATTCCTTGATTGTCTCAGTTTCCTGTACTTTTTGGTTTTTTAGGTGTCAGCTAGAGTTAAATCATCAAGATTCTTCATCCCGGACTTAAAAAAATCTATGATTCAACAATCATAAGAAACTAATCGAAGTCCCAAAACAAATGAACACTTAGCTCTTGTCACCAACTCTCTATTTGTGGGTCGGCTTTGCTTAATCTCCCTGTCTATCTCAACTCTCATCTGGCGGATAACAATAGTAGGCTAGACATGAAAAATTCATCCTTTAATTCATTTGAAAAATTCACCACCTCATAGTGAGCATTTTTTTCATGTAAACTTTACTACAATCCAGCTTTTAGGTCGTACAAGTTTCAAAGAGCTCTGTATTTGTCATGCTTGATCTTATTTTCGAGCATTTTGAAATCCTCCATTTCAAGTGATTGCATAAACAAGTCAATGAACAGCAGGGGGAGCAAATTATGCCTATGCTCCATACAAGAGCAGTTGGAATTAAGACCATGATTCACGAATGACCTCCTCTAATTCCTGCATAACCATCCATACAAGAGCCATCGTTGTTCAATTTATAGAAGTCATTCATGGATTAAGTCAAGGGAACAAAACCTCGAAAACAATTATATTAAAAGATAAAATATATAGAACTGATAAACACACTGAAACAAAAAAAGATAACCAAATTATAGTCAATTTAGTCGATTCATGTGTATTTTCTTTTTCAATTTGTGCATCCAAACATTTGCTCATAGTGAATGAAAACAATGATTTGAACAAGTTTTCATGTTTCTATTAAACAAATCCTAATAAGATTGTTAGATAAATATTAATTAAGTTCTCAAATGTACTTTAAAAACTGATTTTTTGAAATGATCGTAGCGGCTTAAACTTGGTTGCTGAGAGAGATTTTACCAAGTAATTCATTTTTTAACATGTGGTGGTGGCTTAAACTTAGTTGCTGAGAGAGGTTTGAGCAACCAATTCATTTTTTGTTGCTACGAGTCTGTGCCTCAAAGTGAATAGCTACATGATCACTTTTTTAGATGCTATAAGTTACTTGAAAAACGGATCTAGCAATTGAACATATTTGGTCGTGGCTCAAACTTAGTTGCTGAGAGAGGTTTGATCAACCAATTTATTTTGTTGTTGCTACGAGTCGGTGCCTCAAAGTGAATAGCTACATGATCAACTTTTAGCTGCTATAAGTTACTTGAAAAACAGATCTAGCAATTAAACATATTTGGTTGTGGCTCAAACTTAGTTGCTGAGAGAGATTTGAGCAACCAATTTATTTTGTTGTTGCTACGAGTCGGTGCCTCAAAGTGAATAGCTACATGTTCATTATTTTAGTTGCTATAAATTACTTGAACAAAGGATCTAGTGATTAAGTGTATTTTTTTCGTTGCTAAATAATAGTGGACACATGTTTATTGCCGCCAGAAATTTTTCCAGTTGCAATTTTAGACGCTTAAACTGTTTAAGCGACTAAATTTCCGAGCTCTTGCTAAGATTTTAGACGCTTAAACCCGTTTTTCTTGTAGTGTACTATTCTTGTGATTCGTAATAAAACTTTCTGAAGTTTGCTATCCTTACCTAAACGTTGTGAGTATCTTCAATATCTTTAGCTAAAGATATTGAAGATAGTAGTAATAACCTTGTTTTTTTTTATAATAGAAACTTGAATGTGTGTTCAAGAAAAACTGAGATACGTGCAATTACCGTCTATCAGTTGATTCAACGGAACAAGGAACAAGAAGTTGATCTTAATTTTTATTCTAAGCTGAATTGTGTTTGGCTTGGACATTATACAGTTCCACAAGAAATGGATGAAGTCTGCAACTGGCTTACTGGTGAATCCCTAGATGAACATGAAGTTGAAGATAAACGTATTGGTGATGATTTGCAAGAAGATGAGAACGACGGTGCTGGTGGTGTAATTGGTGGGGATACTGAAGTACATATCAGTACATGTATAATTATAGAATCTTAATTAGAAATTAATTAAGATATTTTTGTTACTTTAATCTTAATTAAAAGTGGATAATTATAATTGTAGAATCTTAATTAAAGTTATCATTTATAATTATATAATTTTAATTAGTGATAACGTCCAGTATTAATTTTTAATTATAGTTATATTTTGGGATTATCTAAATCATAATTTGCTTTTAACGAACAAAGAAATTTGGTAGTTTAAAAACTTAAGCAACCAACTTCAGGCCAATCAAAATCAAAATTCCAAAATAATTTGGTAGCTTAAAAATCTAAGCAACCAACTTCAGGCTAAGTTGTTCCATGTATCTATCAACTAGGTATTTTAATAGCTCAATTCGCTTTTAGAGAGCAAAACAATTTGGTAGCTTAAAAATCTAAGCAACCAACTTCAGGCTAAGTTGTTCCATGTATCTATCAACTAGGTATTTTAATAGCTCCTAAATCACAAATCATTTTTAGAGAGTAAAAAAATTCGGTAGCTTAAAAACTTAAGCAACCAACTTCAGGCCAATCAAAATCAGAAATCGCTTGTAGCGAGCAAAATTATTTGGTCGCTTAAAACCTTAACAAAGCAATTTCAGGCCAAGTTGTTCCATGTATCTATCAACTAGGTATTTTACTTGCTCTAGGATGGTTGGTCTAGATATGAAGCGATTGGTATTTTACTTGTTCTATTGGTTGGTCTAGCTATTAAGAGATAAGAATTTTACTTTCTCCCTGGTGGTTGGTCTAGCTCTGAAGCAATGAGAAGCGTACTCGCTTTAGGAAAGTTGGTTGATTACTAGAGCGACTGCCTAGCTGCTCTAGACCTTTACAAAACGGGCCTTTTGCAACAAACGGAGCGGGTACCACTTTTAGTCGCTATAAGGGTTATAGCGACTCAAAAGGAGTTTTTAGCGACCTAAATCGACTGGTCGCTTAAACCGGTTTTTCTTGTAGTGATTATTGGCCCCCTATTCCGCTAAGTCATAGGTTAAGTCAGAGTTTGGATCCACTTTTTACACTTAAAAACCTTTAAATGCCCCCAACCATGTGAACTAACGTAGTTTAGATACCCTTGTTAATCTGAAGCTGTTATTCATTTGATGAAAAAGATCAACAGCGATCCTTCAAACAGCAAACTCGTGAATTTAAGAGTGGGATAAGGAGCTGCCACATGTTTGAATATATATCAAATTTTTGTATAAGTTACTGTTTTTTTCGATCAAAACTGGCGATGGGGAATCATCAACACAGGCAACATGTGCTCTTACCTAAATCATGTTGTTAATTCTTATTTGGTAAAAAGGGTTGCTGGTTATATGTTGATTCATGAATAGATTTCGATGATTTGTAAACTTTTTTCTTTATTTCGATTTTTCTCTACACGTCATCTCTCATTTATGGTGGAAGAGACCCAAGAATATACTTACAGGATCCAAGATAATGTTTCGAAGTACTAATAGTTTGAGCCTAGATAAGCATACCATGTCGGCTTTATGTTACACCTCAGAACAATATCAGCAGTGTGTAGTCTAAGTCATCATTTTGGTTTTGATTTAGTTAAGCGGATATCTACCAAAAAAGGGAATATGAGCATCAATTTTAGTGGAGCAGATGGTATAAAAATTGAGGGTTTCTGGACAACAATTCTCTGCAGCATCAATTATCGAGGTATGGTGGCATCGATTGTTCGACATGGAGTGAACAAGATGGTGGTGGTAATGGGTCTGATCTAAAAATAGGTAAAGAAGACTTGGTTGCAAATCAGGTTAGAAGGACGTTTGCTGCCATTGATTCATGGTCGTGAATGATGGGTTAGTAGTGAATTCCAACTTCTAATACAACCAGCTACATCAATTAATTTAAGGGTTTTAGTCGTAGATTGAAACTGGATTTAATTGACATACTTGAGATAGTGTGGATTTGATATGTGGGTCTGCAATTTGAGTATGTGGTGACTCTGTACAGAAACTCTCAAAGTTTAGATTGAGAAATGATCAACAGTATAGTAACAACAAAGTTTTATGGGATTCTTTGATATGTGTGCGGAAAACTGATGTTGTCTTGAGGTGGCCGTATACAGGGTGGTGGTGGTTGTAATTTACATCAAACTAACGGTGACACTGAGGAAGGTTGATAAAGGGAGTAATGATGAGTTGTATGGCTATATCAAAGTCTAGACGTGATTAGAACATTGGGTTTTTGTTGAATTGTGACTCTCTGCAGGGAAGGACATGAAGCAAGGATTTGGAGAATTCATTAAAATCATCTCTGTTGACATCAAGTTATGCATGCAAGGTGTTCACCTAAATGCATGAATGATTTTTTTGTAAGCTAAGACATGTTTCAGCTAGTAATGCCTGAATGCAGGATGCTGCCATGTATACTGCAACGTGTTATTGAAGGTTAACCTATGTTGAGTTAAGCAACTGCCATGGCCCATGGTTAAGGGTATTTCAAACTTTTAAAGGGCCAAAAGTGGGCCCAACGTCTGTGATAACCACTTAATTAACGGATTGGGGGTTAAAATAACGTTTTATATTTCGGAGGTCGTAGTTTAAATGGATTAAGTTTTAGGATCCGCAGTTAAAATTGCCCATAATTCATATATTATATATATCACATTGTATCATATTTTCTATTTTCTATTTATTTAAAAACTATTTTTATATTATTTAATGTAGCCAGATTTTGAATACCGAATTATACATGTATGTACGTTGTTCCGAATTACTTCTGAATTATGAACCGTTGATCAGATTTTTGACAGAATTTGATTTATACGAATCCGTATAATACTCGTAGGTTTACCTTTTGTACGTTTGATGAATTTCGAATTATTAACTAGGATCCAGAGACTACTTCTTGTATGAGTATATACTTATATGGATGAACCCTCTTTTCTGTTTTCTTTTGCCCGGTAAAGCTGCAACTAATTAGAAGGAACAGAAGGTGGTAATATTTGTTACTACTGCTTGTATGAGTATATACTTATATGGATGAACCCTCCTTTCTGTTTTCTTTTACCCGGTAAAGCTGCAACTAATTAGAAGGAACATAAGGTTGTAATATTTGTTATCTGGGTGAACAACAACTTATACGACATAACTAGAATGGTTAGTTGTATATGCCATATTATATCTGTATTTGTTCACACTGACCCAAGATCCTCAATTTATTTGTATTCCTAGGTATCCAATACAAACGTATCTTTGCCGTCTAAGTCCCTATCCATCGATATGTATTGGATACCACCCGATACTTATGGATAAGGAGTATAAAAGACATATAAACGTTACCGCATGCTCAAATTTTTATACCAATCTGATTAAAAAATTGGTTATTATTGTTTGAAACACGAATGAATTGGAGATGGTAAAATTTTTTACACCTCTATTAGCGTTCTTGACACTTATTTAGTTTTAGTATTGAAAATATTTGTTAACGTCGGGAAAGAAAGAAATATCCTATGATGATTCATTCGTTTCTTAAAAATATCCTTTAAAGATTACAGTCGGGATATCAACCACAAGAACAAAGTCAATTAATATTATTCAAATCTTGAAGAAGAATTTAAATCGAATTCTGATTATTTTTTCACTATTATTATTATAAACGATGGAAATATTAAAATATGTTATTCATATCTAATGTAATAATTATTTAAATTATTATATTTTTTAGATCAACTGGTTCAATTACTTTAATCAGCTTTATTTAACTTATCTATTGTAACAAAAATTTATTTAAACATTTATGTAGGCAAATTTACACGATGGGTATTAATAATACCTATATGAGATAAAGATCCATTAATCCGTCGATTATGATCAGCATCAATATCAGTCGGTATCACTTGTACCAACGGTGAACTATAGCCTTAAGTGGGTACAGTGAGATTTTCTGTGGAATGTCTGATAGGTTAGCATCAATGCAGTACGTACCGGCCGGTACGACCGAAATTTCGTCCGGTTTGGCCGGTATCGGCCGGTGAGCGATACGAAATTAGAATTTTCGCCGAAACGATATTTTACCCAGAAAACTGGCCGGTACGGGTAAATACCGGTATTACCCGGTTTTACCCGATACACATTATTATCCGTTGGATGAAAAAACTGATATAATCCTAGGGCTAATATTTGATTGAATGGGATGAACTGATGAAGAATGAAGCGAAGGTTTCGTCGCCTACATCTGCTGTTCTTCTTCTTCGTGAAGCTAGGTTTGAGCGCCTCCATCTCCGTCACCTCCATCGCCTCCATCTTCTCTTCTCACGACAACCCAAGGTAATATACTTCTTGTAATCCATTTTACTACTGGTAATTTTCACTTTCCCCCAATTTAATTTTGGCATCACTTTCTCGGTGTAAATCTGTTCTGTCTTCACCAACTTTCAATGATTCTCTGTTTAATTTGGTAAGTCTAATGGGTTATTAACTTGGAACTCATTCCTTGTTCATGGAACGTCGGGTCTTGTATTGATGCCTGTCATTTGAGAAAGGAAATAAGTCTCTTGTTAAGGAATTCATCTTTGCCTTCAGTCCTATCTGTTAGTTATATTTCAGTATATATTTTAGTCTATTGTGATTTCCAACAGATCCATAGTAGTTCACCCATCATTCATTAACACATGAGTCTTCCAATTCCTCAAATAACAATAAAGATGATACATAGCGCAAATAGTATGGATAACACCTGAGCATATGAAGTTGATGCATAAAAATTGCCAAGACTCCCCAAGATCATAGGTCAACTAGCCTAATGATGACCTGCTAACAACACCATTAGATGATGCAGTTCTGCACTTCCCCGGAAATATTTTGCTGTGCTTGGCAAATTGGTTAAGTGCCAAGATGATGCATGAAAACCGCCAAGACTCCCCAAGATCATAGGTCAACCAGCCTAATGATGACCTGCAAACAACGCCACTAGGTGATGGGGTTCTGCACTTCCACAGAAATGTTTTTCTGTGCTGGGAAAATTTGTTCTCTTTTTCCTTATAGTTTTTGACTTTAGCTTTTGGACTGCTTCATACCCAACTCACATGTGCCTACTGACACCAAAGCTGCAGAAGTATTAAATGGATCATTCAACTAGCAGAGAATTTTCAAAAGCATCACCTTATTGCATTACAAAACTCGTGCCAACCTGGTTTACTTTGTATTTATTAAGCGGATCAAGTCTTTTATTTTCTATATAAACTGTTGAATGTCTTGAAATAGTGAAATCGACTCTGATAATACAACTTGACAGGATTACTTTGATAATTCTTTTATTTGGCATCTATCTAATATATACCTGGAGTAGGATACAGATCATAGAAGAATACAAAAAACCAGTCCCTCTCTTATCAAAATAGCCCAGTTGCTCCAAATAGCGTAAGTAGGTATATTGTTCCTTCAGTTGCCGCCAAAAATATTTTGTGAATCAGGTGATTATGGATTCTTCTAATGCATCCAATTCATGCACTACACCCTCTACATGTGGCTCATTGTTGCCTTCTTCTTCTACACAAACCAAAGCTCCACCAACGAAAGACACACCATCCAAAGATATATCATGGCAATGGGGTGAACACAGAAATCCAAATCATCCAACCTGGATTACTTGTTTATTATGTTTGAAAGAAATCCGTGGTGGTGGGATCACTAGGCTTAAGGATCATATCTTACAGAAGTCAGGGAATGTTAAACCATGTGGTAGTGCAACAACTGATATTATGAAAAAACTTAATCAGGAGACTTCTCTAAAGAGGACCAGAAAAGAAATCCGGGCTACTGTTGATTTAATGTATGAGCATACAAACTCAGGTGAAGGATCTGATGCTTCAACTGATGTTGAGGTGCAAGAAAAAGAGGCCAGTGGTATTCGACTAGTTGTACAAACTAAGAAGAAACAACGAATATGCCAAAGTAATAGTAGAGGTCCAATGGATTCATTCATGAAGACAGATCACGCGAGAACTCAGCAGGCCACTCTTGAAAGGAACAGTGTAGCGAAAGAGAAGTTACTAAAAACTGCATGGAAAAGCATTTCTTCTTGGATGACTGAGAATTCAATTTCTTTTAATATCGTTCGAAGCCCAAGTTTCCAAGAAATGATCTATGCAATTTGCGAATACGGGAAAGGTATGCAGTTGGCTTAACTTAACTTGTGTATAACTTAACTTGCTCTGTAATAGTTGTTAACTCGATCTGTTTTTGTATGTTTTTCTTTTGATGTTAGCTATGCCTTCACCATCTTACCGTCAGATTCATACAAATCTTTTCAAGGAACAATTAGATGATATGAAGACGTTTGTTGATACATTTAAGGTACATTGGAAGAGGTTTGGATGTTCTATTATGTCCGATGGTTGGATGGATGGGAAAAAGCGACATCTTATTAACTTTTTGGTGAATTGTCCGAAAGGGTCAGTTTTCTTGAAGTCTGTAGATGCGTCAAACAGAACCAATGATGCTGATTACATACGTGGACTTGTAACAAAGGTAATTAATTATGTTGGAAAAGATAATGTTGTTCAGTTCGTTACAGATAATGGTTCGAACTTTAAGAAGGCAGGAAAAGACTTAATGATTGATTTCCAAAATATGTATTGGACTTCGTATGCTGCTCATTGCGTTCAGTTGATGTTAGAAGATCTTGGTTCCAAGCTTCCAAGAATCAAGAAAGCCGTGGTATTAGGTAAGAGACTCGTTACCTATATTTATTCTCACTTTCAAGTATTGGCTTTTATGAGGGAGATGACAAATGGAGACTTACATAGGTCCACAAATACTAGATTTGCAACTCAGTACTACATAATAGAAAGTCTTCGGAAGTATAAAACCCCTTTGCAAATGATGTTTGTGGCTGATAGGTGGGCGAAAAGTAGGGATGCAAAAGAAAATGTAGGAATTAATGTACTTAAAATTGTTACAAGTAGTACATTTTGGGCAGATGTTGAGTATTCTTGTACTGTGCTAAAGCTTTTAGTTAAGGTTGTAAGGTTAGTGGATATTGAGCTCAAACCTACAATGCCTTATTTGATTGATGCAATGAGAATAGCATGGGATCAAATGGAGAAGAATTTCAGTAAAGAAACAGATACTTGTGTTATAATTCAGGATGTCTTTGATAACCGATTGAAGAAAAACTTTAATCATGATCTACATTGTGCGGCTTATTATTTGAATCCTTCAATATTCTACAATATCGATGCTCGTGAGATGGATAATGATTCAAAGTATAAAGAAATCAAAAGGGGTCTTCATAAAGCAATGGAAAGGCTAATAACCGATGAAGATGAACTAGATAAAGCTATGTCTGAATTGAGACTATACAGTGATGCTGTTGGGATCTTGGGAAGTCAGTCTTGCATAAGAAGAAGAGATAAAGATCAACCTCGTAAGTTTTTTATATTTTGTTATTTTAAAATATGATTATGTTTGTGTTATATAGCTTTGTGTATGTATTTATGAAGATGATTGGTGGATTACATACGAAGGAATGGATGTCCCATGCCTACAAAAATTTGCAACCAAGGTATTGAGTTTGACTTGTTCTTCTTCCCCATGTGAGCGAAACTGGAGCACATTTCAGAGTGCAAGTATTCTTATCTTTGATTTCATCTGTTTTAGTCCCCTATGCCTGTCATATTGAAATACACATATTTATTCTATCATTTGCTTACTATCTATTCTGTCATATGTTTTCGTATTTCAGTTGCACTCAAAGAAACGAAATTGTTTAACACAACACAAATTGAATGATAGTGTCTTTATCCAATATAACAAGAAATTGCAGCGTCGATACAAAGAAATCCAACAATATAACGATGATGGGAAAGCTCGTGATCTTATTTTTTTGGATGAACGGGATAAAAATGATGAATGGTTAGATCCACAAAATTTGGATGACTTGAATGTGGAAGGTGATAATGTAACTTTGGATGATTTACAGGAGAATATTGGTGAAGTAAGTGGGTCAGTTCGTAGTTCTCGAAGTAAGTCTATTTATCCAACTGACACTGACATTGATGCATATGATACTGATCAATTGATGTTGGACACGGAAAGAGGATTAATTATTGATGATTGTGATGATATCTATAATGAATCTAATGATTTTGATTAAAAAATTGTAATATGGTTGTTTAATTAGTATTTTAGACGGTGAACTTTGAAGTTGTTGTTGTTTATCTTGTGTTTTTTGTTTGAACTTTGAACTATATGTGGAATCTATGGATCTATATATTTCGGATGAAAAACATTTGTTATAACGTGTTGAAATATATTTATAGTTATAAAATGTGAGCTAGTTTTTTTTTTATAAAATTATAAATATAAAATATATGGACCGATATTTCGCCGGTATTTAAACCGAAATTTTCCCGCTATACCGGCGTACCAGTGTATCGCGCTCGAGCGGTATGCACCGAAATCCGGTGTGGTACAACCTTGGTTAGCATACAGCAATGGAAAGTCAGATTCTCTAGAAATTGTTTCAAATGGTTTTAGTTGACTAGGCTATCTCATCTTTATTTTATTCCCCAATCCCGATGCTCGCAAGTTTCGGTCGATGGTGTCATCATTTAACAACTTTATCACAGTCAAAATCAAGTTTTCAAGATTGATGATGTTGTCTCAACATTGCAATCTAAAGGTAGGGCTCACGTATGTTTACAAAGCTGCTGCATATCCTCAGATTCTTCCTCCACCATTTTCCCACTTACACAGAATCATCTAAATTCAAGGTCTAGAATAATAAAAATAGTGGATCCCAAAATAAATTCCACAAGATCACAAATAAAAAAGAAGTGATATGTAAGCGAAATAAAAAACTAGGAAAAAAAGTTAGGGTACAAAGCATATATATAATTTACTGCTTTAGTATACAATTCCTTTAGGCCGACTCCTATATACAAGGGATAATTTTTGGTTTTGTCATGCCAGATGGTCTAATAAACTCGCAGACCCATTATGGGAAAAACATGTAGCTATAGAGTCTCTATCGCCTACGGTCGGATCTTTACCGTATGTAAGTATTGACATATTCCTCTTATTTCCTTCACATATTCTCTATATTTCTTTCTCCACCTTCTCCACATTCTCCACATTTATTCTCATGATGATTGGTTAGATTTGTTAAAGAATGACCGACCTTGAGAAGAATTTGAAGAGTTGATCTAGGTGCCTCGCGATGACATCGAAAACTTTAATCCAGGGACGGGCCTAGCAAGGGGCTAACCTAGGCTATAACCCGTCCTCTTTATGGCCCAATATTATTTTAGTATGATTTTTTTTTTTGAAATTTTAGTTTTAGTCCATTCATATTAAGTATTCCAACCTATTTAATGTAATTTTATCCCATTTAATGTAGTTTCTTACTTAAAAGTGAAAAAATAACTTCTACTCAACATAATTATCTCTCAATTTTTTTTCCGTAAACTATAAATTTCTTTTGCGGTCAGTTTTCATTAGTGATTTTGTTCGTTTTAATTTGCAGTTCTCTTTCTATTTAATATCTATTTGTGAATCAAATTATCCACCTACTACGCGATTCGTTGTAAAAAAATTCCACGGCCTTCATCCGCCTTGCAAATTAGTGACAAATAAGTTGTACCCAAAGAGGAATCCTGGGTTCGTCCCTGCCTTAATTGGTAATATTATTTTCAAGCCTAATATTTTTATGCAATCATAAATTTTAGGTGGGATGGATACGTCAATTTTGGTAGGATAACACTGGATAACACTTTATTTTCTTCCCAACCTCCACCACCAACGGCCGCCGCCTTCACATATCCAAGTAATCAAGGAGGTTCATCATTGTCAGTTATGCCACCATTTTCTTGGAGGTGCAGACTTTATCTTGGAAGGAGAGAATATTAATGTTCCAATTACTTCTAAAGGTTTCAATTAGACTTATCCATATTGGGGGGTACAAGCTACACTGAAGCAGTATCAAAGCGAGTTGAACGATTTTAGGTATACATTATAGGGATTTCAGAGATTCCACTTGAGTGAGATGAACAAATTGAGGGATAACATGATTTTTGACATATCTACTCTAGGTTATTCCAGTCATGAAGGTGGAGTATCAGTCCTGGTGTTGGAAGTGAAAGAAGTTTCAGAATTCGTAGAAGTCAAACAAGTCGGCATTCTACTCCGAAGTATAGTGCAGACTCAACTAGCACCAGGTAATGGAGCCATTGACATAGAAACAACTCATCTACAGACTCCTATTGGTTTCTTCAACATGCCAACAACTTAGATACAAACCCTTGGTGGTGTCTTGAGCATTGAAGCGGTTCAATAATGTACTCTTTATATCCCAATAGCATCAACCCCATCAACATTTTATCTATTTCCATATTATTATCGTTTTTCCCAACGCACGAATGATCCCCCTCATGTTACTTTTCAAGGTTATGGATATGATTCTCTTGAGTCTACTCAAGCACCAACTGAGAATCAAACCGATGAGTTCTCTGCTATGCTGAAAATCACTCTTGATCTGATCATTGCGGGAGGAATCTTTAATGGTCAGGAAAATCAGTAGTTTATAAATATGATTTAATTCAACAATTTTATGTAATTGTTCTTCTTATTAATGAAAACTATCTTTACAGTCAAAGTTCGAATCCAAAAATCCTTAAGACTAATATAAAACTGGATATATATTGCATTAAATTTCAGTTAAAATTAAACATTTGAAAAACCATACATTTTAAATCTAAACCAGTTTTACACTTTATTGCATAACATCACATAACATTTAATTAACATTGAATCCATACACGTAGGTCTTAAAAAGTTTATAACATATATCATGCCTGAGTTATCTTCTGCTGGCTTCAACAATTCGATACGATCCATAGTTTTATGAATATATAGATAAATAATAAGTTATTATGATTTTAGTTAATTAAAACCGAGTCCTTCAAAATGATTAAAAATCTATTAAGGTACTTACTCGTTCTTCGATCAATCCAGGATGATCTTGGTTAAACATCCATAAAATTTCCACGTTATTTTTCACATCATTCTTGATGCTTGATGTGATATTTTAATTATACCGTAAGAGCACGGCTGTCGATGAGACAGTATGCAAGCACGGTTCGTTCCACAAGGATTCCAGAATTGTAATTTCTAATTTTTATTCAATTATTATGCTAATGACAAAAATGGTTTGGTGATTTTATTCTAAAATTAACAATGCTTAAAATACTAAAAATGATTTACAAATGAAAGAAAACCTAGGACTCGAGATTTCATCACTATAATGCATACTAGATGTTTGCAACCATTCTCTATATTTTTCTCAAAATATTACACAAGACGATTTCAGACAAAGTATTTACGTCTTGGATAATATAGAATTTTTAATCTAATTACTTTTCTCAAAAGATTAACAATTTTCTTCACTATAGAATGCTAGTCTCGAACATGAATAATTAAATCAATTGTTTAAGCATTAACAGAAACATGAAGAAATTATTATCATTGTAATCAAGAAAATAGGACCAAGAGAATTAATATAGAAAATAATTATGACATGCTAGCAAACACAATATGAATTCCTATATAATCCTAGGCGAGGGTTCTAGATACTCATGAAAAAGAGGATGGAAGAAAGTAGAGAAGAAACCATTTTATTCATTATATTAGAAGAGTTTACAAAGAAGAACTGACCATTAGTGTCGCAAAAAGAGTAAAATCTTTTATTGAACTTATGACTAACTTAAGGCGCAGTTGAATAAGGTTGTTATCTGGTGCAGAAGGAATAGGACCGTCTTCTTCTTTCTTAAACTCAAAAACTGTTGCAGATACTATTCACCAAACCGTCACTTAAGCTGTTGAATATGAATGAAAAGGCGACGGTTTTTAATGATAGTTTAGGGGCGTCGTTTCCTTCTTCATCTTCAACCTCTCGACCTGAAATCCTAACTTTTCTGAATTTTTTTCTTCTTGATTTTTCTCTCGCTCCTGGCAGAAGCCATCCTCCTGATGTTTACCCCGATTCTCTATTTATATTACAACTCCAAATCTTCTCAATAACTACCAAATCCAATCTTTCTCTCTTCGAAAAATTCTCTGAAAATATTTTTTTTTATCTCTCAGAAGTATTGCTCTATCTTGATTTTATTTTCTTTCTCTAGCTGAAACCCGAAAGTAATGGTGTTTCCTTGTTTTCTTACATATCTTTCTAACAATATAGAGACATGATAAAGTTAATTAGGAAGGACATCGTATTTTCTTCACGAGATTATTTTCTACCTGTTTAACGCATTATTGCCCGAGATTTTTGCTCGATTCACAAGTCCCTACTCGTGTATAAACTCCTAGTTACCAAAGCAAGAGAATATTCTACCTTAAAACATCAAAATTCCCTAAAAAAAAATTCTCGTTGGATTTATTTACCGGTCCACGGTTATTTCGAAAGAGCTCTTCCCGCCAAACTGAAATTTGAAATGGGAACAAGTGGGTGCCTTTATCACAAGTCTTGGTGCCTTTATCAATTTTGGTGCCTTTAACACTTTTCAAGTAATTTTTCCACCATAGGCAATTCTACCCAAAATACCTACAAAAGAACAATATTATTACAAAATTGAGAATTAACAATAAAAATATGAGATCAAATTAGACACATAAAATGATTGTTGTCTCTAATGATTGAGAATTAACAAAGTATTAACAATTCTTTTACTAATGATTGTTGTCTCTAAAAAAAATATGAATAATTAAACAAGCAAGAGGATATATAAAAGAAATTGTTATCGTGATAAATCAAGAATAGAGACCAAAAAAGTTATCTATAGGAAAGAAGTTAGAATTCTATATACATAATATGCTTTCCTCCAAAACCTTGGTAGGGAGAACTAATTATCCGTTGTAAAAGAAACGAAAACTAATGAAGAAAAATAAAATAAAATTAAACCTAAGGCTAATGTTGTTGCGGCTAAGTGCTCTCCCCTTCTACTATTGCTCAGCCTTTCTATATTGCAGCCACTTCCCATTTTTTATCACTTCAAAAATGAGCTCGTTTGATATCAAAATATTTCCAAACAAGAAAGATATTTGACGCAAATCAAGCTGTCTGATTGAATGTCGAGAAGAACTACCGCTGGCCTGTGATTTGTTGTGGATTCCATGAGCAGTAAGCATCTAACTTTGGAATATGTTTAGTTGAATTTCCTTTACCACATATAAAAACGTGTTCAGTGGCAAGACTCCAAAAGCATATCACAAATAAGGAAGTATACTCAAATTAATTAGTAATCAAAACGTGTTGGAGTAGAACCAAGCCATGCATGCATAATCTAACAAATGATGTCTCCAGCCCTTACTGCCACTTTGCCACATTGCCACCAAAAGAAAAACCAAGTCTTCCTTCGCCCAAGTCAACGTGGGTTCTATGAACTATAACAGATTTTGTTCATCCGGTACTCCGGTACCATATTAAACCAAAAATGACTCCGAACAATCACTTTAACTGTATTTTTTCGACAGCTTCTAATTAGCCAACAATCTTATAATACCATAAAAAATGATAAAATTAATATAATTAGCCAACAATTCTATAATACCACAAAAAATGATACAATTAATAAAAATTAAGTATTAACAAAATATAAATACAAGATTAAATACGACAAATAAATATGTCTATCAAAATATCCCTAAACTTATATTTTGCTAGTCCTCGAACAAAACTGAAAATAAAAACTAATCTAAAAATTAAATAAAAATTCGAACTTATTTTCGAAGGAATCTCGACTACACTTAGCATGTGTAACAAGCATTTAAACCCCTAAGTGATCTTGGCGGACGAGTTTTGTCTCGTGAGGGTTTACAAAAGGTATATCCACAAAACCTTTACTCCAACTCCTAGTTACATGTGAATCAATTGAGGATAGACACTAAACAAGCTATTCAGTTTGCCTACTTAACTCTTTAACAACAAGAATCATTACCCTAATTCATATGTGAATGCCAACTATACTCAGATAGTCGTCGAATGCCCATGATACTCGGAATCTATCAAAGTTCAATCACATAAATAAATTAGAAGATAGATATGGAAGTGTTGAAGTGTGCATATGTTGACTAAGGTGTTAGTACCTAGAAATTTCTTCTAGGAAAAACAATGTACTGTTGAAGTACTTTTTTTAGATTCGGAAATCAAAATCGTATAGGGCAAGCCTAAACTACGAAAGTAGCCGTTTCACCCTGCTTCAATCACAAGGAGAGAAAATGAGTTGATCTTAGGGGAGGGAAGCAAAGCAAGTTGAAGGAAATGAGTGTGAAGAATTGTGTGTAAAGGTGTTGAGCTATAGAGAATAACAGAGCTTATGAGAGAATGATAAGCTTGTTCTCTGTTTCCGAAATGGTCTAAGTAGCCTATTTATAATAGTTTGGGAACACACGTATTTCCTTGTAAGTGGTGGAGGTAGTGAGGAAATGGAGAAATGGAGGTTGTGGGGATAATGGTCTAACCACCCATTATGTTTGGGGAAGTTTCTGGAAACCTTTATTCCACTATCTCCTCAACTACTACTTTGTAATTATATCATCATGGGGTGTTGCTACACCGCATGTTGCTGTAACCATTAGACCAAAACCCCATGAAGAATCCCCCCATGTAATTGTTTTGATTTCTCGTAGGAGTTAGTGGAGTCATAGACTCAAAGCACGTAAATAATTCGTGAGTTTCTCGTAAGATAATGCTATCAGTGAGTTTGTGCCAATATAGTATGACAATGGCCTAGAATTGGCGCTAGTAGCAACTGGTAATGCTGACATGAGCAAAGGAAGATGATGCAGAAGCAATGAGCAAAGCACGACAACAACAAGTGTGGCAGCAACATGTAATGAATAGCGCTAGCACTAGTGATGTTGCTAGCGTGGGTGCTAGCGCTGCTGTTAGCGTTTCTGCTAGCACTGTTGGTGTTGTTGGCGCGTGAGCATGGTTGGCATGTTGGCTTGTTGGCTTGTTGGCTTGTCACGTTCGTGCTGGTAGCATGGCTAGGGTTTGCTAGGGCTGGCACTTGCTAGTATTGTGGTCGTTACCTATGCGCTGCTAGTGTTGGCACTTGCTAATGTTGTGGCCAGAGTCATGACCTTTTTAGAGTTTCTCAGTTGTATGAGATTTTAATGTTGGCATTATGCTTGGTTGCACTGCATACATAGAATATTCAAGATATTCATCCGTGGAAGTTACGACTTGAGATGATGTTCGATGCGACTCTGCAATTAGATGGTATGCATCTAATTAGCGGTTCATTCGGAAATGGCATAACATCCATTCTGAATGCTCGTAATTTTGTACAATCAGCGTTCTATGATTAATCCAGATAGTTTGCATGGACACAGATGAAATAACGAGGGTTTAGTCGGGTAAAGCCCTGAAATTTTGGAGGTGCATACATATATAAAAGAGCTATATGACTAATTTAGCCATGAACTGAATATGCCTTCTTAATTCTATTGCGGAATGTAAGATATACATACGTATTCATAATTCTGATGCCGGGTTAGAAATTTATACATATTTATTTCATGCTTCTGCAGCTAGCTAGGCAAAAAGCAATATTACAGTTTTCTCCCTTGTCAAAAACTCACCATCAACATTAAGTCCCCTGCTTAGAGTGGAACAGTAAAGTTTCGTGGTAAGCACTAGATGGTGATTTTTTTTGACGTAAACAAAATAAATCAACAAGCCTAGTTGTCGGATATTACCAGGAATTCTGATTTGATGACGCTCCGATGATGTCGAATAATCGTTGAGAGAGCAATGATCGATGTAATGATGCATGTAGGATGATAGAGCATCGTCTAGAGAGTGTAAGCTAGCGAAGCGTGGCTGATTTGTATGATGGAGAAACCAAAATTGACCCGTATAGAGCACATGAGCATGGTTTCAAAGAGGAAATCTTTGTTTGACCTAGATTTGGAAACCAATCACTCTAAAAGAGAGTAAACCCTTATTATTTTTTTATTCTCTCCATCACCGCCAATCCCTTTCTCTCTCTCTTTCTGCACCCGAGCAACACCAACTCCTCCCACCGGCGAGGTCACCGGTCAATTAACGCCGTCCAACTTCCGGCCGTTTTCCGACACCGACAAGGTAATTTTTTTTTACATGAATAATTCACGTGAAGCTTTTTTTGTTTGTTTGTTTGTTTTACGTGAATAACTACTCATATATTTCTCTTTTTTTTTTGACGTGAGTATTAACTCACTAGTCCATTTACCATTACTTTCTCAAGTGCATAAGCATGTTATTGACTTGGTAATGATCTTCTCTTCATAACATCTTGCAGGTGGACTCCAATTCCCCAATTGTTGTCTTTGATTGTGATAATCCTTCATTAGCTTCATTAAAACATTGTTAAGCTTTAATACGCTAGTGTTTGTAGTAATTTTCCTGGATGCTGGTTTAATTTTTTTATATAAGCATGTATTTGCATATTAATACTATAAATACATAAAATAGAGCCAAACCTTGTTCATGATTGTCCAGTTGTTGACGTATATATTATTCGGACCAATTGTAGATGTCTAACGATCATGAAGATAATGCCACCACTGCTTCTAGTCGTGATAGAAGCGAAAATTCTAATTTTGTTTCTCTAGACGATGTTCCCAGCATCTATGATAAGTTATTTCATGGTGTTTTTGAAGAGGCTGCTGATCCTGGTTATGTTGGCATTTTTATTCCGAACATCAATACCGCTGCTCAGCCTCAGAGTATTTATCCACATGCTCTTGTCAGGTGATGTTTGCAGAGAAGAGAATATAGGCCTTAATTTGTTGATTTTAAGACGTTCCAAACTCCTAATTCTGAATGGAAAGGATGGGATAAATTTATGTTGAAGAATCCTCAGGTGAAACAGGTTTTAGAGAATGCTAGGATATTCCATGTTGTGCAAGTGTCTGAGACTTTGAAAATTAACAAGAACACGAAGGGTCTGCTTGCATTTGCTTCTCGTTGGTGCGTTCCAACCCATTTAGTAGCATGCGCTTGGGGTGAGTTAACAATCACCTTGAAGGATGTGACGGTCTTGTTACAACTGCCCGTTGTTGGTAGCATTCCGCTTGAATGGTCTGAGCAGAAGATGAAATATGGCGTCATCCTTATTCAGAAAATAGAAGAGTTGCAGAAGTCTGGTCTTCGCGATAACACAAATTATTCGGCTTGGGATGACTACTGGTGATAAGGAAGTACAAGTGTTGACGGCCTCGATGTTAATGATCCTTTATGCATTGCTGAATTCCTTGTACTTTGGATTTCTAGAGATGTGTTCGAAGATTTTCCCGGAGGTCAATTGAAGCCTTCACTTGTTTCGATAGCTTTTGCGCTTGCTGGTTGAAAGACTCTTCCTCTTGGTAATTTTTTTGTAGGCTCTTTATACTCTTATTTGGATTCTTTCATTCGTGACATGAGGATTTCTGACGGTCATGCCAATGTAAAATCTTTTATCCATGTTATGTTTATGCAAGCTTGGCTATAGGAACATTTTCCTGAATATGCACCAAAGGCCAAACCTTCTTATCCAAGTGAGGGGATAATGTATGCTAGAATACTCCGTTAGAGTAAGAGGAAACCTTCTTCCACTTGTCTTATTAGTTTAATGGACAATGAGAATAAGTGAATTTCATACCTTGGGCTTTGAGGCTTCCACATGTGATTCCACCGGAGATCTTTGCTGAGAGCTCTGATATTGTCCTACGTTCTGGCCCAAGTGATGAGGGTAATATTGCTACAGTTGGTGAAGCCACTTTTATTAATAGTTGTACTTCAGGGTATATATTTGTTGTTTGCTCCGGTAGTTATATCATGCAGAGTTATAACATTGATAAGGCGGTTCAGCAAATGGGCTTTAATCAATCTATTCCTCGTTACCGCACCAAGGCGCATTCTATATACGTGCTTCAACGATCTAAGGGTATCCATACCATTTCTGGTCGAAGCATTCCTTTTATCCAGGCCGACAGAAAAAGACGTGTCACTGATGAATATGCTAATTTCTGGAACGCACAACTTACCCTCCTTAAGAACTTCGTGTCTAGTGAGCCTTTTGATGTACGCGGTGAGCCTTCTGAGAAGAAATTAACAGCTCGTTCGAACTTGAAAATTACTTCTGGAGCATGATTCGATTGTCATCTTGACACAGGTACCTCAAATCATCCTCCGTTTAATTACCATCCTTTGCTCAGTAATTAAATATTTAATTTGTTTCTTGCAGTCGTGACTCCCCAAATATTTTGTGTCTGATATTATGGAGAACGTCATTCCTCGGTCAGGGGATAAGAGACCATGGGTAATTATGCCTGGAAGTGGAGACCATCCTTTGAAAAAGGTTAGTGTCACATATTTTCTTTTACTCTTCTTTTCTGCGTGAAGTACTTCTATACCTTGTCCTGACAAGTATCTGTGCATAGTCTGGGGATGTAACTCATCAGGGTGACTTGAATATTCAACCTTTCAAGTTTGGCGTCCCATCTGTTATTGGCATTGCGGCTCCTTATGTTGTAAGTAAACTTTCTCTTGGATAACCCCGAGTTACATAATCTTTCGTCTTAATGAACTTGATGAATTCTGACTCTTATGAATAATCGTCATTCTTAGATGAATAGCAACACATATAACCTATTATCAAAAAGTATCGTTGTGGTTGGAAGTACTGAGAAAGAAAGCCAAGATAACAATGAACCTGAAAAATCGTTCAAAACTGAAGAAATTGAAGAATCCGGAGCTGAAAATGAAGAATTTGGTGGTGAGTCATATTATGAGGTGCCTTGTGCTTCCGATGGCTTCTCAAAGCTCCAAGTAAGTTTACTCTATTGTTTTAGAACCATAATGGCATGATTATAGCTCTTAAACCATCAAATGTGTAGAATCACACATGATTTTATGAAAGACTTTAGCATTTTTCGCTGTCAGAAAAATATGGATTCAGGTCTTCTTACCGTAACGGCCGTAGAATCTTCGTCCTAAGTCATAATGAGGTGGTTGACCTCTCATTATTTAGATAAAAGAAAGAGATAAATTTTGCAAAAATAATTTCTGGATTTGGAGTGCATTTACTAGGTGAAAAAAATACCTGACACCGAGAGTTCAAAACTTTCCAGGCAGAATTCTGTAGGTTTTCAACTGTCATGTAGTCGAGCGTTTCGGCCTCCCTTATTAGCTCGTTAGTCCTATTGACGCACCTTTTTAGTATATTATATTAGATATCCATGTGATTTTTTTGGTATATAAATCACCCCCAAATTCCTTACCAATTAGCGCCAGTTTCAGTTCTTCTAGAGGGTAGTGTAAAAACATTTCGGACAACATTTTTGCAAAACGTCCCATAGCCTTTCTAAATCATACGTCATGACCCAAAACACTTTTTAAAGAATGCTTCGGTTTCTAATTGACATATTTTGTGAATTTCATGATTTGTGCTTGAACTCCTTGTGCCGAGACGTTTTAACTTATTATTTCTATAATGTCTCCGTTTTCAGGGGGAGAATGAACCAAAACAGAGAGATGATATTTCAAGTGAAGGATTGGAGATTACCATGAGCCATGACGCTGGTGATGTGTCTTTTCTAACTCAAAATCATGAGCAAGTTATTTCTGACATGGTTGTTGAACCGAGTGGTGTCGTTGTACAGAATGCGAATGTGATGAAGACTGCTCCAACTGAATACCCGAATGCTGGAGTTAACTTTGACTTCAAGTTTGATATGACTCAGCTCAACCATGTGTGTATTGGAGGTTTCACTGTCCCGTATCCTATGCTGAGTTACTGCCAACTGTGCATGAGATGATTTCTCTTCCCCGTAGAGAAATTTCCGAGGTAGTGCTTCAAGACTGGAAGGATGCTAAAAGAGCTGAGATTAATGTCGTATGGTTTCGTCGTCACAAGCTATTGAGAAGTATTTGCAGGAGGGAGGTACGACTCATAACTTGGATATGATCACCGAGGATAAACATGAGTTTGAGAGGCTTTCTCGGGATTTGAAGCTTGCAATTGAGATTCTTGGGCGGATGAAGAAGACGTATTCCGAAGGCGCTGAACCGGTTTTCAAGGAATTTTTCTAGATTTTAGGTTTCTGAGATACATGACTTTTTGTGGTTTTATTTTTTGGGATTTTGAGTAGGTAGAGATTTTTGAATGATTTGCAAGGATATATTTTTTTCTGAAAGAAAAAATACTTTGCTTGATTAATAAATTGAAATCCTAAATATGAATGCAAGATATAACAAACATTTTGGAGGAATTACAAATATTGTGTAAAATAGGAAAATATTGTGAGGTGGTGGTAGACTGCTTAAAGCGTTGTGAGCTTTAAGCCACTTTCCATGTATGACCACTCTTTCTATATTGTCAGTATTGACAACCTTGTAGTAGCCGTCGATCAAGTTTTCAATGACAAGATACAGTTGTTCTTCAGAAGAGGCTGTAATTTTCTCCATCGTATCCCCGACTTGGAAGGAATTGGGTTCATGTCCCTTAACTTCATGATCATGTCTTCTGAATAACCGGGTTACTAATTTTCTTATCTCCAGTAGAGACAATCTATACCCATTTGATAAAATTTTGAAAAGGATCAGCTTCCCATTCACATCGCCGAGTCAGAGTAGGGTTGATATCCGGGTCAAGTCCCCAAACTTTGATGGGATGTGGGATCGCTGGTTGCAAAAGAGTTAGTTGGATATGACTTACTTGTGTGTGAAACCTTCGAACATATGACACCATGTCCTCTCCTGGAAACTGCTTCACATCCAGATCCATTGTGCAACGACTCATCTGATAGGCCATCTTTGGGATTTGCTGGCTTATTTGAGAGCCTTGGAGGTGTTGGCGCTGGCAGAGGAGATATGCTTGATTCCATCTTGTTGCTACGAACCCACGGGCGTCCCAGAACCATGTTATAATTTGGATCTTCCTTGATAATGTGAAACTTGGTATGTGTCTAGACGTCACCCATTTTTACTTCGAGTTCCCGCATCGATTAGCATTTGATCAAACTCAGTATTCTTGGGGCAGACAATAGTGAGAAGTCCCCAACCAGGCTTCTCATTATGCTTGATGGTTACGCCTTCTAAAGAAGGCTCAGGATACAGAGTAGCTTTCTCAGCAAACAGTAAATAACCTGATTATGGGAAGTGAAAATATCTTTACGTTGTGCTTTTGATAGATAAAGAAAGTCACACATGTGCTCTGTAAGGCCCCGAACTGTTGCTTGGGTTTAACAAAACTCATTAGTTAAATTTTACACTTAGAGTGCCTAAAACTTTAATACTCAAGTGTTATTAACACCTTTATGTTGCCTTTATAAATTTAAGATGTTCAAATATAACCTAGTGATGGTGCCTTCCTTAAATTAAATCTTAAGTGCCTTAATAGGCTTCCATGCACTAAGACACATCACCTGCACACACGATTAAGTAGAGAGGGTGTCAGGGGTAGCATGTTTATTTTGTTTACATATAACAACATAAAAAGAAAACAAAAAAAAAAAAAAAAAAACATTTTCCCCCATGGTTTTGGTCTTTTGGTTTTTGGGTTCTCATCTCTCATTCTCTCCATGAAAATTTGCTGTCCTATCAAACTCTAGCCATTGGTGACAAGGATTTAAAGGTGTTAGAGTTGGAAAATCATCATATGTATGTTATAATTAAGCTCTTGTTGGGTGGAGATGCATATGATGTAGGATTAGTTTAAATCATCTATATTCTCATTTATTTTGGTTGTTTTTGATTAACCTTGGTGTTTAGTGATTGATTTCAATCAACTTCATGATATGGGTTGTTGTTAATCTCCTCTAATATTGTGGTTAACAACTCAATTAAGCTAATTGGGAATTAGGGTACATGATTAGAAACTTGTTTTTTTTACCCAAGCTCATATTTTTTTGCAATTGATAAAATGGGTTTTTAATATGCATCATGCATTGCTCTAATATATATTTGATTGTAGAAAGTTTGGAATTTTTCATGAATAATTCGTGTTTGAACACCTTATTCATAATAATGTAATAATTCCCAAAATGTCTGTTTTTCTGGTAATAATATTTTAAGATCCAATGGTTGGATTATGTTAAAAATTGTATATGTAATATTTCATTGTACGAAAATTTCAAGAGGATTAGGTAATATTTACTAATCTAAATATTTGATAAACGGAGACTGCAATGTGCAGAAATCAGACCCTGGACCATCAAGTGTTTTTATTGAATAAATTTGAAATTTTAGTATGATGTTTGTATATTTGTAATTAACCTACTAAAATAAGTTATATAGATGTTGTAATATTTTTACAATGAGCAGGTGATCTTTGATACCTCAAAAATTCGATAAACCATGACTGCATTTTAAGAAGCAGAAATCTGGTGCAATCCCATTATCCTTCGTTATCTCATCATGTGTCCATCAGAATTAAATGAAATTTTGATATCTTAATTAGCAACATGGTTTACTTATTCTATAAATTTCATGAGGATCAGATGATTATAGGTACTCAAAGGGTGGGCATTTTAAGATTGAATTATGTAGTTCTTAATGTGAATAAAATCCTGACTTTATAGGAATGTTACCTACTCCATATACACCTAAATAATTTCCTTGTTGTATATATGATTGTGTAAAGAATCTTTAGTTTTATTTCAGTTTTTTATGCTTTAAGAGAACCTTAAGTTTATGATGGTAATAATAATAATTCCATAACACATAGATACTCTTATGTTGTACTTGAATCTATTATTACATGTTAATGGATTGTCAACAAAATAATTCTATTACCTTGTATACCATCTTAGATAGTTATGAAAAGGTTCATTTTGACTTCTTGGTATTGAATTAGCATACTTCTTATATGATGGTACATGTGGATTGAGAATTTGGTTTGTCAATTAGATTCTTCTGGAATATCTTAATACCTTAAGACATGCAGGTCAAGCAAGTTAAAGTCTAAAAAGGGTGAACTAATGGGATAATTGTTGTTATATATGCGATTCATACTATCCAAAGCCACATATAGTTACTGCTATGGAAAGATGTTCATACTATCTAGCACAAGAGATGATTGCTACTTACCAGAGTAGTTCGTATCATCTATTAAGGGATGGTTACTACTATTTTTGGTAGTTCATACTATTTAAAAAAATTGATGAACTACGATCGTGCTTGATCCCTTCGGCGTACATAAGCAGCCGCTCTGCGGTTCAACACAAAAGCTAAATATTTTAGCTGTGGTTTCTTAAAATTGGTATTTGAGTAATTCTAAGAGATGATTGCTACTTGACAGTTCATATCATCTATTTGGAGATGGTTGTCATCTTAACGAGGCGATTCATATCATCTAGCTAGACTTAGAGATGGTTGTTTCTATTTAGAGGCAATTCATACCATCTAAAAAGGGTGGTTGATGCATATGGTGGCAGTTCATATCATCGATCTAGAGAGGATTACTAGCTATTTGAGTAGTTCATATCATCTGAGATAGATAATCTGTTGAGCTTGACAGGGTGATGTGAGTTTGCCTGGACAAGAGTTGCATCACATTATTATGTCTACTCGCGGAAGACCGTATGGGATGATGGCTTGCATCCGACTGCCCTGACATTAGAGATTGGTCCTCAGAGTTGAACAATATAACTATCTGACGGCGTCGATGATCCTAAGTTACTGTGAGTTTGTAAGGCATTTAAAGGCATCTCATTACTATGGCAACCTGCGGAAGACCGTCCGGTATAGTGGCTGGTACCCGCTACCCTGGCATTAGAGTTTGGTCCTCACAGTACAATGAGGGAGCTTTGACAGATTCAATGACCCTTGGTATGATAATTATGCTTACATGTTCATAAAGCAGTTTAGGAGAAATTGAAAAACAGAAGTTCCGAAATAATAGTAAGCTTTTCAGCAAAAATTGGTAACAATTGTTCTTCGAGTAGCATATCAAAAAGTTAGAGATTTCCAAGCGGGTCGTAACCCAACTCGTTAGGCGTAAAAGTTTTCTGGTATGGCACAGTTGGTATCAGAGAAGTTTCGATTCAACAGGACTGTGTCTTTGGGACTCGTCAGTTTTTTTCTTGGGATACCACTACATATAATTTTCTTAACTCCTAAGTTTTATTTTGAATTTTGGGAAGAAATTCTTTTGAGGGGGTGATAATGTAAGGCCCTGAAATGTTGCTTGGGTTTAACTAAACTCATTAGTTCAATTGTACACTTAGAGTGCCTAAAACTTTAATACTCAAGTGTTATTAACACCGTTATGTTGCCTCATAAACTTTGGATGTTCAAATATAACATAGTAACATAGTAATAGTGCTTTCCTTAAATTAAATCTTAGGTGCCTTAATAGGCTTCCATGCACTAAGAAACATCACCTGGACACATGTTAAGCAGAGAGGGTGCCTGGAGTAACATGGTTTTTCTTTTTATATATAAAAACATAAAAACAAAACAAAAATAAGATGTTTTTTCCCATGGTTTTGGTGTTTTGGTTTTTGGGTTTTCATCTCTCATTCTCTCTATGAAAATTTGCTATCCTATCAAACACAAGGATTTAAAGGTGTTAGAGTTGGAAAATCATCATATGGATGTTATAATTAAGTTCTTGTTGGGTGGAGATGCATATGATGTAGGGATTAGTTTAAATCATCCATATTCTCATTTATTTTGGTTGTTTCTTATTAACCTTGGTGTTTAGTGATTCATTTCAATCAACTTCATGATATGGGTTGTTGTTAATCTCCTATAATATTGTGGTTAACAACTCAATTAAGCTAATTGGGAATTAGGGTACATGATTAGAAACTGGGTTTTTTAACCCAAGCTCATATTTTTTTGCAATTGATAAAATGGGTTTTTAATATGCATCATGCATTGCTCTAATATATATTTGATTGTTGAAAGTTTGGAATTTTTCATGAATAATTCGTGTTTGAACACCTTGTTTACAACAATGTAATAATTCCCAAAATATCTGTTTTTCTGGTAATAATATTTTAAGATCCAATGGTTGGATTATGTTAAAAATTGTATATGTAATACTTCATTGTGTGGCTGAAGTTTTATGAAAATTTCAAGAGGATTAAATTACATTTACTAATCTAAAAATTTGATAAAGGGAGACTGCAGTGTGCAGAAATCAGACCCTGGACCATCAAGTGTTTTTCGTATTCTTTATTATCCTTTTATTGGATAAATCTAAACTTTTTGTATGATATGTATCTGTGAAGGTAACCTACTATAAAAATTTCATGAAGTTATGATCAATTTAGGTACCCAAAAGTGTGAGAGAATCGTGACTGAATTATGTGAATTGATACTGAAAATAACCATGTTAAAATGTGTATATCTTTTTAATGATTTTTTTTTTATAAGTCAAAAATTGTATTAATCTGGAAAAATATTTACAACAAAGTTTACAAGAGAAGAGGCCTAGACAGACCCTATAAACTTATAAAATATTTAAATCTAAAATAAGAGACATTTGGGTGTTCTACAAAAATTAGAAAATTCGGTCTCCCATCAAAACGCATCCCCTCACCATTAGAAAATAGACATCCTCTATTATCCATAGCATCGGCAGCAAAATTTTCTTCTCTATATGTGTGTTCATACCGAATAGAATTATAGCAACTTCGAATAACAAACCAATGTTGCTTAACAAACCAAGACAAGTTCAAACTCCTAAACACCTGAATAGCACTCTCAGAGCCTGAATGAATCAACAAACTATCCATATTCCACTTCACTGTCTATTCCAATCCCACAAGAGTACCATACAATTCAGTTAAATTTTTTGTAGTAGTTCCAAGGCCAGTACAAAGTGCTCCTAACACAGAACTTTGAGAGTCCCTTGCAACAATCCCTGCACTAGCTATTCCAGGATTCCCACAAGAAGCACCATCACAACAAAGAATCAAAACACCCTGATCTGGCGACTTCCATGAACATTCAATAGGAGAACAAACCTTCACCTTTTCTATGAATTACCTTGAAGTAATCATAACCTTCAAATCAGATGAACTATTGTACATACACCTTTTATTCTTCTTGAATATTCATGCACTAACTGAAAAACTCTCTTTCTCATCAGCGACCAAGAAGGTTTTTTCTTACCAAACACAATTGATTTTCTCATACGCCATAGTTCATACCGAACCACCAATATAGCAGTCATCCACAAATCCTTGATCATTCTACTTCTTCCCTTAACAACTTTATAAGAATTAATTAATGAACAACAAGGAGAGAGTTCAAAAATACCTCCAATCCAATGCCACACCCGTCTGGCAAAACTGCAATTCCAAAGGATATGATCAAGGCTCTATTTGGAATTATTATACAAGTAATACTTGTTAACAGCTTCATTATTGAATTTGCTCCTTACTTTGTCCATTGTGGCGCAAGCTCCCTTAGCAAATTTCTAATTCTGACCCGCCAAGGATGGATGAACAACCTTCCTCCATAATAAGTTTGCTTCAGCAAAATCAAGTTGGCGTGACCTAACCAAATCCTTTGCTGATGCAACGGTAAACTCTCCTTTTATACTAGGCATCCACACCTTCATATCATTCCCTCCCTAAGGTTTTTGAAGATTTAAAATATCAATACTTGTATTTAGAAAAAGAGATTAGTAAGTAGGAGATACCACACTCATTGTTCACCATAAATCACCCACCTTCACATTAAGGTATTTTTTTGACTGTATTAGGAATTCCCAAAGAATCAGCAATACTAGCATTCCCATACCAAACATCAAAATATAGAGAAGTATTGTTTCCATCACCGATTAAAGTCTTTGTTTTCTTTTCCACTTCTTTATAAACCCACCTAATACCAGGAAGAATTGAAAACTTCAAACTGTAGTCCATAATATCACCATTTGATTTGATGAACTTATCTCTCAGAAATCTTGCATAAACTTTGTTAGAATTTTGAATATTCCACCAAAGTTTCATTATCATAGCCTTATTAGTCACCACCATTTTAGAAATACCAAGACCACCTTCCTTTATAGGACAACAAATTTTATCATAATCCATAATAAAAGACCTACTAATAAGAGAGTCACCCGACCATATGAAGTTTCTAATAGCAACTTCACATTGATGAATAAACTTTCTAGGCAATTTATAGATAACCATATTTTGAATCGAATAGCTAGAAATGACGGATTTGACAAGCACAATCATAACTTGTAAAGATAACAACTTACCTTGCAATCCATCTAATTGATCCTTAATCTTATCCACCACATTACCAATATCATGATATCTAACTGTCCCAGGCATCATCTGAACACCAAGATAACGATCGGGAAAAATGGCAATACTCATCCCCAAAAAATCAGCAATAGTTCTTCTTATATTCAACGAACCTCCTCCATAGTAAATTTTACTTTTTTGCTTCGAAACAGTCTGTCTCGAAGCTCTTTGATAAAAATCAAGCAAATTTAGTAGGTTCTATAAATTCTTCATATTACCCTTGCAAAAGATCATAATATCATCTGTAAAAAATAGGTGAGTAGGAGAAACACCCTTTTTGGTAAACATATGCGTCATACGACGCTCCTGAAAGAGTTTAGTAATATTACGACTTAAAATATCTTTCATCAACACAAAAATAAGAGGTGATAAAGGATCTCCTTGTCGAAGCCCTCTATCTTTTGAAAATAACCCTTCTGGAATTCTATTAACAAGAACAAAACTCCTAGCAAATTGTAAGATTGTTAGAAGCCAATCACACCATTGATCAGAAAAACCATATCTTTGAAAAACTTCTAAGATAAAATTCCAACTAACCGTATCAAACGCTTGGGAAATATCTAATTTTAGGTTGACATTCTCATCCCTTCTCTAGATGTATAATTCATTTACCAATTTAGAAGCAAGACTAATATTCTCATGAATATTTCATCCTTTCATAAAAGCTACTTGTTCTTCAGAAACCAATTTGTTTAGAACTCTACCCAATCTCGTAACTACGATTTTAGTAAAAATCTTAAAGAAGAAATTACTTAAACCAATAGGTCTGAAAAATTTTAAGAGTATTAGAACCACGTACCTTTGAAAGAAGCATAAGAAAATTAGAGTTCACCCCGATAGGAATAAATCCATTTTGCCAGCAATAAATTATCGCTCTCATTAAATCATCTGAATGATGTCCCAACAAAGTCTGTAAAAAAAACCCGCCAAACCGTCTGGCCGTGGCGCAGAAGCAGCCTCTAGATCAAACACTGTTGATTGGATTTCCTCAAGCAAAGGGATACTATGCATGGTTTTTCTTTCTTCTAAAGAAATAACTTAATGATCAACATCAAAAAGCTGTTCCTCTAGAGTAGACACGTCACCATTGAATTTATCCTTATAATATTGCACAATATGATCCCTAAGTAATTGAGTCTTCACAATAGAATTACCCGACTCATCAACAAGTTCAGAAATCATATTTGTGCTTCTTCTTATACGTATTCTATTGTGAAAGTAACCAGTGTTGCTAGAGCCTTCTAACAACCACTTGTTTTAGCCTTTTGTTTCAACATGGTGGAAATCTGACTTCGGGTATCATGCACCACTACTTGCGCTTCTTTTAAACAATTCAATTTCACAATATTAGTTGGATCTTTATCAGAATTAACAATCACCACTTCAAGCTTGAGTTCAGATTGTTTAAAGCGCATATTAACATTGCCAAAAGTGGACCAGTTCCACTCCTTCATTTCTGACTTTAAACGCTTTAGTTTGTAAGGAAAAACATACCCACGATTACCAAACGAATTTTCATTCCAACTTGCGCAACCATACTAAAAAAATCAGGATGAGAGAACCACATCTTTTGGACACGAAAAATAGCTCGCTTCGGCCTAGCAACAATAAATGGAAAACCAATTAAATGAGAATGATCATAAACTTCCCTTGCAAGAGCTTTACACCCCAATTCTCAAATTTATCCAGCCAAGCAAAATTAATAATTGCTCTATCCAATTTGCTAACAACTCGTCTCACCCCCGAATGGCCATCAACCCACGTATAATTATTTCCAAAAGAATCATCCTCAAAGAGATTATTATTCTCCATCCAATCACTAAATTCATTAATGACTGAAGTTCTAGGTTTACAACCACCTTTCTTCTCCTCCAAACGAAGCACACAAATGAAATCTCCAATAACCAGCCAAGGAGTATAAACATTAAAGTTTAATTTCCTTCAAAGTCTTATATGAATGAAATTGCTTCGGTGTTTCAAAAGGTGTTTTTTTGTTCAAAAGATTCTAATGCTCCGGTGTTTCTTAAATGTAGTAGACAGGCTATTACTACCATCTTAATCAAACGAAATTTATCAAATCAATAAAAAAATTGCAAAACCCTAGAAAAAGCTAGCAAAAATGTCGAACATTCTCTCTCTTCACACACCTATGAGGTCTCTGAAGTAAACTAAATCTATATCTTTTTAATGAACTGTTAGGAATTTTTGAATTTTGAATATGTTGTAGTGCAATAAGTTAAATGGATGTTGTAAGATTTTCATAATGATCAGGTGATCTTTTATACCTCAAAGATTCGATAAACCATGACTGCATTTTTAGAAGCAGAAATCTGGTGCAATCCCGTTATCCTTCATTATCTCATTATGTGTCCATAGGAATGAGATGAAATTTTAATATGTTACTTAGCAACATGGTTTACTTTATAAATTTCATGGGGATCAAATGATTGTAGGTACTCAAAGGGTGGCATTTTAAGACTAAATTATGTAGTTCTTAATGTGAATAAAATCCTGACTTTATAGGAATGTTACCTACTCCATACTCACCCAAATGAGTTCCCTGTTATATAAATGATTGTGTAAAGAATCTTTAGTTTTATTTCAGTTTGTCAGGCTTTAAGAAAACCTTAATTTTATGATGGTAATAATAATTCCATAACACATAGATACTCTTTATTTTGTACTTGAATCTATTATTACCTGTTAATGGATTGTTAGCAAAATAATTTTATTACCTTATATACCATCTTAGATAGTTACAAAAAGGTTCATTTTGACTTCTTGGTATTGAATCAGCATACTTCTTATATGATAGTACATGTGGATTGAGAATTTGGTTTGTCAATTAGATTCTTGTGTAATATCTAATACCTTAAGACATGCAGGTCAAAAAAGCTAAAGTCTGAAAAAGGTAGACTAAGTTCGGGATAGTTGTTGCTATATATGCAATTCATACTATCCAACGCCATAGATAGTTACTTACCAGAGTAGTTCATATCATCTATTAAGAGATGGTTACCAATATTTTTGTAAGTTCATACTATCTAAACAAAATTGGTGAACTAGGGTCATGCTTGATCCCTTCGGGGTGCGTAGGCAGCCGCTCTGCGATTTAGCACAAAAGCTAAATGTTTTAGTTGTGGTTTCTTAAAATTGGTATTTGGGTAATGCTAAGGGATGATTTCTGCTTGGAAGTTCATATCATCTATTTGGAGATAATTATCATCTGAATGAGGCGATTCATATCATCTACTTAGACTTAGAGATGGTTGTTGCCATTTAGAAGCAATTCATACCATCTGAAAAGGGTGGTTGTTGCATATGGTGCCAGTTCATATCATCGATCTAGAAAGGATTACTATCTCTTTGAGTAGTTCATATCATCTGAGATAGATAATATGTTGAGATTGACAGAGTGCTGTGAGTTTGTCTGGCCAAGAGTGGTATCCCATTATTGTGGCTACCCGCAGAAGACCGTCTGGGACGGTGGCTCGCATTCGACTGCCCTGATGTTAGATATTGGTCCTCACAGTTGAACAATATAACCATCTGACGATATCGATGATCCTAAGTTACTGTGAGTTTGTCATGTATTTAAAAGCATCACATTACTATGGAAATCTGCGGAAGGCCGTCCGAGACAGTGGATGGTACCCGACCACCCTGAAATTAGAGTTTGGTCCTTACAGTAAAACGATGGAGCTTTGACAGATTCGACGACCCTTGGTATGGGAATTATACTTACATGCTCATAAAGCAGTTTGGGATAAATTGAAAGACAGGAGTTCCGAAAGAATAATAATCTTTCCAGCAAAAATTGGTAGCAGTGGTTCTTCTAGTGGCGTATCGAAAAGTTAGAGCTTGCCAAGCGGGTAGTAACCCAACCTGTTAGGAGCATAAATTTTCCGGTTTGTCACATGCTTCACTTGACGGATCTCCAGCAAGAGCGAAGCTTCTGAAAGGGAGAGGGTTATTGTGAATACCTTCAGTCCCCATGCGTAGTTTCCTAAGTAAATCTTTTCTCTGAAGATACGCTTCAATCCATTGCACTTATTGGTGGGATGGTTGAAAAATCTGTGAAAGCGACAATATTTTTGATCTCACATCTTCTCAGTGGTTAGAAGGTGTCACATGGGCGGTAACTTGATAGCTCCGTATTGTATCCATACTTCCAACAGTTCGAGGACCTCCCCCATGGGAAAGAGGAAATCCGGGTTCGTTGGATCTATATTTTGCTATTGCGGTTGATGCAGTGCCTTGGATAAGCCTTGTCCTTGAAAGGGTGCTGGCGTCATCAATGGGTTTCATGCAGGGCGCTTAGTCTGCAACGACGATTGAGGTGCTGCTTTTCTTTTGGCCCTTTCGTCAGTGACGACACCTATATAGGGTTGTGCAGAGTATTTCTTGTTCACCAGACGTTTACTCCCACGGGTGTCTCCACGACTTTCCTGTTTGGCGGGCCTCTTTCTTTCAACCACGGATAGAACAGTTGTTTCCGATCTTTTGGCGGCCTTGTGTAGCTCAGGGAAGGTTTGAAATCGTAAATTTCTAATAAGACACGATAAACATGAATCATACCATTAATGAAAAGCTCCACCAATTATTGCTCAGTTACGCACTGGCCGTGGCTGTCAAGAGCTTGTGTCCTGAACCTCTTTACATATTCATTCGGGTGCTTGTTATTTCTCTGGAATATTTTTCCCAAATCCGAGAGAGTGATTTCCACATAGATAAAGAGATACTTTTTATAAAAGGCATTGACCATGTCAGACCAAATAAAGATGATGTTGGGTGCTAGGTTGTTGTACCAGGTATAATCTCTCCCCGTAAGAGATTTAGAAAACTGAGCCGCAACACTTGATTATATTCATGCTCCACTAAAGATTACAAGAACCGAGAAAAATGCTCTCGAGCGTTCACGATACCATCGTATAATGAGAATGGAGGAGATAAATACCCTTTTGGCAGTGCGATCCTCTGAATCTCTGCTGAGTAAGGGGGTTGGTGTTGATGGAATGAAGATGAATCTTCCTTTCTACGGTTTCACAGGAGCCGAGTAATAAATTTTTGTTGTTGTTGACTCCTCTATAGGACACGGTCGGTGATAACATGTACTTCATCATCTTCTTGGGTGTTATCTCTTGACGAGCTGGCGTCGCCGGCAGTTGTGTTCTTAGCTTTCTCCATTTGATGATGACGTTGCTTTGGTAATAACTGCTCCAATAAAGTCTTAAGAAAGGTAAAAACTTCCTTCTGGGTAGTAGCCATGGATACTTGAGTTTCATCCAAGGTTTCTTGGAGATTCATCAGATCAGCTGTGGTTGATGATGCCTGCTCCTTGTTTCTGAAACCTTTAGTGCGAGTGTTGGTGTTTCTAGCGGTGGTATTTTGAGGAATGATTTCAGGAGTTACACCAATGGTGTTGTTGGGGTTGGGAGTGGGTGTTGAATCTGAATTGGGGTTAGTTGCTGAACCAGGCATAAGATCCACCATTTTTTAGACAATTGAAGAATTGAATTTCAAATAGTTAAAATATTGTATTTGTGACTGAGAGATTGATCTTCCACAGTGGTCGTAAATTTTTAGTGAATGCTCTTACGCGAAACAATGTACTGTTGAAGTACTTTTTTGAGATTCGGAAATCAAAATCGTACAGGACAAGCCTAAACCACGAAAGTAGCCGTTCCGTCCTGCTTCGGTCACAAAGATAGAAAATGGATTGTCTTAGGGGAGGGAAGCATAGAAAGTTGAAGGAAATGAGTGTGAAGAATTGTGTGTAGAGGTGTTGAACTATAGAGAATAACATAGCTTATGAGAGAACAATGAGCTTGTTCTCTCTTTCTAAAATTGCCTAAGTAGTCTATTTATAATAGTTTGGGAACACATGTATTTCCTTGTAAGTAGTGTAGGTAATGATGAAATGGAGAAATGGAGGTTGTGGGGATAATGGTCTAACCACCCATTATGTTTGGGGAAGTTTCTGGAAACCATTATTTCACTATCTCCTCAAATGCTATAACCGACCACTACGTTGTAACTGTATCATCATACGATGTTGCCACACACCGCATGTTTCTGTAACCACTAGAACAAAACCCCATGAAGAATCCCCCCATGTAATTGTTTTGATTTCTCATAGGAGTTAGTGGAGTCATGGACTCAAAGAACATGAAGAATTCGTGAGAATTTCGTAAGATAATGCTATCAGTGAGTTTGTGCCAACGTAGTGTGGCGATGGCCTAGCATTGACGGTAGTAACAAAAGGTAATGCTGGCACGAACAAAGGAAGATGACGCGGCAGCAACGAGCAAGGCACGACAACAACATTTGGCATGTTGCTAGCGTGGGTGCTAGCGCTGTTGTTAGCGCTTCTGCTAGCACTGTTGGTGCTATTGGCACGTGAGCATAGTTGGCATGTTGGCTTGTCATGTTCATGCTGGGAGAATGGCTAGGGTTTTCTAAGGATGGCACTTGCTAGTACTGTGGACGTTACCTATGTGTTACTTATGTTGGCACTTGCTAATGTCGTGGCCAGAGTCATGGCTTTTTTAGAGTTTCTTAGTTGCGTGAGATTTTAATGTTAGTATTATGCTGGCAGCAGTGCATATAGAACATATTCAAGGAATTCAGCCGTGGAAGTTTAAGACTTGAGATGATGTTCGATGCAACTCTGCAATTAGATGGTATGCATCTAGTGAGTGTTTTTATTCGGAAATGGCATAAAATCCATTTTGAATGCTCATAATTTTGTATAATAAACGTGCTCTGATTAATACAGATAGTTTGCATGGACGCACATGAAATAACGAGGTTTTAGCCGGGTAAAGCTCTGCAAATTTTGGAGCGCGTACATATATAAAATATCTATACGATTAATTTAGCCACAAACTGAATATGCATTCTTAATTCTCATGCTGAATGTAAGATAGACGTACGTATTCACAATTCTGACGCCGGGTCAGAAATTTATACATTTTTATTTCATGCTTCTACAGATAAGCAAAAAGCAATATTACAATTTTCTCCCTTGTCAATAACTCACCATCAACATAAGGTGAATGTTGTTTCCAAAAATATTTGTATAACAGTCCGTCCAGGACGCTCCTATTCGATTTTTTTTTATGATGAATAAAATACAAAAATTGAATGATATAAAATATGAAACTTTTCTTGCTATTTGAGAAGGACTTTGGAACTTGATTCTTCACAACTATTGGTAACATAAATTTTACTTTTTCTTCAATCGCCTTGTTGTCTTCATTTTGGATTTCTTCTTCTTCACGACATGTTTACTGAATTGATTACAAAAATTTAACGAAATAAAATAATTATATCTTTTTTTTATTCTTATGATTTTTCTTATTTGTTTCTTAATCATTCTAATGCATCTAAGTTACGACCTTATGGTAATACTAGAGCTCCACCAAATCACTTAGAGAAACAATAAATTACGAAGATATAAACAGAAAGTGATATGGTTGTGATGATTCCAAGATATGGGGATGGCAATCATATTATATCTAACACTTGAATTGCACATTCAAATATGAATAGATAATTTTTCGGGCACGCCAATTCCTATAGCCAAAAGTTTTGTTTCCATTACCTAGAATGGTTAGTGTCATCCTGAAATTTTCACAAGTTTCTTGATTTTGGAGTTTTTGGTACAACTAAAAATTTCTCCCTTGCCCCCAAACCTAAATTGAACATAATCCTCAATGTTCTAAATATAAATGAATGAAATCATGAACAAAGAGAAACGATAAACAAAGTAAAAGAGATATGGAAAGATATTACTAGTACCGTGTACCAAAGCATATGGGTTACCTCTCATAGAGCGCTAAGTTTAAAATCTTCATCCATACTAAGAAAGGATTAGTCACAACTTACGAATCATATAACAATAATCGAAATAAATATGGATCCTTAAAGTCAATCATCTTTGACTCACGCAGTTGACCACAATGGAATATATGAAAGTGGTGGTCATTTAAAGAAAATGTATCAATTCAAAATTTCTAAATTAATTAGGTTTTAGTTCCAAAATTTAAGAACTGACACATTTAAAGTTCAGATGTTCCCACATTTGGTAATAAAATTTTGGTGGGACAACACAATTATGGTATCATGGCATGAGTAAACCACGTCATCAGGATAACGGGCTTCTAACAACTAAATTTCTTTCTGGAAAAAAATCAGGTTCAGGAAAATGTATATGAAGATAATCATGTAAGATCGTAAAGGCATAAACGTCAAGTCCCAAGTGAGGAACTATTATAATAGTCAAAGGATTACCGGGGGAGAATAATATTCACCCCCAACCTAGAGTGGTCAATGTCCTTGGACAAATTAGTCACCGTTTCCTTAATTTCTAAATTTTCAGATTTAGGAAATTGGTCAATTATTTTATCTAGGTTATAATCATCAGGTTGGGTACCTTCACTCACATTTAAATTTTCCACAAATCTATCGTCTATGTTTGAGATTATTATTCGTGAATCGTTGGACTCTAAAACACTTGTCTCGAGATAAACTCGTTCCTGTAAACCATCATCGTCTTCATAATAACAAAGAAATATTACTCCATCAATATTATCAAGGATAATTTTGGAGACACTATTTTGGAAATTAAGTTCATTTGGAGCAATACTTGCAGCTGACCGTTTTCTTCAATTTCTATAAAGGTATTATGAATTTGTTCCCATACTATGTCTCTCCTACGTGAATTTTCAGCCAACTGCTTGAGTGAATCTTCTAAAGAGAGACTTGCATCATAAGAAGTTTTAGGTATCAGTTGTTTGATTAAATCCTCCAAAGGCGGAGAATGCACATTTTGGTCATTATAGTATTGCTCATTTACACGTCCGTACGACTGGTGAGCGTACGAAAATAATTGGGATCACTATAGTATGAACCATAACCTTCATAAGGATGGTAGTGGTCCCAAGTACTATCTACATTATAGTCATAGTATGAAAATTTCCAATTTGAGATTCAGATGGATATTCATTATATTAGTCCTCATAATACCAGTTCGACATTTTTTTTATTAGTGTAAGTGAAAATGCAAGGTCGAATAGAATTGGGTAGGCTCAGGTTACCTTCGAAAAATATACCTACTGTCAAAGACTGGTCAAAGGTACGAGGCTAAGACTTGTGGAATTTTAGCCGTTAACTCTCGATAGGCCCAATGTGCGGGTTCAGCTTACTTTTTCACAAGTTTTCCTAAAATCGGTAGTCTGACGATGCAATATGGTGTGTGTACGTGTTTTTTTAAATAAAATAAAATAAACAAATACACAAAAGAACACAAAATATAAAAATACAAATTCCTAAAATAAATTGTTTCTAAAGATAAAATAAGTTAATGAAAATCTAACTAACTTAAAATATTTTTTTTTAAAAAATAAGTCAAAAATAAAATATGGAGAATCCTACTTACCTTTTAAGTAGGAAAAATTTTTATCCCACAATAAATACAAAATAACCTGCACACCAAAAATAAGAAGATACCACGTATAAAATCTAGAAAATAAAATAAAAATCCAAAAATCCTAATATATACAAATTTAATTGGAACTAAAAATAACATTTATTTAGTTCCTGGATGCGGCGCTAAAAACTTGATGGTATAAAAAAATATATAGACCGCCAGAGCATGGATATCGATAAAATGGTATCCAAGCATGGATCGTTCCACATAGACTAATTAATTGTTCTTTATAATTTATAATTAAAATAAATGCTGAAAAGAATAATAGAAAAATTAAGAAAAGATAATTCAAAACTAATAAATAAATAAATAAAATGATTAAGTGGAGAAACCTAGGTCTACAGATTCCACCACTACTATACATACAGAATTAATAACCATTTTCTATAATATTCTTCACAATATTACTCAAGACGATTTAGGATCGATTATTACGCCTCAGAAGATAAAACTTTATAATCAAATTATTTTCTCTCAAAGTATTAATAATTTTCTTTACTAACAAAATATGAACAATTAAACGAACAAGAGGACATATAAAAAGAACTATTATCGTGACAAATAAAAAATAAAGACCAAAAAATTATTTATAAAAAGGAAATTAGAATTTCAATATACATAATAGGCTCTCTCCAAAACCATAGTAGAGAGAACTAATTATCTATTATAAAAGAAATAAAAACTAAAAAGAAGAAAAATAAAATAAAATTAAACCTAAGACTAATGTTGTTGCGGATAAGTGCTCTCCGCTTCTACTAATGCTCGGCCTTTTTATATTGCATCCACTTCCTATTTTTATCACTTCCAAAATGAGCTCATTTTGATATCAAAGTATTTCCAAACAAGAAAGATATTTGTCGCAAATCAAGCTGACTGATTGAATGACGAGAAGAACTCCCGATGGCCCGTGATTTGTTGTGGATTCCATGAGCATCTAACTTTGGTATTTATTTAGTTGACTTTCCTTTACCACATGTGAAAACGTGTTCAGTGGCAAGGCTCCAAAATCATTTCACAAATAAGGAAGTATATCTCAAATTAATTAGTAATCAAAACGTGGTGGAGTAGAACCAAGCCATGCATGCATAATCCAACAAACGATGTATCTAGCCCTTACTGCCACATTGCCACCAAAAGAAAAACCAAGCCTTTCTTTATCCGGTACTCCTGATAAAGGAACCATAACAGATTTTGTTCATCCGGTACTCCGGTACCATATTACACCAAAAATGACTCTGAACACTCACTCTAACTTGTATTTTTTTTCCCCGGCAGTTCTTAATTAGCTAACAATCCTATGATACCGCCAAAAATGATAAAATTAATAAAAATTATGTGTTAACAAAATATAAATACAAGAGTAAATACGACATATAAATATGTCTACCAAAATATCACCAAAATTATACTTTGATAATCCTCGAGTAAAAATAAAAATAAAAATTAAATAAAAATCATAATTTATTTTTATAGGAATCGCGATTATACTTAGCATGTGTAGCAAGTCTTTAAACCCTAAGTGGCCTTAACGGACGAGTTTTGTCTCGTGAGGGTTTACTGTTGGAGAAAAATGAACTAAAAATGTTTTTGGTGAATGGATCTTAGGGCCTAGAAGTCACTAAGGGACACTAGCTAATTTTTCACTTTTGTGAATGAACCTTTAGTCCCACATTGGAGAAACTAAAGATGATTTCTCTCCTTATTACCTAGAAAGTTGCTTCTAAGGGAGGTCCCTTAGGGGTTTAGACACTTTTGTGGATGGGGGAGGACTAAGGATATGGGCTAGTTGGTGCAACCATGCTTTTCACACACGCGCGGTGCTTCTCACCGAAGCACGCACTCACGGGATCGGGCTCGGGTGCGCTTGCGTCTTGCGGTTTGCGGACTTGCAGCTGCGGCTGCGGTTGCGGGTGCGGGCAAGAGTGTGGTTAAATTAAAGTTTGTTTTAAATGTGGGGGGCGTCTGACCCGGCGAGATTTTAGGCAAGAATTACTCTTGACCGTTTTACTTCCGTTTTAACCATTATGTTCGTGCTTCATGCATGGAATTGAATTTCAAACTTTATGTTCGTGTTTCATGCACAGAATTGATTGTCATTAAAGGTATCTTCTTCTACCTATAAAAGAAAACGAACTCCATTTGAACTCACTCCAGAAGCAGCTACTATCATGTCTTCTTTTCCCCTCTTTTTGCTTTGTTTTGTGCGCTGCTTGTTTATTTTCCTTCCACATCTATCTTGTTATTAAGTTCTTGAGGGTGATTTGTGTTGTGCTTATACAAGTCATAACGGGCAGTTCTATCCTGGATACATCTCCGATGTTGGGTTATATCACTTCTCATTCTTGAGGAGCACCCGCAGACTATTGTGTTAAGGACAATTTGCTGAGCAGGTGGCTCTTTCCATTGTGTGATATCAATTCAGAGATTTCTTAACCTTAACAAATTCTTCTGTTTAGTGCTTTCTATTGTTGCAGATCCAAAAATCTTAACACAATAGCTATTTCTTCTGTAACAATGGGTAAGAATGATGTTGACAGACCAGAAAAATTTAGTAGCAAAGATTTCAAAAGATGGCAATCCAAGATGTTGTTCTTTCTGAGTTTTTCACATGTTAGATGAATTAGTTCTGAAATCCTTTGATGAGAGTTTGAATGATGCTGGAAATGAAATGGATTTGGAAAGTTGGGGTAGACAGAACTACATGGAAAAAAATCATACTCTGAACTGTTTAGAAGATGCACTGTATGATTTCTATAATGCAAAAGACAACTTCTTTGCTTTTGATTTGTGGGCTGCTTTAGAAGCGAAATACCAAGCTAAAACTGCTGGAAGTAAGAAATTTTTGGTAGCTAGGTTCTTGGAATATAAAATGTCAAATGAAAAATTTGTGGTTGATCAATTCCTTGAACTTTAACATATTATCAATGAAATTATTGCTGAAGGTATGGTGATAGATGAAAGGTTTCAAGTGTCTGCTGTGATTGAGAAATTACCTTCTTCCTGTTCTAAATACATACGAAGATTGAGACATGAAACTGGTAAGTTAGTATGGTTGAATTGGGTAAGAAGATTCAAGTAGAAGAATTGTTGTGCTCCAAAGACAAGAACGTATCTTCCGCAAGGGACATGTCCAACAAGGCTCATGTAATTGAACACAAGTCTTCCAATTCTGAAAAGGGCAACAGCAGCAAACGCAAGCCTGGTCATCACAAGAAAGGTACGTTTCAGAAACCCAAATCTGGCATTGGTAAAATTAAAGGTGCTTGTTATGTTTGTGGAATTCCTGTCCATATAGCAATGCACTGTAGAAAACGCAAGGACTTTAATACTAAGAAAATCAATGCTAATTTGGTTGAAAACAACAAGAACGAGTTTTCTGGCACGGTGTCTGAAGTCAATTTGGTAACCAATGTGAGAGACTGGTGGGTAGACTCTGGTGCTACCAAGCATGTATGTGGAAACAGAGATATGTTCACCTCCTATCAGAAGGTAGGGGAAGGGGAGAAACTCTACATGGGTAACTTGTCTGCAGCACAGGTTGCGGGAAAAGGCAAAATTGGGCTAAAACTCACTTCTGGCAAAACTCTCACATTGAATAAAGTTCTTCATGTTTCGGACATCTGTAAAAATCTTGTATCTTGTGGTGTTTTAGATGATAAGAGTTTTAAACTTGTTTTTGAATCTGGGAAAGTTATTGTCACTAAGGGTAAAGATTATGTAGGAAATGGTTATAAGACTGAGGGTCTCTACAAACTTAATGTAACCTCTGTTGAAATGAATAAAATTGATTCTTCTGCTTATGTTTGTGTGTCATTGAATGTTTGGCATGGTATACTTGGACATGTAAACTATAAGTCAATGAATAAACTAGCTTGCATAGGCTGCATACCCAAATTTATTTTGGATAATGAACATAAATGTGAAATATGTGTAGAATCAAAATATGCTAAAAAAATCTTATACGAAAAATATTCAGAGAAATTCTAAACCCTTAGAATTAATTCATTCAGACCTAGTTGACATGAAATCAGTTCAAACTAGAGGTGGTAAGAAATGGTTTGTCACTTTTATAGATGATTGTACGAGGTATTGTCACATATATTTACTTAAAGGTAAGGATGATGCCTTAGAAGCCTTTAAGATGTATAAATTAGAAGTTGAAAACCAAATGAGTACTACCATTAAAATTGTTAGGTCTGACCGTGGTGGTGAATATGTAATTCCTAGGATATTTTTGTATATATCATGGCATTATACATGAAGTAACCCCTACTTATTCACCACAATCTAATGGTGTGGTTGAACGGAAAAACGAACCCTTAAGGAGATGATGAATTTCATGTTAATTAGTTCAGGACTACCTGCAAACTTGTGGGGGGAGGCCGTCCTCTCAGCTTGCTATGTCTTGAACAGAGTACCCTTTAAAGGATCGGACAAAACTCCATATTAGTTATGGAAAGGTAGATAACCTTCTTATGCATACTTTAAATGTGGGGGTGTTTAGATATGGTGTCCATTTCTCCACCTAAGAGAACCAAGATAGGACCCATAAAAGTTGACTGTGTCTTCATAGGGTATCCTGAACATACTACTGCATATATATCTATGGTTGTAAGTTCTGAAATTTCTGAAATTGGTGTGAATACTATTATGGAATCTAGGGATGCTGTAATCTTTGAAAATGTTTTTCCATTGAAATCCGATTCTCGCATGATATGTGTTGATCCCCTAGATGTCCTTTCGACTAGTTAGACATTTCCTTTAGAGGAAGATGAATTTGAATCTGAGCCTAGAAGAGGTAAAAGACTTAGAACTGAAAAATCTTTTGGGTCAGACTTCATAACATGCTTAGCTGAGACTGATCCACAGACTTATTGAGAAGCCATGACTTCTTTGGAAGCTTCATGGTGGAAAGAATCTGCCATTAGTGAAATGTATTCCATTATACAGAATGATACTTGGGAGGTTGTAGATTTACCTCTAGGGTGTAAACCCATAGGTTGTAAATGGATCTTCAAAAGAAAACGTAAGGTAGATGGAACTGTGAAAAAATACAAAGCTAGATTAGTAGATAAAGGCTATAAACAAAAAGAAGGTGTAGATTTATTTGATACTTATTCACCTGTTACGAGAATTACTTCCATTAGAATGTTAATTGCTATTGTTGCCATTCATAACTTAGAGATACATCAAATGGATGTAAAAACAGCTTTTCTAAATGGTGAATTAGATGAAGAAATTTATATGGACCAACCTGAGGGATTTGTAGTGAAAGGTTGTGAAAACAAAGTTTGTAAACTGAAAAAATCCTCGTATGGTTTGAAACAAGCACCTAAACAGTGGCATGAAAAATTTGATCATGTAATGATTTCTAGTGTTTTTAAAACTTGTGAATGATGTATGTGTGATTTTATGCTTGTATATTGATGATATGCTTATACTTGGTACAAACATGGATGTAATTAATTCCACAAAGAACATGCTAAATGAGAACTTTGACATGAAAGACTTAGGCCCCGCTGATGTGATCTTAGGGATGAAGATTAGAAGAAATTCTAAATGGATATAATCTTAGTCAATCTCATTATGTTGAATATTTTCTTAGAAAATATAACCAGTTTGATTGTAAACCTTCTTGTACTCCGTATGATCCTTGTTGTAGACTCAAAAACAATAAGGGTAATGGATTTTCACAACTTGAATATTCACGTGTTATAGGAAATCTGATGTATTCGATGAATTGTACGAGACCAGACATTGCTTATGCTGTGAGTAGGTTGAGTAGGTATACCTGTAATCCAGGGCAGGAGCATTGGGATTCACTTATTAGAGTGTTAAGGTACTTGAAGTACACTTTGAACTATTGTTTAAGTTATGAGAGATACCCTGCGGTCCTTGAAGGATTTTGTGATGCAAACGGGATATCAGACTCAGAGGAGTCTAAGTCTATGAGTGGATATGTTTTCACTCTAGCATGCGGGTCTGTATCTTGGAAGAGTTTCAAACAGACATGTATAACTCGATCCACTATGGAATCAGAGTTTATTGCTTTAGATAAAGCAGGAGAGGAAGCCGTTTGGCTAAGATGCTTTTTAGAAGACATTTCTCTTTTGCATAGGCCTGTGCCAGCTATATCTATACATTGTGATAGTCAAGCTGCAATAGCTAATGCTAAAAATAAAAACTATAATGGGAAGTCTATACACATTCCTAAAAGACAAAATTCCCTAAAACAACTAATCTCAACTGGCGTTATTTCTGTTGACTTTGTGAGGTCTAAGGAGAATATCGCGGACCCTTTGACGAAAGGTTTGTCCAAGGAGATAGTTAGTAATGCATCAAGGGGGATGGGGCTTAAGCTCATTAAATAAACTTGCCATGAAGGATACTCAACCTTGCTGATTAGAGATCCCAAGATCAAGGTTTCGAATGAGAAAACTAATTTGTAGTGGGTTAAAGGAAACACTATCAGAGAATTTCATTCTCTGTCCCTTTCCTATGGTGTAGACGTGATAGTGTGACTGCATGTGAAGGATGACTTTTTATTAAGTCTAAATGAGTTTTATAGTTTCAGTTTAAGATTGAAGTGGGTGTAGAAGTAAAAACTCTTGATAGAATTTACCTATCTGAATGAGGAGGTGGGCCGCTTCCTATGAGAATTGAGCTGATTCTCTAGAGCATTCTGAGAAACGGGATACGTCCGAGGCCAAAATGGACACAACGGCACGAAATTCGACAGCACCTAGAGAGATATCACGCGTGGAAGTTATTGATGAACTACACCAAACGATGGCAGTTCAAGACATCACGTTCACTGTCCATCAAGTAGTTCCGGTAATTTCTCAATAAACAAAGGTTCAAGACCTTATGGACACATATTGCCTAAGGGTATTTCTCGCTTTCTGATTTCTGATTTTCATCGGGTTTTCATTCATGTGGGGGATTGTTGGAGAAAAATGAACTTAAAATGTTTTTGGTCTTGTTGGGAATGGATCTTAGGACCTAGAAGTCACTAAGGAACACTAGCTCATTTTTCACTTTTGTGAATGAACCTTTAGTCCTACATTGGAGAAAGTAAAGATGATTCCTCTCCTTATTACCTAGAAAGTTGCTTATAAGGGAGGGCCCTTAGGGGTTTAGACACTTTTGTGGTTGGGGGAGGACTAAGGCTATGGGCTCGTTGGTGCAAACAGGCTTTTCACACATGCGCGGTGCTTCTCACAGAAGCACGTACGCACGGGCTCGGTCTCGGTCTCGGGTGCGCTTGCGTCTTGCGGCTTGCGTTTTGCGTTTTACGGTTTGCGGCTTGCGGACTTGTGGAATTTGCAGACTTGCGGATGCGGCTGTGGCTGTGGATGTGGCTGTGGTTGTGGCTGCGGTAGCGGGCGCGGGTGTGGGTGTGACTGTGGCTACGACTGCGGGCAAGAGTGTGGTTGCGGGTGCGGGCGTATCTGCGGGTGCGGGCCAACCAAGACTTATATTTTTTGAACATAATATATTTTCTTAAAAGAATTTAAGACTAAACTAAATTTTGTTTTAAATGTGAGGGGCGTCTGACCCGGCAAGATTTTAGGCAAGAATTACTCTTGACCGTTTTACTTCCGTTTTAACCATTATGTCCGTGCTTCATGCATGGAATTGAATTTCAAACTTTATATCCGTGCTTCATGTACGGAATTTATTGTCATTAAAGTTATCTTCTTCTACCTATAAAAGAAAACAAATTTCTCCATTTGAACTCACTGCAGAAGCAGCTACTATCATGTCTTCTTTTCCCCTCTTCTTGCTTTCTTTTGCGCACTGCTTGTTTATTTCCCTTCCACATCTATCTTGCTTTTAAGTTCTTGAGGGTGATTTGTATTGTGCTTATACAAGTCATAACGGGCAGTTCTATCCTAGACACATCTCCGTTGTTGGGGTATATCATCTGTCATTCTTGAGGAGTACTCCCGGACTATTGTGTTAAGGACAATTTGCTGAGCAGGTGGCTCTGTCCATTGTGTGATCAATTCCGTGATTTCTTAATCTTAACAAATTCTCCTGTTTAGTGCTTTCTATTGTTGCAGATCCAAGATTTACAAGAGGTATACCCACAAAACCTTTACTCCAACTTCTAGCTATATGTTAATCGATTGAGGATAGACACTAAAAAATTTATTTAGTTGGCCTACTTAACTAATTAACAACAAGAATCATTACCTTAATTCATATGTGAATGCCACCTCTACTCAGATAGTCGTCGAATAGCCCACGATACTTGAAATTTATTAAAATTTAATCACATGAATAGATTAGAAGATAGATATGAAAGTATTGAAGTGTGCATAAGTTGACTAAGGTGAACGATGTTTCCCAAAATATTTGTATAACAGTCCGGCTAAGATGCTCCTATTTGATTTTTTTTTAATTTTTTTTATTGATGAATTAAAAAAAATATTGAATGATGTAAAATATGAAACTTTTCTTGCTATTGGAGAAGGGTTTTGGAACTTGATTTTTCACAATTGTTAGTAACACAAATTTTATTTGTTCTTCAATCGCTTTTTGGCTTTATTTTGGATTTTCTTCTTCTTCACGACATCTTTATTGAATTGATTACAAAATTTAATGAAATAAAATAGTTACCTTTTCTTTTTCCTTTCCTTTTCCTTTTGTTTTTTTATTTTTTTTTCTTCTGATTTTTTTTCCCCAATCATTCTAATGCCCAAGCTATGACCTTATGGCAATACTAGGGCCCTACTAAATCACTTAGATAAACACAAAATTATAAAATTAAAAACAGAAAGTGATATGGTTGTGATGATTCTAAGATATGGGGACGACAATCATGTTATTTCTAACACCTGAATTGCGTATTCAAATATGAATAGACCATTTTCCTACAACCAAAAGTTTTGTTTCCATCTACCTAGATTGGTTAGTGTCATCCTAAATTTTCCACAAGTTTCTTGATTTTGGAGTTTTTGGTACAACTAAAAATTTTTCCCTTACCCCCAAACCTGAATTGAATATAGTCCTCAATGTTCTAAATATAAATGAATGAAAGCATGAAAAAAGATAAACGAAGAACAAAGTAAAAGAGATATGGAAAGATATTACCAGCACCGTTTACCAAAGCATATTGGTTGCCTCCCATAGAGCGCTAAGTTTAAAGTCTTCATCCAGACCATGAAAGGATTAGTCACAACTTACGAATCATACAACAATAATCGAAATAATTGTGGATCCTTAAAGTCAATCATTTTTGACTCACATAGTTGACCACAATGGAATATATGAAAGTGGTGGTCATTCTTAAGAAAATATATCAATTCAAATTTTCTAAAATAATTAGGTTTAGTTCCAAAATTTAAGAACTGACACATTTAAAGTTCAGATGTTCCCACATTTTGTAAATAAAATTTGGGTGGGACAACAAAGTCAATTATGGTATCATGGCACGGGTAAACCATGAAAGGTGCATTATTTTCATTAGTTTAATACTCTAATTCATTGATTTCTTGTTAGTTTTGAAATCATTATGCTTTTATTTAGTTTTCTTTTGAGTTTCTTAGGAGTTTTGAAGTATATTCAACCAAAGAAGAAGAAAGGAGTTCCTTACAACACGAAGTGAGCAAGGAAGTCAAGTTCTACAAGTGAAGAAGATCCAAAGACAAATTGAACTCATTCAAATTCATGAGTTATTAATACCATCTTTAAGAGAACGAGAATATGAAGTGAACACAAAAATAGTGAGATCATTCCGAGTTCGGACGAAGAAGTTATGGACAAAACAGACGAAGCAAGAAAAAGTCGTCTACAACATTTCAGTCGGTTCCCAACTATACCGACTAGAGCACTTTTTCATACAAAAAACTTGGATTTTTAAGACCTAAAATCAGCACGGTTCATTGGAAATCGACCATGCCGACTGGAGCAAGTTTGGGTACAGAAAATTGGAGTGATTTTGGTCTTAGAGTCGGCACAGTTCATGGAAATCAACCATGCCGACTGTGGAAAACTTATGAGGTCCGTTTTACGCGTTTTTAACTTCTAAAAGGAGGAAACACGGTCGGAAAGATTTTAAGTCCTAGATTTTGTGGATACTATATAAGGGACTCCCAAGACATTAAGAAGGGATTTTTTTAGACTTGAAAACAACAAGGAGAAGAAGGAGCTAGGGCTTGGAGTTGCGATTGAACATCATGATTTCTAGGGTTTGCTTTACTTGCTTTTTTATAAATTTTCCATGGATTTTAAGAAATCCATGATGAACTAAACTTTTCTGATTGGTTAAGGATGTAACCTAAAGTCATTAACATGTTATTCTATTAATGCATTAATTCTGTTATTCACTCTCTTATATATCGTTCAAGTTTTACTATGTATAACAATTATTTGATTGTGTTCATATAATATGATTAGTTATTTCGTATGTTTAAGTCGCGAATTAAATATCTTAATAACTTCTCTATAGCTAATTAGGAGTCTTAGGTAATCTTATCAAGAACCATAATACCTAGTAGTACTTTGTGATTGCTAGCGGTACGAATCGTGAAGGTAGTCACAAACAAAACTTGGCCTAGGTTGAATATACTACGATTGTGTTTGTATTGCCTATGAGTAACCCGTCTCATAGAATCTAAAACTTTATTCAAAATGAATCTCTTAATGATAAAACATTAGGTTATTTGGTAGAAAAGAATTCATATATTAGCAATTGCAATATTTGTTGGATAGTGAGACGTAACGAAGTGTTGACACCAATTGGGGATACTTTAGGGCTATTGGTAACATGAAATAGTGAATGATGATATTGATGTTTGATTGCATGGCATGTGTAATGATGGACAGTGAATTCCTTAACCAGTCTTCTCTTATAATATTTTCTTAAACACTTTCAATTTAAATCTTAGTTTAAATTACTTTGAACTACAAAACCCCCCTGTTTACATAAGTAATCAAAATAACTTGACAACCCATATCTCCCTGAGGAACGAACTTGGTCTTACTGCTATATTCTAATCCATATTTGTGAATTAGAGAACTTAAAAATAATTTTTCTTGGGTGACAACCGACCAAACAACATCATCAGGATGACGGGTTTCTAATAAATGATATTATTTCTGGACAAAATCAGGTTTGGGAAAACGTGTATGAAGATAATCATGTAAGATCGTATAGGCACAAACGTCAAGTCCGAAATGAGGGACTATTATAAGAGTCAAAGGATTACCATGGGCAGAATAATATTCACCCCCAAACCTAGATTGGTCAATGTCATTAGACAAACTAGTAACAGTTTCCATAATTTCTAAATTATCAGATTTAGGAAATGGTCAATTATTTTATCTAGGTTATAATCATCAGGTTGGGTACCTTCAATCACATTTAAATTTTCCACAAGTCTATCGTCTATGTTTGAGACTATTGTTCCTGAATCGTTGGACTCTAAAACACTAGTATTGGGATAAACTCGTTCCTATAAACCAGCATCTTATACATAATAACAAGGAAAGATTACACCATCAGTATTATCAAGGGTGAAATCGGAAACACTATTTTTGAAATTAAGTTCATTTGGAGCAATACTAGCAGTTGATCGTTCTTCTTCAATTTCTATAAAGATCTCATGAATTTGTTCCCACACTATTTCTCTCATACGTGAATTTTAAGTCAACTTCTAAAGTGAATCTTCTAAAAAGAGACTTGCATCATAAGAAGTGTTTGGTATCAGTTGTTTGATTAAATCTTCCAAAGACGGTGAAAGCATATTTTGGTCATTATAGTATTGCTTATTTACCCGTTCGTACGACTGGTGAGCGTACAAATAGTAATTGGGATCACTAAGGTATGAACCATAACCTTCAGAAGGCTGCTAGTGGTCCCAAGTACTATCTACATTATAGTCATAGTACGGATAATGTCCATTTTGAGATTCATATCAATATTCATTATATTGGTCCTCATAATACAAGTTCGACATTTTTTTTATTGGTGCAAGTGCAAATGCAAGGTCGACTAAAATTGGGTAGGCTCAGGTTACCTTGAAAAATATAACTACTGTCAAAGACTGGTCAATGGTATGAGGCTAAGGCTTGTGGAATTTCAGCTGGTAACTCTCATCAGGCCCAAGGCAGGGGCTTAGTTTACTTTTCCACGAGTTATCCTAAAATCCGATGCAATATGATGTCTGCATGTGTTTTTTTTTTAAATAAAATAAAATAAAGTAAATAAATATACAAAAGGAAACAAAATATAAAAATACAAATTCCTAAAATAAATTGTTTTTAAAGATAAAATAAATTAATGAAAATCTAACTAACCTAAAATAAATTTAAAAAGAATGACTCAAAAATAAATTAAGGAGAATCCTACTTACCTTTTTAGTAGGCAAATTTATTCCACACTAAATACAAAATAACCTGCACACCAAAAATAAGAAGATACCAAGTATGAAATCTAGAAAATAAAATAAAAATCCAAAAGTCCTAATATATATAAATTTAATAGAAACTAAAAATAACAATTTATTTAGTCCTCGGCAGCGGCGCCAAAAACTTGATGGTATAAAAAATATGTACACCACAAGAGCACGACTATCAATGAGATAATATGCAAGCACGGGTTGTTCCACAAAGACTAATTAATTGTTATTTATAATTTCTTATTAAAATAATGTTGAAAAGAAAAATAAAAAAATTAAGGAAAGATAATTTACTAATAAATATATGGGTGTTGTGTTAATTAAGTATATTCGTAGTTCACTAATTCTTTGATAAATTCTACTTGATTCATATAACCTGATATCCTTTTGTAACATATAATCATGAATAAAAACATCCAAATATTTGATTACCCGTGGATGTAGACAACCTGTTGTCGAATCACGTTAAATAATTGTGTCGATTCATATTTCAATTTCTTGTTCTTATTGTTAACATGTTTTGTTTTCATTATATTTGATTTGATCTGACTTATGTTTCATAAAATTTGCGCCCACATAAGGAGGACCATATGTCATACAAGATATTGCGGGACAGGGCTCGTATCATTTGCGGAATATGAATGGAGAAGTCTTACGGCATCCTTGGAACACACAATATCTCAAACCATATTACCCATAACCAATCAAGCAATCATACAATAATTTGGCTTCATACTAGGTAAAGCAAAACAAATACAATCTCTATAGAAAGTCCATATAAATGTCTATGAGTGTATGACTATTGGATCTTTCGCGAGCAAAAGATGCCTAACATGATATTAATTATTGTATCAGGTACTATCCATTTCAGGAGGTACTCTTAGGGACCACATCATTAATTTCCTCCTGGCCAGAGAGAAGTTAGTATGTGACTGTACCCTCAAAGGTAACTCAAGGTACAATTCACACACTCAACCAACAAACTAATTATGAATATATATTTTTGTTAATTTTATTGCAGGTACAATAATATGAGACAAAAAGGAAGTTTGCCATTACAATTCGGAAGAAGGAAAATATTAAGGAGCAGAAGGATCTGCACTGGGAGAAGATGTTTAGGGATTTGCTTGCGGCTATAAACTTTGGTGAATAAATCAGCTTTAACCCTATCTAGAGTGTTGTTGATCGCTTTTGCAACTCCAACACGAGCTTCAATTTTTAATCAAGAAATTTTATCTCTTTCGGCTTCAAGCTCCTGCTTACACTTATTCACCTCGGCCGCAGACTTTTGGAAACTATCCTCCCAATAAAGTTTTCTCCTTTGCTCTGCAGCCAAGTCATGAGTCAAGCTCTCAACCTTCAATGTTTCCAGCTTTATTTGTCCTCCGCTTCTTTATTTTTAGAGGATAGAAGCTCAAGTTGACATTGTGCTTCTTTGGCTTTGACAGTAACAAGCTTCAGTTGTCCTTTGACTTCCTCTAACTTAGCATTGGCAGCATCAAGCTCCCCTTCAGCACTAGCAGCTCTTGAGGCCGCGTCTTTGAATTTTTCTTCAAAACCTATAACAAAAATAATAGATCAATCAACACAGAAATAATATTCAACTTCAAATATGCAATAAAATAAGATACCTCTTGCGAGGGATTCAAACTCTTCTAATTCATGAACCATTGCATCTTTGGAATCATCGAGGAAGTCATATTCTTTTGAAATTTTATGATAATTATCAGTAACATGTTGAAGATTTTGACGACATTGATCTAACTCCACTTGTTTCAATGAATTATCGTCCCGTAACTGATTTGATTCGTTTGCACACCTTTTCATTTCTTTAAGTAAGCGAAAAATATCACTTTCACGAAGAAGAATGATATCAGATAAGCTGCGGATTTTAGCCTGAGCTTCTGCAAGCGCATTCCCTTTTGCATGAGCATCTGAAGCTGAGTTATCTCTGTCTTTAATAAGTTGCGCAATATAAGAAGAAAGATGTGAATTATGATATGACCCGGAGAGAGAAAATCCCGCAAGGATATTCTTACGTTCCAAACAGAGCTTGCGATTTTCTTCTTCCAATTTCTCTGATTGTGCCCGCGTTTCAAGAACACAATCTTTAGTCCATAGCAGAGTGGCATCATATTCTTTCTTCTTGCGGATATAATCTACATGTAAAAGTCGGTGCTTCAATTCTAGATCCTCATACTTTGATTTGGCTTGACTCATCCTATCAACCAAGTTATTGAATCTTTCCTTGATCTCCATATTTTCTTTATTGTCTTTTAATACATGTTCTGTCAGACGCATATTTCTACGTTGCAGCCTATTCACGAGGTTTGAATCCCCCGCTGATCCCATAAAGCAATTCAGAAACATGTAAATAAAATGAGGAAAGTGATATGAGAGAAAAAGCGTTAAACCTTGATTCTGAAGATCTAATAACTGCTGACGAAGCGTATCATTTTCCCGCTTCAAGTCCGTAGCATCTTTTTCTGATATGATTAATTTCTCCTCTACATTCATAAAATGAGTCTCTATCTTCATGGATCATCATTTGAAAAATTTATAAGCCACACATGTGGCATTCTGACCCGAGCAAGCTGCAATTTTTAAAATTAAAGTTATAAGTAAAGATGAAAATAAAATAAAATTTAAGGTCAATAAAATAAGAAAAATACCTGCAAGATAGCTTGTTGCAGGAAAGAGTATGCTCCACCATCCGCTAGAGCAATCGTCTCCACAAGAGAGGAAGGAAGGTTCATGTCAAAGGAAGGGCAGACGGGATGGCCTTGGCCTTTTAACCAGGCTTCCTTAACTACTTTATACGGGGAAGACCGCATGCATTCCCGCAGATTAGCAACCGCAGAGCTATCTGTCTCCATAGGCTATAAGTCGCATGGGACAGACATCAACTCTTTGTACATAAACCAGCGGAAGGCCTTCTCCTCCTTATCCATAAGATTCTCATCTCCCGCTATTCATTTACCCTTATCACTGTGCGGGATTTCTTCATTCATATGAACCGCATCAGTGACAATTGTACACTCGACATTACCCTCGCTAGAAGTAGCTTCCACCGTAGTATTTGTCGGCTCACCCTGAACAGCGGGATCCTCCTTATCAGATAAACCATCTTCACTCGCACAAGGCACGAGAAGATCATCTTCAAACAAGAGAGAAAATTGGGAAGTGAGGTAGGAGAACTCAGGATCATCGGCCTGGTTCGGAAAACTGTCCGCAACACATGCAGCTTCCACCGCATCATTAACTAGCTCTATGGGATCTAAATTTGTCAGTTGAAGCGGGACATTCTGCTCTTCCTCATTTCTTTCAGGATCAACAGAGTTATCCTCAGTTCTCAACTTTGGTTGACAATGGGGTGAACCACGGATTTCTCCTTCCTCCCTATCAGTGGAAACACGGGGTGTAGCTTTAGATTTTTTACGAACCTGTCAATGTACCGCAGGAACTCATTAAATAAGATTTACAAGAATCATGCAAATGCATTTGGATAAATCAATACCTTTTCTATTGAAGCTGCGACTTTGCGCTTAACACCCGAATCACCTTTCGAGCTCCCTTCAGCTTGCGGCTATAATAAAAAAACAATTAGACAATGCTTAAAGCATGATGTAGAAGAATAAAGAGAGAATTCTACATACCACATCATCAAACGAGAAAGAAAATCCTTTGAAATTTAACTGCCAAGGGCAGTAGGAATGAAGACGTGATGAAAGGTTTCAGACCACACTTTCTTGAACAGACCCCTAAACCAATGGTCCTTCAATTAACAGGGGCGTGCGGTACCACCTGAAGTCATGATCAATACGAATCCTTTCCCGTAAAGGATCTTACGTCCCAGGAATGACATTTAATCTAGAATTATCAATCTCCAAGAACAGACGAAATCCTTCGCCACCTTTACGACCCGTCCCGACGCTCCATTTCTTGTAATTCTTCACGAAGATACCGTCATCATACATAGCATGGAAATTATGTACAATATAATGCTAACGTTCCGCAGGATTGGGAACGTAGCATGAGAAATTTGTTTCTCCCCTGCTGCGCTTACTACATTCATCCAGCACACGCCACCAATTCCCGTTGTATTGGGCAATAGGCCGGACCAAACCGTGCTTGGACTTATTTTGGCTCGCAAGAACCTTATACTGGAAAGAATTCCCGCTCTTGTACAAAGGAAGCTTCAAGCCCGCATGCAACGCTCCCGCAGTTATTAACAGTCTGTTGGTTCTATACTCGAATTTACTTATCATATCAAGTGTAATCTCATCTCCTTCAGCAGGATCGCAAAAGGAAACTTTAAATTATTGAAGTTGATGCTTCTCTTTAACTCTTCAATATCCATTGACCTAAAGCTCAAGTTCTCGTTTAAACGTTTATTTTTAGAAGCTGGTCTATTGGCCGCAACAGATGTGTCATCAGTCCTTACCAAATCAGAAGGTTGAACTTCTGAAGTACCAGATTCATCTACCACTTTCTGTTTTCTCACAAAATAGCGAGATGATTTCTTTTCTACATGATGATCACCATGATGAGAGGCACCTCCAGCAACATTACTATCATCTTTTCCAGACATGATGAATTTTTACCTAAATATGAAAGAAGAAGTAAAGATAGATTCACCCTGATGAAAAGCAAGAACATAACAAAAACCCTTCAAAGCAGAAGAAAAAAGCAAGATGTTCATTAAACCTGAATATAATCCAGTAAACAATTTTCTGATCAAGAAAAAAGATTCATGGATTCAATGAAACAATCAGAAGTTAAAATAAGAACATCATCATCATCATTTACTCCTAAAAGATCCAGTCAAGAAGATTATAGATAAACAAATACATTAAAGAGAAGAACAAAAATCAAATCACAGGAACAAGTTAGAAGTATTACCTGTAACAAAGTGAAGAACAGAAATCAAATCAAATAATTAGATGAAAAAATACTTGATCCCAACGAAAGAAATCCTTAATCGCGATTAATCAAATTACGAGGAGTCATTGAAAAGTTTAGTTTCAGAAGAATAAAAGGGAACAAAAAACCTTAAGAATAAAAAGACAAAGAAGACGAAGAGTGAGATGAAAGATTTGACAAGATTTGCATTATATATGAGAGGATTGAAACATACGAAACCGTCGAAAAAATAAAGTAGAGGAAAGGGGAACTTTATCAAAAACGTGATTTTCTCGAAACCGTCAAAACTGTCAAAAAAGTAAACCCAAACGTGGGAAGAAAACTTATTAGTGGCGTGAAAATCGGAAAAGTAATAACTATTTTTCCTTTTTAAATTTTTACTATATGTAAAAATTCAAAAGAAAAAATAGAGAAATTATGAGGGTATTAAATCCCTAACACCACGTGTTCAAATACTATGGAAAGAGTACCAAATTATGATGGAACGAGAAACACTGAAACAAAACTCTTTGATAAGTACTGAAACAGACATCTTCGTTGCATGATCGACACACAAGTTGTGGGAAAGCATGACATACTGTACGAAATAGACACCTTTGTTGCATGACTGACACACAAGTTGCGGGAAAGCCTGACACAATGAATAAAGCTGACAAACATTAATGCATGATGTACACGTCTCAGTTGTACATGTTGCGGAACAAAAGAAGATAAAGCATGACAAGTCACTTTCAATAGCCACGTATTGGACATGCCAAATTCTGAAAATAATAGTATCACTTTCAATGGTCACATGTCAGACATGCCATAATTCTAATAAGACCGCATCATTCATCCAAATCCAAAAACAATAACTTGAATACAAATCCGCAGAAGAGGTGGGGATCACCAAGCGGGAAACTAAGGGAAATAAGAAGTACGCATGTCCAGTTTTGCGGGAAATACAAATAAGAATGCGGGATAAGTTTCGTTCCAAAGTCTGGATAAGAACCAATAGGTGGAAAGTTTAGATTAGAGAGACCCATGATATTTACTATAAATATCAAACTCCAAAACAGAAAGAAGGGACGAAAATTTTTGGAGAAGAAAAGGATCAGAGGAAAAAGTTTAGGTATGGTGTTATGTTAATTAAGTATATTCGTAGTTCACTAATTCTTTGATAAATTCTTCTTGATTCATATAACCTGATATCGTTTTGTAACATATAATCATGAATAAAAACATCCAAATCTTTAATTACCCGTGGATATAGACAATCCGTTGTTGAACCACGTTAAATAATTGTGTTGGTTCATATTTCAATTTCTTGTTCTTATTTTTAACATGTTTTGTTTTCATTATATTTAATTTGATCTGACTTATGTTTCTGACTTATATAGTTGTGATTCAAAGATTAAATTTTTGGTAATCACAAATAAAGAGGTAGGCATTAGAAGAATACTTCTCTGGACATGGACACCGACATCAATTACAGGGGTTCTGGAATCAATCAACTATATTTTATCAAATGATATAAAAACCTTGGGATTAGGAAAAGAGCCATAAAAAGATGTTAAAGAACTGAAAATGTTGGCATTAGGAACTACTGCACATAAAGGAATTTTCCATTATAAATACTCAGAAGACTGACTTCGTTAAGGTGTATGCAATGAATTATTAAAACAGAATGGGTATATTCTGCAAACGAAGGGATTCTCCTTTCACTGTGTTCATCTTGTATACAAGAAATACATAAGGAATATTGTTGAATGTAGCAAGAAATAATCAGAAATGAAAGACACTTATTAAAATTAAAATTGAACCGACAACTTTAAGCAATTGTAGGTTTTGGTGAAGGCAACAATCAAAAAGAAGAACTGCACTTGAATTAAGGTTAAGGTGATTAAATAATAAATTTGCATATGTACGTAACTTAAGATCGAGAATAAAATAAAAATTAGGCTTGTTTACCTGTAAACATCTCAAACCAATGGGGAACAGAGGTGGCATCGGTGGTGCGTGTAATTACTCGAACACATGTAAATGCATGACTCCAGTAGTTATTTTTCAGTATTGATAGACATATTTATATATTATATTTAGTCTTATATTTATATTTTATTAATATTTAATTTTTGTTAATTTTATCGTTGGTGATGGTATTGTAGGATTGTTGGATATAGGACTGTACAAACCCGACCCAGATTCACCATCCGATCCGTATCCGTCCCGTCGATAAACGGGTCAGGTGCGGGTGATATTTTCTTTAACCCGCCAACCCGTCAGAAAATGGCAAAACTTACCCTTCTCTGTCTTTCTCTTTCTTCACTCATCTGTCTTTTTAAGTTTTAATCTATTCTCTAATCCAATCTTCATCTCTGCTTCCTTTCTCTTTCTCCATTGACACCACCAAACACCTTCTGGAACAGCAGCATCAACAACACCACCTTCAGAAGGTCCTCTAAGAACAATTACAGGATTAAACGGAGAACGATCTCCGCCGTTTCTTCGACTACTACGAAACCCAAACCCAGAATTTGTATTATTATTGTTATTCTCTTCTGAATTACTATTATTATTATTAGATCGATTACCTAACATATACATACCATCAGAAGGAAATCTTCTTCTTCTTTGAGATTCAGTATGTGTAGATCGAGGTGGATTTTCAACTTCTTCTACAAATACACCATCACAATCAGGACAAACAATATATCTATCAACTTCTCTAATCCATACCCTTACAAATCTACTATATCTATAACACCAATATGAAGAAGATCCATTTGAAGCCATTCAAAAAAAAACCACACGTAACTCCCTACAAATGATATTAAAAAATTCAACCTTTTTTCTTTAGAAACCAACTAAAAAAGAATCCTTACCACAAATTTCGTTGAAATCAAGTCCCTTTCAGATCTTCAATCCCACCACCAATCGATCCAAAAAAATAAATAAAATGAAATGAAAATTCCCTTTCAACTCTTCAAGAAAAAGAAACCCACAAAATCAGAATGAGATGCTTTTATATAAATTCTTGGTTTCAATCAAATAACCATGCTCGATTCAAGAATTAAAAAAAATGGAAATGAAAAAGAAACCCTAAGTTTAATTTTGAAGATGGAGAGACTAGTTTTAAAGAGAGAAAAGGAAGAGAAAGAGAGTTATAAGGGGGGTCGTTGAAGAGGAAGATCCAAGAGCTGGCAGATTCTACTTTCGACGGCAAATTCTCAAGAGAAAAGCTCTCATCAGACAACAACAACCAAAGAGGAGTCGTTGAAGAGGAAGATCCAAGAGCTGGTTATGGATTTTTAGATCTTACTTTGAAGACACTAGATCGTCAGATTTCACAGTACGTTTCATCTGATCAACCGATTTGGTCTAATCTGAACGATTCATCCGAGTTTCTTGATGGGATTGATGAGTTATTAGATACAATTCGTGATTGGGCGGGTGACCCGACCCACCCCACCCGATGTGCAGCCCTAGTTGGATAGTTAGGAGCTACCAAAAAATACAAGTTAAAGTGAGTGTTTGGAGTCATTTTTGGTGTAATATGGTACCGTAGTACAATAATGAACAAAATTTGTTATGGTTCATGGAACCCACGTTGACTTGGATGAAGGAAGACTTGTTTTTTTTTTATGGCAATGTGGCAGTAAGGGCTGGATATATCATTTGTTTGATTATGCATGCATGGCTTAGTTCTACTCCAACACGTTTTGATTACTAATTAATTTGAGATTGTTTGTACATAAAAATTGATTCTAGGAAAAACAATATACTGTTGAAGTACTTTCTTTAGATTCGGGAATTAAAATCGTACAAGACAAGCCTAAACCATAATAATAGTCGTTCCGTATTGCTTCGGTCACAAGGAGAGAAAATAGGCCGATCTTACGGGAGGGAAGCAAAGAAAGTTGAAGGAATTTGTGTGTTGAGTTGTGTGTAAAGATGTTAAACTATTGAGAAAATAACAGAGCTTGAGAGAATGATCAGCTTGTTGTGTTTCTGAAATGGGCTAAGTAGTCTATTTATAATAGTTGGAAACACACACGTTTCCTTGTACAATAGTTGAGGTTGTGAGGAGATGGAGTGATGGAGATTATGGGGTAATGGTGTAACCTCGTTGGAATCTTTGAGAAAAAATTACTTCACTACTCCACTAACTGCTTCAACCTTACCACTACTTTGTAACTTTCTTATCATGGGGTGTTTCCACGCCGTATGTTGCTATAACCACCATACCAAAACCCCATGAAGAATCCCCCCATGTAATTGTTTTGATTTCTCGTAGAGTTAGTGGAGTCATGGACTCAAAGCACGTGAGTTTGTTGTAAGATAATGTTATTGATGAGTTTGTGTCAACAAAGTATGATAATGGCCTAGTATTGGCGCTAATAGCAAGGGACAAGGCTGACACGATCGTGAAGACAATGGCGAGAAGACGCGCTTTGTTAGCTTTGCGGCAACGTAGGCACTAACGCTACCAATAGCACTGCTAGTGCATGTTTGGAGCGTGTTATGTTAGCTTTGTTGGATTTCGGCTTTTTGGTTTTTTCTGGCCTTTTAGTACATGTGTGTGCTACTCATTGGTGTTGGGAATGTGGCTAGGGATTTTCCAAGGCTAGCGCTTGATAGTGCCATGGTTATTGCTTATGCATCACTAGATTTGGCATTTATTAATACGGTGTCCATATTTATGGCGTTATTTAGAGTTTCTCAGTCGCATGATATTTTAATGTTATCATTACGCTTAACTTTTATGCAGTGCATACATAACATATTCAAGATATTTAGCCGTTGAAGTTTGCAACTTTAGATTATGCTTGATGCGATTTTATAATTAGATGGTATGCATCTAAATTAGCGTTTTTATCCAGATATGACATAACCTTAATTCTTAACGTTAGTAATTTTATATAATCAACATATTTTGATTAATAAAAATAGTTTGCACGTGAAACAACAAAGGTTTAGCTGGGTAAAGCCCAGAAATTTCAAAAGTACGTAAATATATAAAGAGATAGAAAGATATTGTAGCTATGAGCTGAATGTGCATTCTTAATTCTCTTGCGGTATATAAAATAAAAATACATATCCATAATTCTGATACCGGGTCAAAAATTTATACATATTTATTTCATGCTTCTGCAGCTAGGCGAAAAGCAACATTATAATTTTTCTCTTTCGTCAAAAATCTACCATCAAAATTAAGTCCCCTTCTTAGCACAGAACAATAATGTTTCGTGGTAAGCACTAGATGGTGATATTGATACTAGGTAATCTTCAAATAAATAGATTTCGTAAAACTAGAAATTATTACTCATCTTTTCCGGAATATTGCAACAGGCTTGTTATGTCAACACAGGTCTGTTGGGAAGAAGCTGTCACATCGGTCCCTGAGGCGCTAGTGGTAGAAGCTATATGCGGTTTTTGGTAAATTATGGATGATCGTCCATACGAAAAAAACTGATAAGGAAGTCACGGCCACAAATCTTGTTGCGCTGGAGGCGTGGATGAGTGCATCTTCACGTGCTGAGCCGGTCACCTGGTGAAGCCTGTCACATCCTATGTTGATCCAGTCACCTGATGAAGCCTGTCACCTACCTCCCATGCTGAACTGGTCACCTGGTGAAGCCTGTCACCTTCCTCTTGGCAACGGTCGGTCTTGGAGCTTTAGTCAACAGCCATGCTTAGATCCATTCTCCTCGGGATAAACTTTAGAAAATTCAACTTATTTGAATTTTAGGGTTTTCCACCTTTGTATATTTAAACAAGCGGATGACTCTAACCATTTTCACTTTCATTCTTCTCCAGAGCTTTGAATATCATCACTTCATCGCTGCAACATGTCTGACAACAATGGTAGCTCGAACCAAGGCAGCTCCTATGTCAAGCGTACCACTTGGATTGCAAGTCCAATGAGTTTCCCTTCTCTCCCCAGATTTTATATCTATATGATGATTATAGTGAAAGCTTGAACATGATCTGATTATCGTTTTTTTTCTTCTTCTAGGTTTCTCGAGTTAAGAAAGTAGCACAACAACATGTGAAAACTAGGGGTCTCAGAGCTACGACAAGCTTGTTCTATTTCCATCTGAAACCGTTTTTTATTTTTTTCACGTGAGTTGTTTGCTCACAGTTTTCCTTTTTTTTAAATACACTCATGCTTGTTTGGTTGTAGTAGGAGATAGAGATTGGAAACGTTTGATTTAAGGAGAATGAAGTGTTCGTACCCGTGAATATCCAAACAAATGTTGAGGATGTCTTTAAGAATTTTTCTAACATCATGGCTTCCCTTGCAAATATTGACACGAGTTTTCCCATTCATGATTATCCCAATGCCGGGCTCCCTTTTGAGCTAGAAATGGAGTCAGCATCTCGGAAGTATGAAGAAGTAGGAGGATTTGTTGTGCCAAAATATCATGTGGAGATCTACACAAAAATATGGGAAAAGTACGGCCATATTGCTACAACAGAGTTGGTGAAGAGCCATACCCCTATTCTTGTAACAGTCGTCGTAGGGCTCCTCCCTGTCATTGCTGAGATGGATGACGCGCTTCCATATATGGTTACGGACTTGAAAATCCAGGAGTGGGATGAGATGTTGACTACTTGTGAGGGCCTCCATTTTAACATAAAATGGTTGTGATAGCATTTGGAAAGTGTTAAAGAGGCTTATGTAGCTGCTTTTACAGACTCGTTTAGAGAAGTATGATGAGAGATTAGGAAAATTGCACCACCGCAATTACCTTTTACTCAGAGATCTGTTTTAGGCCATAAAATAGGAAGCGAAACACTTTTTATTTTTTTTAATAGTTTGAATTAAGAATGTTTCAGATGAATGTAGTGGGTTTTAAATTTTGAAAGTTCAAATGTATATTTTGAAGTTATATTGAACTTGTGAAAGGAAAGTTTTTTTTTTTTTGAGATTAATATTCCTTGAGCCACTTACCATTGATGACTGTCCCTACAACTCCTCTATTCACATTTACGATCTTGTAGTACCTGCTTGGTATGGCTTTGGAGATTACATAAGGCCCTTCCCATTTTGGAGCAAACATATCTTGTTGAATATGCTTAGATGTTTTAAGTACCATATCCCTTACTAGAAACATCCGTGGTCGTACTACCTTGTCGTATGCTCTGGAGATTCTACGTCAGTAAGTTTCTGCATACTTTTTTGCTCTGGCTCGTCTGGATTCAAGTGCATCTAAATATGATATTCGGGAGTTGGGTATTTCATATTTGTTCCAATTGACCCCGCTTGCTGCCGCGATCCTGTCTAATGAGACTATAAGTTCTGCAGGTAGAATTGCATCGACTCCATATACAAGAGATTACGTTGAGGTTCATGTAGAACTTCTTGGAGAAGTTCTATATGCCCACAAGGCCATAGGAAATTGTGCGTGCCACGTTCTTGGATATTCCTAGACAGTACGAGTTAGAATTATGATGAGGGTCTTGTTGGTGCTTTCGGATTGCCCATTTCCTTGGGGGTAGTATGGTGTGGAGAATAACTGCTTAAAGCCATATTCCTCGAGTAGTTCTCGGATGTGTTTATTTGCGAATGAAGTACCATTATCTTTTATAGTGTGCTTTGGTATCCCGAATCTGCATATTATATGTTCCCTGATGAAGGCTGATATGGTTGCTCAGGTCGTGCTTTTGAGAGGCACAACTTCGACCCATTTGGTGAAGTACTCCATGGAAGTGAGTATGTACTCATGTTGCTTTGACGAGGATGGATTGATTTTACCGATGAGATCAGTCCCCAGCTATAAAATGGCCAAAGGCTGCTTACTTAGTGAAGAGGAATGCAGGGTGTGTGGATGAGGTTGCCATGGATTTGACATTCGTGACATTTCTAAACAAATGAAGCTGCATCGTCTTCCATGGTTGGCCACCAATATTTCCCATGAACTTGGAGAAATAGTTTTCTCTTGCCTTGGTATTCCCTTTCGTGCATTTATTTCAGGATGGTCTGAATATCTTCTCCATCGAAACACCGTAATAAGTCTCCGCCAAAGCTCTTTCGGTAAAGATTTCCTCCGTGGAAGACGAACCTCTTGGCTTTTCGGATTAAATATGTCGCTTCTTGATTTTCTTGAGGTAGGACATTATCTTGGAGATATTTGATATATGGATCCCGCCAGCCCCAGCATGGTGTATAGTTAGTATTTCCGACTGTTGTTGCGGGATCTGACAATTAGGGCAAGACTCCTGCAGCATTTAGGCTTGGGTCTTCATGGTAGGACAATAATATCCAAGACATTGGAGACGTTAGTGTGTGTCTACACATTTCACGACGTACTCGATTAAGTTTCCCTTGTGCTTCATTATCTCCTAGACATCTTGACAGAGATCCATCCGATTTTGTACTATATAATAATCCGTGTAACAGAAAAAAATTCTTTAAATCTTTGAGACTAACCTTTCCTTGGCTATGTGAGTTACTGAGCTCTTGGATAATAGGCGTTCTCTAGTCGTTGGCTTGTTCTTCATTGGGATTGTCCATCTAGTTTGAAGGCATGGTACGCCTCTGTACGGTGAGGGTCGTCTATGAGTCTTCAAACTGAAGTTTTAAGGCTAGAGTCGCCAAACACTCAACATGTCTGTTGTTGGCTGATGTGATTTTATATAGTGGTAAAAAGAGATTCGATTCTCGAACTT
>JAJJMC010010584.1:9220137-9257730 GCA_023531435.1 Papaver californicum
CTCACTAGAAATTAAGGTGCAAATTAGACACTAAAATGTGTCTATCATTGGCGCGTCTCGTATGTATGATTGTCACCTCGGCAAAGTGATTTAAGAGATTTTGTGTTTCTTCTCTATATGGGGCCAATGTTGGCTCTTTAAGAGAATATGTCCCGTTCATCTAGTTCACTAGTAACTTCGAATCTCCTCTAATTTCAAGACGCTTAGCTCCATTTTGTTTTGCTAGCGACAATCCTAGTAGGAAAGCTTCATATTAGAGTTATAGTACACTTGTAATCCAACTTGAATGAATATAATAAAACTTCGCCAGTTGGTGAAACTAACACAATACCGACTCCTCTAGTGTTACTTCTAGGAGTAGCAGAGCCATCAAAGTATAACAGACAGGCTTCATCTTCAGCAAGTAAGATATCTAGAAATTCTCCGGGTACGTCTTCATGTGTTGTAGTATCATCTTCTCCTGGAAAAGTTGCAGGCATGTCTACGATTGCTTGTCCTTTTATTTTTTTTGGGGATACGTACGATATGTCAAACTCTGACATCTGTAGCAACCATTTTCCCGCTCGTCTTATTAGAGCATGTTTTAATAGTAAGAACTCTATAGGGTTATCCTTAGCCATCAACACTACGGTATTCGCCAGTAGGTAATGCCGAAACTTCTGAATAGCATGTACCAAAGATAGAAACGTTATTTGAACCTTGGGATATATCAACTCCGCATATCTTAGTGTACGAATGAGATAGTACATTCAGTCCCCATGTCGTCTTCTTGAACTAATAAGGCTCTTACAGCAACTTCGTTGAAGGTTATGTAGAGGAGTAACAGTTTTCTCGGGGTTAGAGATTTTATAACAGTTGGTGATAACAGTAATTGTTAGATCTGACGAAATACATTTTGCTGTGAAGACGACCATACAAAAATTGCCTCTTTCCTTAGCAGGGGTGTAAATGAAGCAAAAAACTAAGCTATTCCGGGAATAAAGCGTCGAATATATGATATATATATATATATGATACCTTTCCTATAAAGCGTTTTAGCTCCCTTGCAGTGCGTGGTGGTGGCATGGTGGTGGTAGCCTGTGTTTTCGTTGGGTCCACCTTGATCCCTTCTGTTGTTACTTGAAATCCCAAAAACTTCACGGATGAGACACCAAAGGCGCATTTCATAGGATTTATCTTCAAGTGGTATTCACGACTTCTCTCGAAGACTTGACGCAGTATGTCCACATGGGAGGATCTGGTTTTGGATTTTACTACACGTCATCGACATGGTCTTCTACTTACTTGTACATCATATCGTGAAAGATTGCTGTCATGGCTCTCTGGTAAGTTGCGCCGCCATTCTTCAAGCCAAAGGGCATCATTGTGTAATAGAAGTTCCCGATATGAGTTCGAAACACGATTTTCTCAGCATTATACTCATACATTTTTATTTGATTGTAGCCGCTATATCCATCCATGAACGAGAACATTGCATGTCCGCTGGTTGTGCCTACAAGCATGTCGATGTTCCGGAGAGGAAAGTCATCCATAGGGCATGACTTTTTCAGGTTCCTAAAGTACGCGCGACTTCTTATTTGACCATTCTTTTTCTTGACAAGGACGACGTTATCTAGCCATATGGGGTGTTGGATAGGATTGGTGAAGTTTGCTGCCATCAACTTTTTATTTTCAATCTTAATTTGTTCCTCAACTTTGTGCCTGAAATGCCTAAGTTGTTGTTTGACTGGTTTGGCATCAAGATCGACGTGCAGGTGATGGGTCACTAGTTACAATCTAACCCTAGTATTTCTTCATAGGTCCAAGCAAAGAAGTCTTGGTATTCTTTGAGTAGACTGATGAGTTTCGTCTTTTCTTCTGGTGACAAGGATGTACTGATTGAAACAGGTCGTGGATTTTCTTCCGTTCCTAGGTTGATGGTTTCGAGCACATCATCCGTAACGTCTGTCCCTTCTAGTAATTGTCGTGGTGCGTCTTGAACCTCTCCATGATATGGTTCTTCATTATATTTATATATATGTGGGTGGGGAGACTCTTGGTAGGCCTTCCTTTTTAATTGCTAACAGCGATTGCGGAGGTAGACCACCTTTCTCTTGTTGTTGCAGCTAGTTACGAAGTTATGGCCTCTCTTAGCAGGTGAAGGATTCATGGCACTAGAGGTTCAAAACTGATATCTAGAGGACTTGTCGCTGGAAGTCGTTCCTGATGGCCCAGGTCTTGCGGCATAGGTTAATGGTTCGTCTGCTATCGATGCGCATTCAGGTAAGGTGATGGTGACGTTGTTATGCATATGATTTTCCCGTTCATCACTGCTTTCACGCATTGATGGTAGGTGGAAGGAACATTTTTGTTTTCATGTAGCCATGGGAGCCCTATTATCATATGATACTCGGGATCCTTCGTAATGACATGGAATTTCACCTTAGACACGATAGGAATGACCTTTAAGTTTAAATAAACATGTCCATAGGAGTTAGTGTGGTTACCTTCGAAATCCTTCATTACTATGGGATACTGCATGATATGATTTTCTGGGACTTGGGGCGCTTTGAGCGTCTTGAGTTTAATAGTATTAGAAGTTGCTCCTGTGTCGATAAGGGCCCTTCTGAATTCGAACTCCTTGGCATGAGCAGTAACATACAGGGCACGGTTGTGACTTTCTTCGGGCATCATGTCATCCTCGGTGAAAATGACGCTATTCATAGCTGGGTTGTCTGATATGATTGTTTCTATTTCCATTGGAGACGGCATCAGGTGTGTGTTCACGACTATGCGGTTGAGATCCGCAAAGGAGTCGACACATTAATCCTTGGAAAAGTGAAGAAGCTCGCACAAGTTTTCAATTAGAAATATGGGTTCATGGTTCACTGGTTTCTCTGTATTGGTGAAGCTCCCAATACTGTAAGATGGAGAATCGCCAGTCGAGAAATCTATCCCTAGTCATGTGGAGCCAGGGCCTTGTTTGAAAGCTCTACGATATCCTACTTCTTCTATTAATTTGATAAGAGAAGAGAATAGAGCACATACCGCATCTTCCAGTCTCGCTAGAATTCTTGCTTGAGATTCTTGTCTTCGCATCAACTCAGCCAGAATGATTGGGGTTTCAACCACTTCGGTAGTTCCATTGGTGAGACGTGGGTTGGTGGCGCCATTGATTGTTGGAGAAGGGTTACGCGTATCGCCATTAGTATTGACATGAGAAATGTTAGAATCGGTAGTAATTGAATCTGACCTAAGACAACAATTTTCTTAGATGAATGAAGGATTGATTTTCAGATAGTTGAAAAATTGGATTCGTGACCGAGAGATTGATCTCTTACTGTGGTCGCCAATTGTTAGTATCTAAAAATTGATTCTAGGCAAAACAATATACTGTTGAAGTACTTTCTTTAGATTCGGAAATCAAAATCGTACAAGAAAAACCTAAACCACAATAGTAGCCGTTCTGTCTTGTTTCGATCACAAGGAGAGAAAATGGGTTGATCTTATGGGAAGGAATCAAAGAAAGTTGAAAGAATTTATGTGTTGAATTATGTGTAGTGTTGAACTATTGATAAAATAACATAGCTTGAGAGAATGATCAGGTTGTTGTATTTCTGATGGGCTAAGTAACCTATTTATAATAGTGTGGAACACACACGTTTCCTTGTAAAGTAGTGAAGGTTGTGAGGAGGTGGAGTGATGGAGATTATGGGGTAATGGTGTAACCACCTTGGAATCTTAGAGAAACCATTACTCCACTACTCCATTAACTGCTTCAACCTTACTACTACTTTGTAACTTCCTTATCATGGGGTGTTGCCACGCCGCATGTTGCTATAACCACCAGACCAAAACACCATGAAGAATCCCCCCATGAAATTGTTTTGCTTTCTCGTAGAGTTAGTGGATTCAAGGACTCAAAAAACGTGAGTTTGTTGTAAGATAATGCTATTGATGAGTTTGTGTCAACACAGTATGATAATTGCCTAGTATTCGCGCTAATAGCAAGGTATAAGGATGACACAAGCATAGGTGCAACACTGAAGGAAGAGATGACGCGCAAAGGACAAAAGAGGGGGAAGAATACTAGTGTTAGCGCTACCGCTACCAATAGCACTGCTAGTGCTTGTTTGCCGCGTGCTTTGTTAGCTTTGTTGACTTTTGGCTTTTATTCTTTTTCTGGCCTTTTGGAACATGTGTATGCTACTCATTGGTGTTGGTAATATGGTTAGGGATTTTTCAAGGCTAGCGCTTGCTAGTGCCATGGTTATTGCTTATGCATCACTAGCTTTGGCATTTTTTAATGTCGTGGCCATATTTATGGCTATTTAGAGTTTCCCAGTCCCATGCGATTTTAATGTTAGCATTATGCTTAACTTTTATGCAGTGCATACATAACATATTCAAGATATTCAATCATGGAAGTTTGCAACTTGAGATTATGCTTGATGCGACTTTGCAATTAGATAGTATCCATCTAAATTAGTGTTTTATCCAGATATGGCATAGCCTCTATTCTGAACGTTCGTAATTTTGTATAATCAACATATTTTGATTAACATAAATAGTTTGCACGTGAAACAACAAATTTAGCTGGGTAAAGCCCTGAAATTTAGAAAGTGCGTAAATATATAAAGAGCTACAAATTTATTGTAGCTATGAGATGAATATGTATTCTTAATTCTCTTACGGAATATAAAAATAGAAATTCATATCCATAATTCTGATGTCGGGTCAGAAATTTATACATGTTTATTTCATGCTTCTGCAGCTAGGCGAAAAACAACATTACAATTTTCTCCTTCGTCAAAAATCCACCATCAAGATATACTTCCTTATTTATGATTTGCTTTTGGAGTCTTACCACTGAACATGTTTTTACATGTGGTAAAGGAAACTCAACTAAATAAATACCAAAGTTAGATATTTACTTCTCATGGAATCCACAACAAATCATGGCCCAGCGGGAGTTCTTCTCGTTATTCAATCAGTCAGTTTTATTTGCGACAAATATCTTTCTTGTTAAAAAATATTTTGATATCAAATGAGCTCAATTTGGAAGTGATAAAAATGTGAAGTGGCTGCAATATAAAAAGGCCGAGAATTAGTAGAAGGGGAGAGCACTTAGCGGCAACAATATTAGTCTTAGGTTTAATTTTATATTTTTCTCCTTCTTTTTAGATTTTATTTCTTTTATATTGGATTATTAGTTCTCTCTACCAGGGTTTGGTTTTTGAGGGAGCCCTATTATGTATGTAGAGTCCTAACTTCTTTTCTATAGATAATTCTTTTGGTCCTTATTCTCGATATATCATGATAACAATTTTTTTTATGTATCCTCTTGCTTGTTTAATTGTTCATAATTTTTTTAGAGACTAGCATTATTAGTAAAGAGAACTGTTAATACTTTGAGAAGAAAATAATTTTAATTGTAAATTTTTATCTTCCGAGACGTAATCAACGTCCTAAATCATTTTGAGTAATATTTTGAAGAATATTATAGAAAATGGTTATTAATTCTGTATGTATAGTAGTGGTGGAATATAAAGAGTATAGGTTTCTCTACTTAGTCATATTATATATTACCTAAACTTTTTCCTCTGATCCTTTTCTTCTCCAAAAATTTTCGTCCCTTCTTTCTGTTTTGAAGTTTGATATTTATAGTAAATATCATGGGTCCCTCTAATCTAAATTTTCCACCTACTAGTTCTTATCCAGACTTTGGAACAAAACTTATCTCTCATTCTTATTTGTATTTCCCGCAAGACTTGACATGCGTACTTCTTATTTCCCTTAGTTTCCCGCTTGGTGATCCGCACCTCTTCTGCGGATTTGTATTCAAGTTAATGTTTTTGGATTTGGATGAATGTTGCGGTCTTATTAGAATTATGGCATGTCTGACATGTGGCCATTGAAAGTGACACTATTATTTTCATAATTTTACATGTCCAATACGTGGCTATTGAAAGTGACTTGTCATGCTTTAGCTTTTTTTGTTCCGCAACCTGTACAACTAAAACGTGTCCATCATGCATTAATGTTTTTCAGTTTTTTTCATTGTGTTAGGCTTTCCCGCAGCTTGTGTATCAGTCATGCAACAAAGGTGTCTATTTCGTACAGTGTGTCATGCTTTCTCATAACTTGCATGTCGATCATGTAACGAAGATGTCTGTTTCAGTACTTATCAAAGAGTTTTGTTTCAGTGTTTCTCGTTCCATCATAATTTGAAATTCTTTCCATAGTATTTGAACACGTGGTGTTAGGGATTTAATACCCTCACACTATTCTTTAGTTTTTTCTGTCGATTTTTCAGGTTTCTTGTTTGTGTATATAATGAATGTATCCGTTAAACTAATAAGTTGAATACAACTCGCAAGGTTTGTCTTCTGATGGGTCATTTGACATCCTGTGATCACTTGAGACTCAGCATATGAAGGTAAGTATCAACTTATATTTGGTCATTTATTTGTTAAATTGTTAAAAGCAGGGTATTGGTGTTTCTAATGATAGCCCCAATTGCATTTTCCATTATTCACATAATTTTTTTTCAAGGCCTGGAAATTGCTTTGACCTCAGACAAATATATCAGCTTTTCATTTAGATTAAAATACTACCTTAAGCAGTAATGGACAGCAGACCCACACGGAGTTATTTCAGCAATTCTTACCAAGTCTGATGAAATACCATTCTGATTACCTGGTATAGCCGTGTAGGTTTGTATAACCTGCATCTGTGCAATGAAAAACTCATGTAAGTTTGATTTTGGCGTTTGCAGTTTCATCCTTGCAGGATTTGGAGCATGTACTAGACATCACAACTCGGGAGTGTTTTGATACCTCAAGTGGGAGAACTCAAGAGTTACAAAAGGATGTTAAGCAAGTTATTGATGTATATTCGGTCAGTCTTCAAACTTCTAAATTTTTTCCACTGATTCTGTAAATTTAGCATCACCTTCGAAAACTTGGATCAGGCCTAAAAGTATGGGACATATTCTTAAAAATATGGGCTTCCCAAATTAATTTGCAAATGATTTTCCAATACCTTCTTATCATAAATTCGAGGTGTCAAAGGAAGTTTGCCTGTAAAGCTTGAGTTGACAAAATTTGCTGCATGATGTGGAAAATGACATTAATTATGATTCAAACTAGATTTACTACATGCACTTTAGGTAGCAACTTGAATATGGAGTGTTAAAACTACTCCCCTTTATATATGTTATGTACCTTAATGTTTTACTAGAATTTTAATGTTTTGCCAAAAAAAAATTTATAAATGATCAAGGTTAGCAGCGGAGAAATCGGGGAAGTATGAAAATGTACTAAATTGAACAGTTCTTTTTGTAGCTTTTTTAGTTTATGGCCGAATTATATGTTTGCTGAACATTTTCATTTCATTTCATTAATTTCTTTTTATTTCATCTAATGGTTGTTGGAGAAAAAATGAACTTAAAATGTATTTCGATCTTGGTCGGAATGAACCTTGGGACTTAGAAGTCACTAAAAGACACTAGCTCATTTTTCACTATTGTGAATGAAGAACCTTTAGTCCCACATTGGAGAGACTAGAGATGAGTCCTCTCTTTATTATCATAAAAAATGCAACTAAGGGAGGGCTCTTAGGGTTTAGAATCTTTTGTGGTTGGGGGAGGACTAAGGAAATGGGCTAGTTGGAGCAAACATACTTTTCACACATGTGCGATGCTTCGCACCGAAGCACGCACGCTTGCGGCTTGCGAGCTTGCGGCACTCTTAACACAACATATATTTATTCTGTTTCAGTGGCTCAAAGTGATGTAGACAGACCACAAAAGTTCAATGGCAAAGATTTCGAAAGATGGCAATCCAAGATGTTATTCATTCTGAGTTTTCACATGCTTGATGAATTAGTTCTACAATCCTTTGATGAGAGTTTAAATGATGCGGGAAATGAAAGAGAGTTAGAAAGTTGGAGTAGACAGAACTATATGGACAAAAACCATATTCTGAACTGTTTAGAAGATGCTCTTTATGATTTCTATAACGCAAAAGAAAACTTTTCTGCGTTTGACTTATGGGCTTCCTTAGAAGCAAAATATGAAGCGGAAACTGCTGGTAGTAAGAAGTTTTTAGTTTCCCGGTTCTTGGAATATAAAATGACAAATGACAAATCTTTGGTTGACCAATTTCTTGAACTTCAGCGCATTATCAATGAAATTATTGCTGAAGGTATGGTCATAGATGAAATGTTTCAAGTGTCTGCGGTGATTGAGAAATTACCTTCTTCTTGGTCTGAATACAAACGAAGACTGAGACATGAAACTGGTGAAGTCAGTATGGCTGAATTGGGTAAGAAGATACAAGTGGAAGAATTGTTGTGCTCCAAAGACAAGAATGTATCTTCCGCAAGGGACATGTCCAACAAGGCTCATGTGATTGAACACAAGACTGAAAAGGGCGACCGCAGCAACCGCAAGCCTGGTCCGCACAAAAAAGGTACTTTCCCGAAACCCAAATCTGGCATTGGTAATATTAAAGGTGCTTGTTATGTTTGTGGAATTCCTGGCCATATAGCAATGCATTGTAGAAAACATAAGGACTTTAATAACAAGAAAAAAAATGCTAATTTGGTTGAAACCAACAAGATCGAGTTTTCTGGCACGGTGTCTGAAGTCAATTTGGAAACCAATCTGAGAGACTGGTGGGTAGACTCTGGTGCTACCAAGCATGTATGTGGAAACAGAAATATGTTCACCTCCTATCAGAAGGTAGGGAAAGGGGAGAAACTCTACATGGGTAACTCGTCCGCAGCACAGGTTGCGGGAAAAGGCAAAATTGGGCTAAAGCTCACTTCTGGCAAAACTCTCACATTGAATGAAGTTCTTCATGTTTCGGACATCTGTAAAAATCTTGTATCTTGTGGTGTTTTAGATGATAAGAGTTTTAAACTTGTTTTTGAATCTGGGAAAGTTATTGTCATTAAGGGTAAAGATTATGTAGGAAATGGTTATAAGACTGAGGGTCTCTACAAACTTAATGTAACCTCTATTGAAATGAATAAAATTGATTCTTCTGCTTATGTTTGTGTGTCATTGAATGTTTGGCATGGTATACTTGGACATGTAAACTATAAGTCAATGAATAAACTAGCTTGCATAGGCTGCATACCCAAATTTATTTTGGATAATGAACATAAATGTGAAATATGTGTAGAATCAAAATACGCTAAAAAATCTTATAAGAAAAATATTCAGAGAAATTCTAAACATTTAGAATTAATTCATTCAGACCTAGTTGACATGAAACAGTTCAAACTAGAGGTGGTTAAAAATGGTTTATCACATTTATAGATGATTGTACGAGGTACTGTCACACATATTTACTTAAAGGTAAGGATGGTGCCTTAGAAGCCTTTAAGATATATAAACTAGAAGTTGAAAACCAAATGAGTGCTAGCATCAAAACTGTTAGGTCTGACCGTGGTGGTTAGTATGTAATTCCTATAGGAGATTTTTACATAGAACACGGTATTATACATGAAGTAACCCCTCCTTATTCACCACAATCTAATGGTGTGGCTGAACGGAAAAACCGAACCCTTAAGGAGATGATGAATGCCATGTTAATTAGTTCAGGACTACCTGCAAACTTGTGGGGGAAGGCCGTCCTCTCAGCTTGCTATGTCTTGAACAGAGTACCCTTTAAAGGATCAGACAAAACTCCATATGATTTATGAAAAGGTAAACAACCTTATTATGCATACTTTAAAGTGTGGGGATGTTTGGATAAGGTGTTCATTCCTCCACCTAAGAGAACCAAAATAGGACCCAAAACCGTTGATTGTGTCTTCATAGAGTGTCCTGATCATACTTCTGCATATAGATTTATGGTTGTGAGTTCTGAAATATCTGAAATTGGTATAAATATTATTATGGAATCTAGGGATGATGTGTTCTTTGAAAATGTTTTTCCTTTGAAATCTGAATCTCGCATGATTTGTGTTGATCCCCTAGATGTCCCTTCTACTAGTCAGACATTACCTATAGAGGAAGATGAGTTTGAGCCTAGAAGAGGTAAAAGACTTAGAACAGAAAAATCTGTTGGGCCAGACTTTATTACATGCCTAGTCGAGATTGATCCACAGACTTATAGAGAAGCCATGACTTCTTCTGAAGCTCCATGGTGGAAAGAAGCTACTATTAGTGAAATGGATTCCACTATACAGAATGATACTTGGGAGATTTTATATTTACCTCTAGGGTGTAAACCCATAGGTTGTAAATGGATCTTCAAAAGAAAAGGTGAGGTAGATGGAACTGTGGAAAAATACAAAGCTAGATTAGTAGCTAAAGGCTATAAACAAAAAGAAGGTGTAGATTTATTTGATACTTATTCACCTGTTACGAGAATTACTTCCATTGGGATGCTAATTGCTATTGTTGCTATTCATAACTTAGAGATACATCAAATGGATGTAAAAAACAGCTTTTCTAAATGGTGAATTAGATGAAGAAATTTATATGGACCAACCTGAGGGCTTTGTAGTGAAAGGTTGTGAAAACAAAGTTTATAAACTAATAAAATCTTTGTATGGTTTGAAACAAGCACCTAAACAGTGGCATGAAAATTTTGATCATGTAATGATTTCTAGTGGTTTTAAAATTAATGAATCTGACAAGTGTGTTTATACTAAACTTGTGAATGATGTCTGTGTGATTGTATCCTTGTATATTGATGATATGCTTATACTTGGTACAAACATGGATGTAATTAATTCCACAAAGAACATGCTAAATGGGAACTTTGACATGAAAGACTTAGGCCCCGTTGATGTGATCTTAGGGATGAAGATTAGAAGAAATTCTAAATGTATATAATCTTAGTCAATCTCATTATGTTGAATCTGTTCTTAGAAAATATAACCAGTTTGATTGTAAACCTGCTTGTACTCCGTATGATCCTTGTTGTGGACTTAAAAACAATAAGGGTAATGGATTTTTACAACTTGAATATTCACATGTTATAGGAAGTCTGATGTATTTGATGAATTTTACGAGACCCGACATTGCTTATGTTGTGAGTAGGTTAAGTAGGTATACCTGTAATCCAGGGCAGGAGCATTGGGATGCACTTATTAGAGTGTTAAGGTACTTAAAGTACACTTTGAACTTTTTTATAAGTTATGAGAGATAACCTGCGGTCCTAGAAGGATTTTGTGACGCAAACTGGATATCGGACTCAGAGGAGTCTAAGTTTACGAGTGGATATGTATTCACTCTAGCTTGCGGGTTTGTATCTTGGAAGAGTTCCAAACAGACATGTATAGCTCGATCCACTATGGAATCAGAGTTTATTGCGTTAGATAAAGCAGGAGAGAAAGCCGCTTGGCTAAGATGAGTTTTAGAAGACATTCCTCTTTGGCATAGGCCTGTGCCAGCTATATCTATACATTGTGATAGTCAAGATGCAATAGCTAATGCTAAAAACAGCAACTATAATGGGAAGTCTATACACATTCGTAGAAGACACAATTCCCTAAAACAACTAATCTCAACTGGCGTTATTTATGTTGACTTTGTGAGGTCTAAGGAGAATATCACGGACCCTTTGACGAAAGGTTTGTCCAAGGAGATAGTTAGTAATGCATCGAGGGGGATGGGGCTTAAGCTCATCAAATAAACTTGCCATGAAGGATACTCAACCTTGCTGACTGGAGATCCCAAGATCAAGGTTCCGAATGAGACAACTAATTTGTGGTGGGTTAAAGGAAACACTATCAGAGAATTTCATTCTCTGTCCCTTCCCTATGGTGTAGACGTGATAGTGTGACTGCATGTGAGGATGACTTTTTATTAAGTCTTAATGAGTTCTATAGTTTCAATTTAAGATTGAAGTGGGGTGTAGCAGTAAACACTCTTGTTAGAACTCACCTATCTGAATGAGGAAGTGGACCACTTCCTATGAGAACTGAGCTGATTCTCTAGAGCATTCTGAGAAACGGGATACGTCTAGGGCCAAAATGGACACAACGGCACGAACTTAACAGCACCTAGAGAGATATCACGCGTGGAAGTTATTGATGAACTACATCAAACGATGGCAGTTCAAGACATCGCGTTCACTGTCCATCAAGTAGTTCCGGTAATTTCTCACTAAGCAAAGGTTCAAGACCTTATGGACACATATTGCCTAAGAGGTATTTCTCGCTTTCTGATTTCTGATTCTCATCGGGTTTTTCATTCATGTGGGGGATTGTTGGAGAAAAATGAACTTAAAATGTACTTTGGTCTTGGTGGGAATGGACCTTGGGACCTAGAAGTCACTAAGGGACACTAGCTCATTTTTCACTATTGTGAATGAAGAACCTTTAGTCTCACATTGGAGAGACTAGAGATGAGTCCTCTCTTATTACCACAAAAAATGCAACCAAGGGAGGGCCCTTAGTGTTTAGAAGCTTTTGTGGTTGGGGGAGGACTAAGGCAATGGGCTAGTTGGAGCAAACATACTTTTCACACATGTGCGGTGCTTCGCACCGAAGCACGCACGCTTACGGTTGAGGTTGCGGTTGCGGCTTGCGAGCTTGCGGAGCTTGCGTGCTTGTGATCTGGCGAGCTTGCGGAGTTTGCGAAGCTTGCGGCTGTGGCTGTGGCTGTGGGTGCGTGTATGACCGTGGCTAAGGCTGCGGGACTGAGTGTATGTTGCGGGCGTGGATGAAGCTGCGGACCAACCAAGGTTACGTTTTTTGAATTAAATTGTGTTTTAAATGTGGGGGCGTCTGACCCGGCTAGAATTAAGCAATTTTAAAGAGAGAATATATTCTGACCGTTTTATTACCGTTTCAAATTAAATTTCGCACTTAAATTTTTGATTAAATACAAAATTTATTCTCATTCAATACTGTGCAGATTTCACTCTTCTTTTGGCTATAAAAGGAAAAACGAGTTTTTCATTTCAATTCACTCCAGAGCAGACTACTATCCCTAGCTCTTTTCCCCTCTTCTCGCTTTGTTTTGCGCAACTGTGTGTTTTTGTTTTCCTTCTATTATCTTGTTGTTAAGTTCTTGAGGGTGATTAGTATTGTTGTTATACTAATCATAACGGGCAGTTCTATCCTGGACACATCTCCTCTGTTGGGGTATAGCATCTCTCATTATTGAGGAGTACCCGAGGACTATTGTGTTAAAGACAATTTGCTGAGCAGGTGGCTTTGTCCTTATGTGTACATCAACATCAAAATGTATATCATTTCAGTAATTTTCTAACGTTAACAATTTTCTTTGTTTAGTGTTATTTCCATTGTTGCAGAACCAACAATGGTTATATGAGTTAATGCTTTTTTTTAGAGTTGCTTTCTTCGTGATTATTTTAGTCTCAGCTGTTGAGAAACTTGAAGTAATTAATGGATTCAAAACGGCAATATTAGTAGGCAACAGCTCAGTTAGAGGTATACACTTGTCTTCTAGATTGGTAGTAATGTAATGTGGCAACATTTTATTCTAATCTTCTTTCAATATCATGGCTTACGCTCTCTTTCTATATTATGTATAAAGCATGAACCTTTTAATTTTACGCAAAGAACATTAAGTTCGGCATCAGAAGGAAAATGATGCAGTCATATAGTTATATTCTTTTGATCATGTGAAAGAGCGTGCTAATTTTGCTTGCTGATACAAGATTGTAATTGCTTTCAGGCGGTAAACCAGATAATGCATCAATTTCGAGGCCTATAGAGATGCTCCAAAGATTCTTGGACTCGATGAGAAGTTCAAATTTCAAATTACTCAAATCTCATGTATCCACTGTGAAGCACATTAAAATGGTGGCAGTGTTATTATTCTTTTCTTGGGGTACGATGAATATAATCTTTTTGTCCGCATTTAACCTTCTTTAAGGTGAATCGTCTAAGCAGTTCATTATACATAGTATATAACTATATAATAGGAATAGTTTACTCTGAAATCTTTAATTTGGGGTTTTATGGGCAAGCATCTTAGAGAGAGTTTCTTCCAACAGGCCTACAGGCCTAGAGTTTTTGCAAAAGTGATTTTTAAAATGTTCAGATGGGTTAGAAAAGTTCTCATTTGGTTTATTTTGACATCTTATTTGCACAACAAAACAAAATTAAACATAACAACAGCTAGATACATAAGATATAATACGTTTAATTAAGAAAGACGGTGGGTGAGATTAGATTTACTCTCAAGTGTTACTAAAGCAACAGATCGTAAGCAGCTAGCGGAAATATTCTGAAATTATCAACAAAAAAATGTTCGAAGGCACTTTGGTAAGCGGAAACAGAATCATCAAGACCATGTCTATTTTGGAGAATCTTACATAGGCACAGATTCATTATATCAACAGGAAGCATGAAACAAAAACGTACACCATGGCCAAAGCAGCGGAAACCCAAAGCCTATAATACGTATCAACATCTTTGCAACAACAAGTCCAGAAATCCACTATTTTATATAATATTTTTAATAAGTAAAAAACTGCGTTAATCCGTTGTACAATTGAATTAGTAAATATTTTTGCTTTCCGTCAAAAACAAAAAAGAAGTTGTTAGGTGACTTAATGTTTCTATGCTCTTTATTTTGCTTCCTTAGTTATGTTGTCCATTAAAATGTGGGGAAATTGACAGGTATAGTCTACAAACCAGTGCATATAGCACATGTAAGATTATGGCATTTCTGAGACTGCATGGTGCACACTATTCATGAGAAACTAACTATGCATCTATACCTGGTGCATAACACGGGTATAATATATAGGGAGTAACTTTCACAGTTAAAAGAACAATAATCGGGTTTTAGTCAGGATCTCAATGGTACTATATAACGTGTTCAACGTGTAAAATAAAACATGTGTACATAGAAGATAAGTCATGGTGCAATCCATACGTAGTCATGGTGAAGACACCCATGCCATGATAATATATAAAGATATTTTGATTATTAATTCATATTGGATGTTACAAACAAGTACGTGACAAAACTAATAAATGCTTCGTAACAGCTACATACTTCACATGGTTGTATACGACGGCGCTAACAATGTCATTATCACAGCAATATGGCAAGAGGCAGAGATAATCGTAGATAACGTCAGAATAACAAAAATGACGACACTACCGACGTGAATAGACATGTAAACACTTGAATTTCAGGTCTCAATTAAGTATTGTTTGTAAAAATTAAACAACGCCTGAAAGATGTATTAAATTGCAGCAAGATCAAGTTGATTGCGTTCCAAAAATATTAAGTGCAATAGGAAAAAGAATAATCTTCAGAATTATACTCCAAGAAATGAACTTTGTATATTAAAGTCTATGTGCACATGAAATTTTTGCTTACGATTCTAATTTATAAAAAACATATCTAGTAAAAAAAAAGTAACTACAAGTTAGCACTATTTCATCTCATAAATAACAGTGTAAATAGTAATACATAACTACAAGTTAGCACTATCATGTCTCATCTGATGTAAAAAAATATACTTAAATTTGTGCAGAACATAAACACATGCGAAGAGCAAAATACATTTGTTCTTAACAAAGAGCAACTGAATACACAATCTAAGAAAGACCTCAAGAGAAAGCACAAGAGTGTAGAGAGCGACCATGAACATGATGGTGAATTGGACGAAAGGGATTCTGACATGCCATCGTTGGTCGAAATAGATGTAGATGGCAATGAAGTGTTTACTTATGAATAGGGATTACAAATAGGCAAAAATATTTATTTTTAGTCTACGAGATTTCAATCAAATTTAACATTTAGTATTTAGAGTTTATACTATACTCCCTCCGTTTCAGAAAAAGTGTTACTATCATTTTTTCATTTTAACCTAAAAATAGGCCAATTTAAAAAAGTGATAGTAACTCTTTTCCTAAAACAGAGGTAGTATTATTTTTAAAATTAGTTAATTCTATTTATTTTTCTATTTTTTTAAAATTGATTATTATTTTCTTAGATTACGTGAAATTAATTTTTAAATTCATGTGAGATCTGTAGATTATAATAATGATATTATATTTGATTATTAGTAAATTTTAATTATATGATTTTTATTATAATATTAATTTGTTGGATAATACTAATCTATTATGATTACTTATTAGAACTGTTATTAGGACGAATACGAAACGAAACCCACCTCCGTGGATATAAACCAACCGTGTAAACAATTCTATCAGCCCGAAGCGTAAAACGGATTAAAAACTAGTAGTTTGGTAATTTGATAATCCAGAGCCTCCCGCTCGCTCTCCCATACTGGTACACACCTTTCACTCACTCACTCTCTTTCTCAAGAACTAAAGTCATTCTCGGTGTTGCAAAGCTGCAAAACATTCGTGGAAAGAAAATAAAATCCCATGTGGGCGTTTCATACCCCAGTACCATCATTACTCCAACCGCATTCCCCACAGAAACACTCATTCAAAACCTCTGCTTCTTTCAACCAACTTTCCATCACAAATTCTCTTGAAACAAAATCCAAATCAATTTCTAATAACAATAGCAACCATTTAATTCAATCTCTTTGTAGAAAGGGAAATCTTAGAAAAGCTCTTCAAGTTCTTCCGAATGAATCAAATCCCACTCAACTTACCTATGAACTCTTAATTCTCTCTTGCATCAGTCAAAATTCTTATGAACATGGTTTAATAGTACACAATCATCTAATTAATAATGGATTTGATCAAGATTGTTATCTTGCTACTAAACTTATTAACATGTACTCAGAATTCAATTCCATGGATAATGCTCGTTATGTGTTTGATAAACTGCTTAAGAAAACAATTTTTGTTTGGAACGCGTTTATTAGGGCTTTAGCGTTATCTGGTTATGGTGAAGAAGCTTTAGAAATTTATACTCAGATGAATGATACTGGAATTCCTTCTGATCGTTTTACCTATCCTTATATACTTAAGGCTTGCCTTAGTTCATTGAATTCTATTTCGCTACTTAGGAAAGGAAAAGAAATTCATGGTCATATTTTAAGACATGGTTTTGAATCATATATTCATGTTGGTACTACTTTAGTTGATATGTATGCCAAGTATGGTTGTGTTTCAAATGCAATTAATGTGTTTGATTTTATGGTCGTGAGAAATGTTGTTTCTTGGAGTGCAATGATTGCTTGTTATGCTAAAAATGGAAGGCCTTTTGAAGCACTGAAGTTATTTCAAGAAATGATGGCGGGGTATCCTGATGATATTCCAAATTCAGTTACCATGGTTAGTGTTATTCAAGCCTGTGCATCTTTAACTGCTCTAGGACAAGGGAAGCTGATGCACGGTTTTGTTCTTAGAAGGGGTCTTGATTCGATTTTACCAGTGATCAACAGTCTTGTAACAATGTACGCAAAGTGTGGCTGTTTAGAGATTGGTCGTCGGGTTTTTGATAGGATGGATAAGAGGGATGTTGTTTCTTGGAACTCCATGATATCTGGTTATGGGATTCATGGTTATGGTGAGGAAGCAATTGGGGTCTTCAATGATATGATTGACAGTGGAGTTTCACCAAACAAGATTTCGTTTATAAGTGTATTAGGAGCTTGCAGTCATGTCGGGCTCGTAGATGAAGGAAAGAAATTATTTCATTCTATGCGTCAATACAAGATTGTTCCTAGTGCAGAACACTACGCCTGTATGGTTGATCTACTAGGTCGTGCTGGTCGATTAAAAGAAGCAGCAACAGTGGTGGAAGGTATGCGGATTGAACCAGGGCCAACTGTATGGGGTTCACTTCTTGGTGCATGCAGAATCCACTGCAACACTGAGCTTGCAGAGACTGCTTGCCATCGTCTGTTCGAGCTTGAGCCCATGAATGCCGGTAATTATGTGCTTTTGGCGGGTATTTACGCAAAAGCTATGATGTGGGAGGAGGTGAGTAGGGTGCGCAAGCTTCTCGAAGCTAGGGGATTAGAGAAACTTCCTGGCTGCAGCTGGATTGAAGTGAAGCAGAAGATGTATTCATTTACATCCGTTGATGAGTTTAACCCACAAGTAGAACTGCTCCATGCCTTTTTAGCTCAGTTGTCAATGGAGATGAAAGAAACAGGATATGTACCTGATACGAAGGTCGTCCTATATGAACTTGAAGAGTTCGAGAAAGAACAAATCTTATTAGGTCACAGCGAAAAACTCGCCTTAGCTTTTGGGCTCATCAATTGCAGCAAAGGTGAAACAATTAGGATCTCCAAGAACCTTAGACTATGTGAAGATTGCCATTCTGTTACGAAATTCATTTCCAAGTTTGCGAATAGAGAGATTCTTGTTAGAGACGTGAACAGATTTCACCATTTCATAGATGGGGTATGCTCTTGTGGTGAATACTGGTGAGTTTGGTCTGGAAAAAGATGTGTGAAGATGTACAGTTATTAATGCTTACTTCACACACAGTTTTTGAGATGAAATGAAGAAACCTGATATACACTTTTTGAAGTGAAGATGCACACTGGTATAACCTTTTCGACTCGGTTTTTTCAGTTATTTTTTAACAAAGAAAAAAATGTAGCTCGGTTACATGAAACTGACGTACCAGCTGGTAACATATCCATACACCGGCACCACCACCACCACCACCACCACCATATTTTCATTCCCAGGCTCTCTCTCTTCTCTCTTTCTTCTTACATGGTGTTACTTCTTTGTTAATTTCTTTTGGTTAAGGAATTATTTTGCAGATTTAAAGGTTAAATTCATTCCAATCTTGCTATGAGATTTCATAAAAGATATCTTGGAGGAGTTACGGCTTGATCATTTTGCTGTTATGGTTTGCTGAAGTGACTCCGAAGATACGTGGGATAAATTGTTTGCCCTATCTTTTGGTGGTACTGTGGTACTAATCCATCTTCCAACTTGAACAGTGCTGAAGACCTCCTGTGAGTTTCAAAATCAATGAGAATATTCTCACACACAAACAAACACCATTTCTACAACAGATAGGATAACAAAATAGACGTAAAACAATGAAGTATAAGAAAGACACCACATCTTTCAAGTTCCATCTGATGCAGCAGTTGTTACTTATTTGAAAGACAAAAGCTTAAAATTCAGCTATTTCTTGAAGCGGATGGTAATGTGTTATTTTCATCAAAGAAATCAGATGGGGTTTATTGTATACATTGTCAGTTCTGTTACTTCTTAAAAATGCAATATTCCACATCCACACCAGTTTGTATAGCTGTATCCCCCAACTAGCTTTCCAATTTCTGTGAGAATAACTTATGAGCCGGGGTTAACCCAAATTGTCAATCTGAAGAAAATTGGGTTTGAACTAAGTTACAATTGACATAGAACATGAAATAAATTCACAACTATTGGTAATTGTGTGGTAGTTTTAACTTTTTTCTCCTGTACACGTCAATTTACTGGACTGATACAGAACCGTCTTGCTTCATCTTGATGAGACTGCTCTCGATGTTACGAAGTATAGGCTTGTAGCTGAAAAGTTTAAGAGAGAAGGAGAGGTCAAAAGATAGTCCAAGAAATTGATGTTTTTTAACAAAACTTAATAGATGTAGCCAATAGAGGAGCGAAGATGCATTTACAGGCGAGAAAGACTGTTGTATGCTTGAACTGATTGTTGAAGCTGAGCTGAAAGCTTCATGACCTCTGCAGATAGTTCCTCTGCTCTGCTCTGTTCATTTGAAAGTTGGGCCTAGACAGAAAGAGCAATTAGATTCACCAAAACACTACACATACTGCAGGCATAAGGTGCATCCGATTGGATAACTGTTCAGGACTATCGTGTGCAGGGAAGAGCATAAAATATAAAAATAAATAAAAACAACTCCTTATATTCGATTCAAGGCTGACCTTAAGCAACAAAGTTTCAGCTGTCTGTGCCTCGCCGCCAGATTTTGCTGTGCCATAACTAGATGCAGTTGAGGCTTCATTTGAAATCAGTATATTCGCCTGCTCTGCTCTCAACTGTCCGAGCAGTGCACGAAGATCCTCATTTTGTTTGAGGCAGTCATTCACCTGGAAGTTTCACATGTTAAGGAAACAAAAATTAAATTAGTAGAGAACTGGCACATATAGAAGATATAATAACACATATAAGATCCAATCCCACAGACTTTACCTCCAAAATATATAAAAGCACAGTGACGGTTTTGGGTGGTGCAAGCTTAATAGGGATGGTGAGAAATGAAGCCTGGGATGTATGGTGCCAAAGAAGATGTATAAAAGAAAAGAAAAACATAATAAACCTAATGTACTTTATCTACCTTGTTTTCCCACTGCCGCACGACTCCCACTGCATCTTCATAGGAGGATGAGAGATTAGAGTTTTCCTCAAAAAGCCTCTCTATCTCCAAAGATTGTGAGTCAATCTGACACCAACATAACATGACCACCTTAAGATAGAAATCCCCATTAAATTAACTTTTTGAGTTAAACCAGGATGCCAAGGTGCACAGATGATACCTCCAATAATAGCTTTTGGCGGCTACTTTCAAGTTTCTCTACCACCACTGCCATTTCATGCAGTTGTCTTTCGATTTTCTCCTTCTCTTGCTGCAAAGGCAGACAAGAAAGAGAATATGATCTCAAAGATACTGTCATTTCAAGCAATCATCACAACATCGTTCAGAATATAACTTCTTACCAACGAGAAGGCCTTGCTAGCAGCTTCATCTATGGCCTCTACATCACAAGAAAAACAGCATTACCAGATTTCTTAATCAGCATTTTACAGAGAATTATTTCCTTGGCAATTCAGAATATATGTGCGAGAAAAATAATTATTAACTTAGCAAATATCAGGATAATTTAGAACGCAAATGGAGATCAAAAGTAACACCACTAAAAACAAATAAACAATGAGACTCAAGGTTCTCATCTTGCAAAGAATAGTCGGCACCTGATGCATTTCTGGTTAAAGCTCCTAGTTTCTCATCTAACACTTGCTTTTCAGCCATAAATGCAGAGCTCTGCGCTTGAACTTCTGCAAGCCTCTGCTGTTCTTGTTGCCTCAGTAGTGACTCTTGCTACAGTTAGGTCGACCATCAGGTAAATACTAAAAATGTTTTGGAATCCATACAAGTTCATTTGAACTACGAACCTGCAACTCAGATTTCAAATTAGCTAAATCTATTTCCAGCGCTTGTACATGGTCTGGTGAGCTACCCATAGGAGAGATGATACCAGTTGGATTCATCATTGCCTGCTGCTGTAGAGAATTTAATTCTGCTCTCAAAGCCTCTGCCTGTTCCTCAGTCTAGTGGAAATGTGGAATGATACCCATTAGAATGATCACACAAATAGCAATCTAGTCTTTAATTATTCAGCCTATCAAAGAAATAACTTGTTTACTCTGTATTGCTCCTCTTCTGCCTCTTTTAGACGCTTCCTGGCCAACCGTAACTGGGTCGAGAGGTCCTCCTACACTAAAGCGATAGAATTCAAGGATAAAGCTAAATGCAAGCAATTAAGCAAATCATGCAAAACGATTAGAAGGAAATTTAAAATTAAAGAAAAAGCTTTGTGAAAGTGTGTACCCTTGCAACAACTGAAGCATCTTTCTCCATTGCAACATCCCTGAGGGCTTTCCTTAGGGATGGCACAGTGCTCTGTTCCTGCAATGCAAATGCCAACAAAAGATAAATCAAAGAAATAAGAGACACATTTAGGTATGCACTGGGCATTACATTCAACACAACAACTAGTGGCTTCCTTGCTGGGAAGACCATCACCAGTTTGAACGTTTAGAACACATGAAATGATGGATCCAAAAATTGATGCTTAACTTTCACCAAATCAAGTGACCAACATTTTCTACTGTTGCCGACATTTTTCATGCGCAAGATAATGAACATATTAATAAAATGATACAAATTTAATGGGTTTCATCTGTCGTGCCATCTAATTACTATGATTTGACAAAGTTCTAGTTCTACAAAATACTATACCTACTAGTGTAGATTTTCTATCAAAACCAAGGAACATATCCTAGCAGAGCAACTTACCAAATCACTTAAACGCCTCTGCACTGTGTCATTCTCCTCTTCCTTTGTGCGAAGCTGAAGGAAGGAAACAACATGCTCATAAGACCAAATACACATTACATAAGGTAATCCTGAATTTAAAAAAAAAAAAAAAAAAAAAAAAAAAAAAAAATCCACTCCAATAAAACCTTTGAAGCTAAGCTCTTATTTTCTTCACCCAAGGCAGCATTCTTCCTCTCAAGTTCTTTAATTTGTGATACTAGACCATGAATATCAATCTGCGATGAACAACATGGAGAGCAAATCCGGTAACTAAAGAAATTTTCGATAAGATTTTCAATTTCCTGGTTTACTATTTTAATGTAAACCCCAATTGTACTCCTGTAAAATTATTTCCTAATGAAACTCCTAAACAAATTTCCATCCAATTACGATTTTTTTTCTAACAATTATTCCAAATTGACATCAGAAGATGATTCAAATTACAAATAATTGTACCTCAGACAATCGAATTTCACTTTCTGATCTTACCAAACCACCTACAATTCACCAAAACAACACATATAATGAAAAACCAAAAGTTAATTAGGAGACACAAAAAGAGGGGGTTTCACATACCATAAGGAATGAAGGTGGGTAGATCTGATCCAACAGAAGGCGCTTTGCTTAATCTTTCTGCTGCTCTTTTTTGACGAATTTCTTCCAACTGTGAGAATAACTTACCCAATTAAATAAAAATGGAAAAAAGAAAAAGAAAAAAGTTAAGTCAGAATTGTATGTACCGTTCTTCGGCCTAGAGATGCATGATGAGACTCCATGTTCAAACGCCAGAAGAAGCAATTGCGTCGAGCAGAGAGAGAAGATTAGAGAGAACGACCGACAAAGACAGAAAAACTTAGCGTCTGTTTGTGACACAAAGGTGGGAGCCCAAATGCGGACCATTTATCGGAACCTAGATTTAGGGCTGCACAGAAAACCGATATATTGAACAAATCGGACCGAACCGTACCGTTAATAGACCGAATCGAGATGAACCGAAAATCTAATGGTAATCAACGGCCTTAGATTAAAGAAAACCGGTTAACCACGATTTGGTCTTGGTTCATTTATAAAACCAAACTGAAACCATCGATTTAAACCAATTATTAAGGACCGTAGGATGATAGGATCTGAATAATACAGGCCGTCGATTATCAATAGTCTAACTTATACCTAATGTCTCCGTCGATTATCAATAGTCTAACTTATACCTAATGTCTTCCTCGGTTCCTCCTCCTTCATTTTATTTCCAATCTTCTTCTTTTTTTTCTGTGCAGGTGCATCCCTAGCAGCAGAGGCAAAGGACCATAGTCCATCACGATCTTCTTCTTTTTTTTTTCTTTTTTTTTTCTTCTTCTTCTTCTATTTTCCTATCAAGTTTAACAAGTTCTAACTTCTAAGAACAATCACCAGATTCACCACCACACCAATGGAACCCTAGAAGCTAGAGCGGAAAAAATCACTGAGTATTGTTACCTCAATAGGTACGGCGTATCATATTATATCCCTATTGTTCTTTGATTATGATATTATGTGTTAGAATATTATAAATGTGAAAATTATGGTTTTATAAAATTAAAAATAATTGCAGATTTTTGAAAATTAGGGCTAGTTAGTTTAATTTAGTTACTATATAAACTGGGTAAAGGTTATTTTTGATCTTTTTTTGTATAAAAGAGAGGAAATGAGCAAGAAAAGCTAGCCATGAACTTTTTCTGACATTTTTGCATTGATAATGAATCATACTTGTATTTATATTTTTGTTTAATGTTCATGGAGAAATTACTAAGGACTGTTGACATGCTATCTTCCATTTTTCCTCTACTTCTCTTGTTGCTCATAGCAGGCAGACTAGCGTTAGTATGAACTGATCATGTTAATATCCATGTTTGATTTAGCTAATGCCAACTTTCTCGTATTGCAGACTTGTAGTTTATAAGTTTTTTTTATTTCTGATCATGCGCGAATCTAATTCCAACACTTTCAGTAAGATTCTTTACTTGCTTAGTTATACATAAAATTTAATTTGGAACTGTTGATTTGAGTTAGTGTAAATCTGTATTTCAAATCCATACACAAATTTATTTGCAGGAATCTGTTTCTTTTAATGCAATAGGACCACCTCCACCTCCACCTAATAAACGCTCAGCTACAGAGGGTGCAATTCAGAGTGCAGTTGGAGATGCAACTGAAATTGGCATAGAACCACTTCATAAGAAACGTAAAACCACTTTTGATGCATGGAATCACTTTGGTATGGAACCCGAACCTTCTATACATGTTATATGTCGCTACTGTAAAGCAAGACTTGCAGCTGACCCTTCGAAGAAATGGACATCTAGTTTGAATGCCCATAAGAAGCGGTGTAAGAAGTATACTGGTAAGGATAAAGGACAAGAATCACTTGATTTTCAACCTTCTAGGATAGGAGAGGAAGGATATTTGGTTGTTGTAACTTTAGTCAAGAGGCATGTAAAAAACCAGTGGTTATATTTGTTATTATAGATGAACAACCATTTAGAATTGTTGAAGGAGAAGGGTTCAAGGAACTGTGCAGGGTACTTGAATCTAGATTTAAAGTCCCATCTCGTATGACTATCGCACGGGATGTATTAGATTCGTATGGTTCTGAAAGGGATAAGTTCAAGAAGTACTTCAAGGAAAACAAAATGAGATTTTGTCTCACCAATGACACATGGACTTCCACCTGCCAAAATATAAACTACATGGTGGTAACTGCTCACTTCATTGATAAAGATTGGAAGCTGCATAAGTTGGTAATTAACTTCTTTCGAATCTTAGGTCATTCAGGTGAGGTTATTGGTAAGATGTTAGAAGCATGTTTGCTAGGTTGGGACCTTCATGGCGTTTTTACTATTACTCTTGACAATGTTAGTGCTAATGATGTAGTTGTTGATTATCTAAGGGAGGATGTTCATGTTAATGCTAATGATGTAGTTGTTGATTATCTAAAGGAGCGAGTGTTCAATACGATTGATGTGTTAAACTCTAAATTTTTGCAAGTTAGATATGTTGATCACATGCTTGCTCTTATTGTGAAGGATGGTATGAAAGTATATCATTTGGCAATTAAGAGAATTAGGGAAGTGGTCAAGTATGTTTTGAGCTCTCCTGCGAGATTGCTTAAGTTTATGGATTGTACTGCTCTTGAAAAGATTGATTGCAAAAAAGGTTTAGTTTTGGATGTTGAAAGTAGGTGGAATTCAGTGTAATTGATATTAGATGCAGCTGAAAGGTATGAAAAAGCTTTTGATATGCTACCGCGGGATGATAAGCCTTTTAAGAAAAAGTTTTGTTTCAACGAAAATACCATTCCTCCAATTTTTTTTGCTTCTACTGCTGCCGTTGTTGATGCTACTAATATTGATGAGACTTATATTTATGATGTTTATGAGGATTCTTCAACTACTCAAAAAAAAAGGCAAGAAGAAGGCCCTTCATCCTCCTCTTGTACATGATCCATATATGGAATATTGGGCATATGCAAGGGCCTTTGTGAAATTCCTAAAGGTATTTTATGATTAATATTGTCAAGTTTTCCTACTCTACACGTGTTACTTCACATGAATTCTTGTTTAACGTAAGTGTCATTCATTTAACAATGAACACATGGATAGATAGTCGAGACCCATTTGTCTATAGCATGGGCCTTAGAATGCGAGACAAGTATAATAAGTATTGAGGGGAAATATGAAAAAATGAACTCTCTTATGTTCATTGCTATTTTTCTTGATCCACGAGAAAATGAGATGGGTTTGAATTTTTCTCTTGATAAGTTATGTATCACGGGTGCGTCATTGCGTCATACATTAGCAACTTATGTGAGAACTGATTTTGAGGATCTTTTCGAAGTGTACAGGTCTTTTTAAATGATGAAAGTGCATCAAGTGTTACAAGTATTGGTGATGACGTTACTCAATCCTCCGGAGTTACCGATGATGAAGATTCTGCCTTGGCTAGTCTTCTAGCAGAGAGAAAAAGAGAAGATGAGGAGGAAGGTGTTGTTGAGGGGCAGACAGAGCTGGTTGATTATCTAGCAGAGAAACGTGAACCAAGAACACCTCAATTCGATATATTAAGTTGGTTGAAGACCAATTCCACTAGGTATACTATATTGTCACACATGGCAAGGGATGTACCAGCCATACCCGTCTCTTCTGTTGCATCTGAATCGGCCTTTAGTACGGGAAGGCGCGTTATTGATCCATTCCGGAGTTTATTACTGCCTAAAACAGATGAGGCGTTGATTTGTACGCAAAGCTGATTACGGACGCTGGTTGATCTTAATCCTTCTACCTTAGGAACGAATGATTCTGAAGATGTCGAATCAGGTATTACATTATTTATAAAAAAAATTCATTGTTTTTCGTCGTGTTTACACTTATCGTCGACATGTTAATTATCTATACTGTTTTGAAATGCACTAGTATAGTAGTATGGCACTAGTTTATATGCTTTGATTGTTTTTTAATTGTGTGTGATAACTCTGTGAGCTCTGTAACTTCGAAACAATCCTTCCATCCAAAGGTCACCTTTGGTACGCAAACATCGTCCATATTTGTCATCCTAACAAGGTTTAATGTATGCCTTCTGAAACTACTATTTTTTTCAATAAAAAAAAGAAAAACGTCAAACTTTGTCTAATTCCTATAAACAAATTTCCCATTTGTGGATTTTGATTACTGTGACATTTCATCCCCTGAAACCTTTCCTGAAAACTTAACGATAGACTATTTTCCTTCTTGTCCTCCCATGTTAATTTTTTTCTCCTTCATCTAAGAAAACTTCATCTGTAGCATATCCAGCTTTGCTGACAGCCAACAAAATTATGACCTTTTTCCTTGTTTCTTGTGTTACATCATAGCTCCATCTTGTATTGCTAAAATTTTCCTTTCACAAACATGAATATTTATATGATCTTGTGGTACATTAAGTTTGATAATTTTTCCTTCCGCTGCACTAACTGAATTTGAGTAGTTGAACAGATCAAACCAATTCCCTATGGAAATAAACAATAAATGAAACTTCTCATAGCTTCATTACTGGTGACACTGATACACCTTCACCAAGTAACTGTGAACTGATTTCATAAGATGCCATATCCTCATAGATCTGTTTATGGACTTGGTTGATGATCCATGTAATCCATCTCTGTTTATGGACTTGACCCTTGCAGACTTTTTAGGCTCTCTTGCTAAGTCCGCGTTCATCCATATTGACATAGATGAAGATTGATCCCAATGCGACAGGTAACTAATTTTCTGAACTATAAAATTGTAATAGGAAGAAAAGAACATAGCCAATAGTTATATCAGTTTGGAAGTTATTTGTGCATTTTTTGTTGCAGAGGTCATTGAACTTCTTGCTTTCATATGCGCTTACAGTTACAGACTAGTGTGATCACTATAAAATCCAAGGCGTTGGAGACAACATATTTTCACTAAGGCTATTCCTTTTTCTTAGTTTGTACTATTAGATATTGGTTCAATATCTAATGCAATTTTTCCTTGTGTTCAGAAAGTGCTTGCTATAACTTTTGATACAGATACAGTGTATGTTAGAACTTTTAATTTAGTTAAAATTATAATAACAAACAGTTTATATATGTGAGGTTTATCTTTGTCACTGTCAGTTACTTGAGAATGACAGTTTTTTTTACCATTTCCGGTTTACCATAACCGGTCGGTGTAGAACCGAACCGAGTCGGTATAAAACCGAATCGAACCGATTTTGTTAATGTTAACATTCGGTTTTTGAAATCAGTAAACCGAAGTATTCGGTTTCGGTTCTAGCTAGCTCAATAACCGAACCGTACCATGTGCATCCCTACCTAGATTAGGAATGGTGAACCCTGGGAAGAGTTGGGTCCCTTTTCCAATGTTATAAACGACATGATTCACTGGTTTGCATTTGGGATTGGGGTATCCTATTTTGGTCCTTATTTAGATTTTTAGGTTTTTCTTTTTCCTTACCACTTATCTAAAACACACACAAATGATCTGATATTTGATCTGCCGGTGGTGTGTCATATACAAGTTAGTTTGGAATACAAATCACTAAATAACACCAAGACGAATATATTTGAAGTTAATTTTGATGATACATTCTTCTTATAAAACTCTACATTGCTATAAAAAATGAACACAATCTTACCACTCTATGGTTTCATATTACAAGTTAGATAAATCTTAGTGAAAAAAAGACTAATACATTTCGGATCCGGTAAATGTCATCGTATTCCTTTTTCGGAAAAAAATATTCTTATATATCTAAATGACTACTTTTGGTAAGTCTTGACCATCTTTCCTGAATTAGCAATTCCAGAAAGTTGATTAAAAGCAGAGGCTTTTACAATAGTAAATCGCTCGTATAATGCCTGATTCGGCAGGTAGGGTTCGCCGGATGAAATATAGGTAATGGTTTGTCCTTTCCTAACACCGAGGGATTTTCAACATAATTGGATCCAGAGTTAGAAGTTAAGCGTTCTCAGGTGGGAGTAATCCAGGGATCAGTGACCTCCTGAGAAGCTGTTGCTGAATGACCACAGCGGTGTCCGTAGAAAATCCCATTGTGACAGACCAGAAACTTTTGCTTTCAACTGGTCGGGTTTCCACCCGTTTGGCCAGCTTCAACTTCCCGATACGCACTCGACAAACCGGACTTTCAGATTTTTCGGTCTAATTCAATCTTACCAAGCAAATGTTTATCGATTTATCCCAAACTGCTTTATAAGCAGGCAAACATAACATTTATATATTTATTTTTTTGGGGTCATCGAATCCCTCAGATGCTTTACAGTTTTGTATATCGTTTCTGATATTTACCGATACCAACAGATGATATGAATTACCATATTCGGTAACAATCATCTTTTGCAAAACACCAACTTCAGATATTGAGACCCTGCTGAACAAAAATCTCACTGATTCGAGGGTTAGGATTCTCTGAGCATATGTCTCATATCATAATACTCAGAAACCCCACAAGGTCTCGTGTAAAGTCAATTAGGACCTTCTGAGCATACGTCTCATACCATATACCCAAGAATCCCAAAAAAGTCCATAATTTCGCAAGGGACATCGGGTCCGACAAATGATTTCCATCGATTCTACTGTGAGGTTCTATTGTCGTCGTTACAACTAACGGTCTTCTAGGTAGCCACCCGTAGGTGGGAGCCCCAATGGGCGTGGCAACTCACAGTACTAGCTCAAGCTCAACAGGTCATCTTTCTCAAATGATATGAACTACTCAAAAGAGTTAGTAATCATTTCTAAATCAATGGTATTAATTGTTATCATCAACAACAACCTTCCTCTTAGCTGATATGAGTTACCTCGTACGATAATAACCATCGCTTAACTCACTTGCTGAGATAGATGATATGAATTACCTAGAATGGTAATAATCATCTCTTGTCTTACAGGTTGTACAATAATTAGATGGTATGAATTAACTTGAAGAGGCAACAATCATCTCTATCTCATATTTATATCAGATGATATGAACTGGAAACAACAATCGTCTTTTCACTAGGTAGTATGAACAACCAGTACTACAACTACCTCTTACAAACGATATATATATTATGAAGGTTACAATCATCTCTGAATAGATAATATGGACTGCCGCGCAGCAACCAACACTTTCATACCATTTCAAATGATACGAAAAAACCTTGTACAGTTGTGCTGAACCGTAAAGCGGATGTCTACGTACCCTCTCCATAGTTCAAAGGGATCAAACACGACCGTAGTTTGTCGCTTTTTTTGCTTATATAGTATGAACTACCCTATGGCAACAACTATCTCTTAGATGATATGAACTTCTTTGCTTTGGTAGCAATCATCCCTTACCTTAGATTATATGAACTACTTATCGTAATCAGCAACAATTTCTAACTTAAAACCACGCCATTTAGTCAATTACTTCCAACAAAACCCACGACTGTAAACAATCTTTCTCGCCAGTTAACATTGCTGCCAACAACAGTTCGATATACAAAGTAAAAATAACTTGTAATTGGCCGAGTGTGTTCTTTTCATATTATTATGTAAGTCTAGTAATAGCTTTGTAAGTGTAATCTAGCAAAACTTTGGATATTCCTTTTGTTCATTATGGGATCGATAATAGCTCACAAGTACAAACTATATGCATAACAAAACAAACGCCAAATGGATCACCAATTTGGTTCCAAGGAAGCAACATCAATAAAATTTCATGGAAATGATAAGTAAGCACAGAACCGTGTAAGACCCTATTAAGAGTAAACATCACTCATTCAAGTTCCACATTTTCTAACATGACACAATTTAGTAAGCATACTGCAGAGAGAACGGTCATGAAAACACAAGGTAAAATGCAACTACTACATTTGAACCAAAGTCATATATGTCCTTGTGAACAAGGTACCACTCACAAATATGTATCAACATTTTACTGTATAGTCTCTATTACACAGATACTCATAGTCATAACAAATGATGCTATGTGCAACTTACTAGTATCAACAATTGCTAAAACAAATGACAACAACATACTATGTTAAGTGTTATAGAAGAAAATGGGCTAAAACACTAAGAGAAGTCTGGTTTCATTTTGGAAGGCTATGTTTACAAAAAACCAAATTATCAATCTACCGAGCATTACACCCTTCACTACCAGGCAAGGTTTTTAGTAACAAGAGATAAATATAATAATCCCACAATTAAAATCCATTTTTCTTCATTTCAAATGTATAGCCCATAATTATACCTGTGAAGAAAACAATAAGCTGTAAACAGTAAGCTTTGTAACTCTTGTAAACATATTTAAAATTAAATAACCAGTGGAGTACCCTATTCGGCAGTACTATTTAAACCGAGAAGTATCCGTAGAATATACAGTTGATTTCAAGTCCGGTGTCGGTATTGCCAAGAACTAACAAGCCACTGTCATATTGTAAGCTCAAGTAGTCATCTTTCTCTCTCGTCTAACTATACCCACTTAATTTGTACCATACGTACCGCGTATACCAAAAAGAACTATAACTATACAAACAAAATTAACTAAGGAAAGCATATGTTATGCATATATGAATGACATTTTTGGCACAGCTTTTTACAGTATTTCGAAACAATTTCTCCACTCTAAACAGTCTAACGTAAACACATTTAAAATTGACAACATCAAAATCATAGACTAAGCAACGGGTAAAATGCTACATTTTTAACTTAAAGGTCCAAGTTTTAGTACTGCAATTCTATTTTAACTAGAACAATTATCTTTTCTCCAACCAATACATTATTTAGAACGGTAAAATGACGAGAAAGCTATAAAAGCAAATGATTGACAAGGAGACAATTCACAGACTGAAATCCAAATCTTTTCGTCAATTTACCATTATCATACAAAATGAAAATGCATAAAATTTAGTTTACCACTTTCAAGGATAAATAGTAAAACATGACCCAAGTTAATATTTGAATTATTATTAAGTTAGCTAGCAAGCATGGTTTCATACAAATACGGGTGGTAAGCATTTGTATCTGCTAATGCCACATACAGGCGTCCGGCCTTTTAAGCTACTCTAAAAGTTGGTGTACTATCTTATAGTTCGCATCATGCCATAAAACCCAGTATATATAGCAGTACCATAATACAAACCATCAAATTATATACATATATTCTATCTAAGAACCAAGGAACTACATACAGTCACAACATTAATCGACAAAACCACTAGTATCCCAAATTTGAAATCTAGTACTAACAATTTTAGAACATACAAATACTGTACAAGGAAGAAAATCAAGTAAGCGAACAATTAACCCTCAACCTACTAAACATGATTAACGGCTTTAGCAACCAAACATATAACCAACAAAAGATGACAAGTTCAAAGGCCATGTGAGAATCCAACTATATACATCTTTTCCACCAATATATACAAGAACCAAAACCAAGAAATGTGTCTAAAAAAAAACTTAAACATGAATCTGTAGAGAACTCTAACAACAATTTCCCAGACATTTCATTTTACAAAGACCAATTTTACAAGATAGCACACCATGAATACCAATTAAGAATAGGGCAGTAAAATCCAAATTAGACTGTGATATACATACCTAGCTTCCTTCAGAATCACCATCAGCACAACCAAAAGTAACAGGTAATCCATTGATGTAGCATCAAAACCACTAGTATCATGTCTCAGTTTATACATGCAAAGAGAATTGATCAAACCCTATTTTTTTCTAATCAAGCCAGGACTCAAAATCACTTTGAATCCTCCTGAAAAATCTTCGTAATTATCGGTAGCAACATCACCATCTCAACTGATTTTTATTTTCATTTTATTTTTGGTTGAATTTTGGGGGAGGAAGTAAAGAAAAAGAGAAACGGGAGAAGAGACGAAAATAGAACTCCCCCCTTTTATAAAATCAACCAGCCTCAATAGCAACAACTCGATGTGACCATATTTGATACCAATCACGTTCTCTTAGTCTTTATGGAATTGCATAAGTTTTTCCCGAGAAAGCAAAAGAGAAGACGGAAAGAAGAAAAGAAGAGGAAAGGAACTTCTTTCTCCAAGACTAATCCCCTTCTGATTCTTTTGGTTTTAGTTTTGTTCGATCAAAGTACTCAAATGCCCCTCCTAACTAGCTCCTTAGATTACAAATGTAAGACATGCTTAAAATATCTAGATTTCTCGTAACATCTTCTGAGCATCACTATTAGCATTACTAAGAGATAGCTTAAAAGTGTTAAAGACATTTGAGTATTAGACTTTTAGGCACTCTAAATATAGAATTTGGTTAAACCCAAGCAAAAATTTGGAATGTCACATCCACACTGACGGATGATCGTAGTGGCTAAGTAGGGATAAAATATTGTTGAGGTTCAGGTCATTACAAATGGTATCAGAGCCGATGATGGTCATCTGCCGAGGATGAAAGAGTACGTTGGACGAGGTGTTCTAGGTACTGATCTCATGAGTGGCAGGGAACATCGGAGATCTGGGCTTGTATATTCCGGAGCCAAGGACGGCTTTAATTTAAGGTGGTGGTATTATAATATCCCGATTCGGCATGTAGGGTTCGCCGGATGGAATATAGGTAATGGTTTGTCATTTGCTAACGTCGATGCCTTTTCAGCAAAGTTGGCTCCAGAGTTTAAAAAACTCTGCAGTTAAACATGCTTGGACGGAAGTAATCTAGAGATGGGTGACCTCCTGGGAAGCTGCTGCGGATGACCGCAGTGCTGTGTTTTAAAAATAGTGGTAAAAGACTCGATACTCAGACTTGTGAAGATTTGATTTTTACACCTAATTTTTAATACTAAAAATAAAGAAGATTAATTGATTTAATATTATGGAAAGAACTGAGACTAAGGATTCCACCATTAAACAATTTTTCAAGTGATTTAGTATTAATAATTATCCTGCAACTCATACATTCAATTGATTCTAAATATTCCCAAAGTTAGATTTTCAAAATAATAGTTGTTAATCAAAAGTATGAGACATCAGTAGCCCTAAACTAAGCATGACCCATCAAAAGAAAACACAACTAATTGATAAAAATCATTATTTCAAATTTAATCCAAAGCAAATAATCATAAAAGAATTGCAAAAATTAATTAGATAAAAATATACCACTTTATTATTGGAAAAATGGCTTCCTCCGCCGCCTCAGCAATGGGGTCTAGATCCTCATGTTGTAAACACTCTCAAAATATGTATTGATGGCTCAAAACTTGTTTACAAAGTTGAAAAGAGTGAAAATTATGTAAAACAGTGAGTTTGCAACGGTGTAATAGTGTTGCAGACAACTGTTTCCACTGTTACAGAAGAAAAAATATTTCTGCTGAAGATAAACATTGTTGTTATGAATATATCTGTTGCTAATGGTTGAAGGAATCGTCGCAAGTGAAGATAAATGTAGCAAATGCGAAGATACCCGTTGTTGTTTAGTTGAAGAAATCATCGATGTATCCTTGTTATTCACGTTAAGCAGCAGCAACAATATGTTTTCTTCCTTTTTTTTTTCAATTGAAGCTTTTTTTTTATTTTTATTCGACATCTTTGCTTTATATATGCTCATCCAACCCTAACGACTCCTCCCAAGATAGTGAATCAAAACAACTCTTAAATCTCGTATGAATCTGAAATAGAGGAGATTTTCTTTTCCCAAAAGTTACGGGAATTTTCATTCACTCCTCTCTTTTTCTACGCGTCTTCTAAGTTATCCAAACTCTCCAAATTCCCTCAGGACTTAATCAAGACTCGGTTCATAAAAATCATGGTGTAATATCCACTCCTAATCCTTCACGAAAATCCAAAAATCCCGAGTATTTTTCTCCTTCCCTGTTTTGTCGAGAATTGATGGTAACACTTTTTTTTTGAATATGAGAAGTATACCATCCCTGTTTCATCTCCACAAACTAAACCCAATCCAACTCTAACCAAAACTCCGACTAAATCTCAGCAGAAATCATTATAAAAAACCCGAGAATAACTCTAGCCATTGTTTTATCAAAACCTGATGATCCATCCAAATTCAGCCCAATCAAACACCCATACCAGCATTGTATAGCCTAATAAAGTCTAACCCAGCAAAATCCAGCGATTAAATCTCTATCAAAGAACTTCAAAAATCGAACCCTAATTCTGTAACTTTTTTTCCCGCCAAAACTTTGAGTTTGAATTTGGGAAGAAGCTGGTGTCCCCTTAGCTCCGACTGATGTCCCTTTATCAGTTGTCATTGGGTGCCTTAAACATTTTTTTTCTACAAAGACATAAAAATCCATGATAGGTACAAAATTGAGTACTAGTAATACAGAGAATTGAGCACTACTTAGAAACGAAAATATGTCTATCACACAGCGGTGTCCGTAGAAAACCCACACCGCCGGATGAACGTAATAGTTAAGTGGGAACAATATCAATGGAGGGTCGGGTCATTACAAATAATGTAATACCCAGTGTTTTTAATTACTTTTTGGGGTCAGATTTTACACGACTTAGTTTACCTTGTTAATTGGGTTGTTGTAGAGTTATTTTCTTTTTCCTTAGCCTAGGTCTTGACACTTGATCATACATTTAAAAATTCCTTCTTTTATCACTTAGTAAAAGGTTATGGTGGAAATAAGTCATCTAATTTGTTTTAATAGATAAATAAAATTTAAGGAAAATAAAATATAACTAAAAAAAATAATATAATATAATATGAGATTTTATACTACTACTAATTAGTATAGGACTTACTATAAATAAATAGGGAGAAAAGTAGTAGAAAAGTTAGAAAACCAAAAACTATGGAGAGGGAGAAGAAGATGAATTGGAGATAGGGTTCTTGAGGAAGATTAATAAAGAAAATCAGTAGAGGATTGATGGAGTTGAGGTAGAATGCAAAACCCTTTCTCTTTTGATGTTTTTCTTTGGGTGTTTATTTCGTATGTTTTTGTATTGTTAAGGCTTAGTAATTTATTCACACAAATATGTATATCTGATTAATTATCAGGATTCTTATGTTGGTAGATAACATGATTAGGTATCACTGGTCAAATTTTGAGCATAACCCACCATAAATTTACCGTTAAATGTTTGTTTTAATTTGGATAATATCTTCTGAAATTCTGAACAGTTTCTATTTATCACATTTTTGATTGATTTAGGTTACCTTAATGATGTTAGAATGATTTGGAATACAATGAAAATTGTAGATTTTTGTGTTATCTTTTATTGTGGGTTGAATTTGCTCAATTTAAGAATATTATGAATTTACTATGAATATTTTGGTAACATGATGTAATATGCCCAATTTTCATGTTGATCTTGTAAAATAAATACCTTAAGTTTGAGTCATTGGCTTGTGGTAAATTTTGGATATGTTATATCTTATGGTGTCAGGAATGTTCACTAAGAATTTGAGGGCGGCCAGACAAAGTAATATCCATTAAATAATAAGTGTAAGATGTCTGCAGTTTGTAAAAATTATTCTTGTTTGCATATATGCTTGAGTGAAATACATCATTACTTGTTTGTCATATGATTTGATAGTATTTGTTGTAAAAATGATTTACAAAAAGAAATGAGTTCATGTTTTTCCGTTAGATGGAACCAAGTGGTAATGATTCCAGAGAGAGAATGGTAATGATTCTCAAGAACGTATAGGGTAATGATCCTATGATCCATCGATGACGGCTTTCCGTGCCGAGGTAAAGTGATAGGTGGGTGTACGAACCAATGTTTTCGTACCATGAACTCATGTGTTAAAATATGAATTGCATAACTTATTGGAATCATTATTGGTATTGTGATTGTTGAATATATATCCTTGATTGGTTGAAGTTGTACTATATTTCTTGTTATATGTTTTTACTTGATGAATTGATTTTGTTTCCACATCTTTAGAGAATGGGAGTGCATTCTATTGAGCTGTCATCTCACCCCAATTGACATCCTTGCAGATTAATAAAAAGTTAAAAGTAGAACTAGGAAGTTAGTTACCTTCATGATTGTGTTGTTTTTCTTGTAGTTGCTTGAAGTGTAATTTGGTATAATTGTTTCATCAAAATATTGTTATAGGTGTTTAAATAGTAAATTCATGTATATAAAAGTTTAATTGTTTTTGGTAAAATAATTATATATAATAAAATCTATGCATCTTTCTTGTTCCGACCCGTAACGCCTTGAGTTCGGATCTCCGTATGGGTTTGACCCTGGTCCAGAGCTCGGGGTGTTACAACTTGGTATCATAACTTTAGGATTTAGATCTTTAATAGGACCGTAAATAAATTATTTCGTATGTCGGTATACATGCTTGTTTGATTTGATTGTTGTATTGTTCTTTTCATCTTTTGAGTTGTACTCTGGCTTTTATGGAATTCATGTGAATTTTTTTGTTATGTACTGGATTGAATTTTCATGTTGTTTGTTTTATTACGTGAAATTCGTAGGTTGTAAGTATGTTCTAAATTTCGTCCGAAATTTCCTTCAAGGGTGGTAGAATATAATACCCGGTGTTTTTAATTATTTTTTCAGGTTGGATTTTACCCGACTTAGTTTACCTTGTTAATCGGGTTGTTGTAGAGTTATTTTCCTTTGCCTTAGCCTAGGTCTTGACACTTGATCATACATTTAATTCCTTCTTCTATCACTTAGTAAAAGGTTATGGTGAAAATATAGTCATCCAATTTATTTTTAACAGGTAAATAAAATTAAAGGAGAATAAAATATGATTAAAAGAATTAATAAAATAATAATTTGAGATTTAATACTACTATTAATAATAATTAATATAAGGTCTATTATAAATAAATAGGAAGAAAGGTATCAAAGAAGTTAGAAAACCAAAATCCATGGAGAGGGAAGATGAATTAAAGCAAAGGTTTTTAGGAAGATTAATCAAGAAAATCAGTAGAGGATCGATGGAATTGAGGTAGAATGCAAAACCACCCGTTCTCTTTTGATGTTTTTCTTTGGGTGTTTATTTGACACTTCGTTCCACTCCTTTCATTTATACTCCAAGTGTGATTGCTATAATATATACTTCCTCGACCACTTCAAGACAGATCGATCTTAAGAAGATTATTGCCTACTCCCCTGCAGCTCATATGAATCTGGTGACTATTGGTATGTTTA
>JAJJMC010010584.1:9257740-9440565 GCA_023531435.1 Papaver californicum
ATACCTGGGTGTCCTCTGGCAGCACCATCTGTGTTGATCTTAATCCATTGTAAGTTAGGGTTGGTCCATCCCACTGAGATGGTTGTTGTTGTTCTGATGGCGTTTGATGGGCTACTAGTCGATGAGTCGCCAGGAATAACAAGAGGAAGGGCCCTTATTGCCCAGGAGAACTCATGTTGTTTATTAAATGATCTCAAAACAATACCATCAAATTTTGGTTAGGAGTGACGGATATACGCTCATTTATGATCAACCAGAGAGACCAGAGGAGAAAACAAAAATAGGTTATGGTTGAGGGGGGCTCGGTTGTTTTAAAAGTTGAGTAATGGTTGTTTATGAGGTTATAGAAGTCGGAAGGGTATTGTTATCATGCTAATTGTTTGAGAGGTAAACTAGGAGGGTCTTCCAGGCTAAGTTTTCTATTGGGCAGGGTAGAAGCAAGTGGTCGGTCGTCTCTAGTTCAGTGTTGGACATGGTATAAAGACTAGCATTGATAATTAGAATGCAATATAGAGTGGAAAAGGTGGGTAGGCCTTCATTGATTACTTTCCACAAGAAAAGTTGTGTTTTAGGTGGACAAGGTAAAATCCACAGGAATTTGGATACTGGGAGGGGGTTTTGACTGGGTTGTTGGTTGACTTCTTGGGTTAGACATTTATATTAAGAAAAGCGGCAGTGTACCTTACAGTTTTTGAATGCGGCCAAATAATCTTATCAAGTGGGATATCTTTGGGGAGGCGGATGTTTATAAATTTTGTTCTGCGAGTGGTGGAAACATGTCGAGTTTATCATTTATCCAGTTGTAAGTCAGAGGATCAATGATATATGCTACTGTTTGAATGAGGTAACATTGTGTAGGGTCTAGGTTGGGGAAATTTGGAATCCAGTTATCCTGGATAGGGGTTGTTAATCCTCTTCCAATACGCTGGGAAATTAAATTTTAGTAGGTGGGTATGAGCCATGTTAATTGTTTCATTGTGTGCTGGAATAAGAGGGAATAATAGGGGGGCTTTGGAAAATTGATTGTTCTTTGAGATATTTCTCTTGACATAGGATGGCCAAGATAGAGTCAGGATGGTCATGCAAATTACAAAGCCTTTTCATAAGTAGTTCTTTATTATGTTCACTACTTTTTCTAATACCAAGTCCACCTGCTAAGATTGGTTTGGATAATTTATCCCAACTGATACGTTGGAAAGCCGACTTTGTTTTACTGCAAGCGCACAATGTTGAAAGATGTAGACAATAGCAAATACGGTTCGTTCCCACGAGGAGTGTGTGTTACTTAGGAGTGTGTATCACTTATACTAATTAATTCAATTAAATTTCGAGTCAAAAGATGTTTTTTTGATTTTTGTAAAGAATTAAACTAATAAATGAATTAAAACTATTTAACGAAGATTGAAATCAATAATAGAAAAACGTTAAGGTTTCGGGAATCCGTTGTAGATTAGGGTTTACTTGCGTTCATCACAAATGGTATCGATTTTACTCGTGCAAAATAGCAAATCTATCTACTAATACACAGAAGATATTTCGTTTAAGAATCGAAGAAAAAAAATTCAAAAAGAATTGTTTGTTCTCAACCTAAGGTAGAATTTCGAAGTACTAAGTATATGTAATGACCCGACCTTCCACCGATATTGTCCCCACTTAGCCACTGCAGTTATCCGGCAGTGTGGGATTTTCAACGGGCACCGCTGCGGTTATCCAGCAATAGCTTCCCAGGAGATCACCCATCCCTGGATTACTCCCGCCCGAGCACGCTTAACTACAGAGCTTTTTTCTAACTATGGAGTCAACTGTGCTGAAAAGGCCTCGGTGTTAGGAAAGGACAAACCACTACCTTTATTCCATACATCAAACCCTACCTGTCGAATCGGGGTATTACAATACCACCACCTTAAATTGGAGCCGTTTTCGGCTCCGGAATATATTCAATCCCAGATCTCCGACGTTCCCTACCACCTATGAGACCAATACCTGGAAAACCTGTCCAGCGTACTCTCTCACCCTTGGTAAGTGACCCGTCGTCGGCTGTGATACCATTTGTAATGACCCGATATTGTCCTCACTTAGCCACTGCGGTTATCAGGCAGTGTGGGGTTTTCAACGGGCACCGCTGTGGTTATCCAGCAGCAGCTTCCCAGGAGTTCACCCATCCCTGAATTACTTCCGCCCGAGCACGCTTGACTGTAGAGATTTTTTCTAACACCGAGCCTTTTCAGCACAACTGGCTCAGAGTTGGCGAAAAGCTCTGCAGTTAAGCGTTCTCGGGCTGGAGTAATCCAGGGATAAGTGACCTCCTGGGAAGCTGCTGTTGGATAACTACAGCGGTGCCCGTTGAAAACCCTATACTTCCGGATAACCGCAGTGGCTAAGTGGGGACAATACCGGTGAAGGGTCGGGTCATTACAGTATATGTGGCATAAATAGTCAAAGAATATTCATAAATCGATTATCGTGAAAGGGTCAACGAGTTCTCTACTAATCAAACAATGAACTATACATTACGTAGAACATGAAAAATCATCGAGAAAGATAAAACATCGAAAGAGAGACAAAACATTAACATTAAGCTTTAGTAGTTGAAAACCCTAGTTTTGAAACACAAAAAAATTAATACTACAAGTTCATCCTTTTACCCTAACAAAGACATTTAGATAGACATGGCTTTCTTAAAAACCATTAAAATTGGTTAAGAAAATAATAAAGTTAATTAAAATCAAAAACGAAAAAAAAATAGCTAAACCCTTCTCTACTGTTCATGGCTTCTCCAACTTCAGCGTCAAAGTACTCTACGTTTTTTTTCTGTTCGTCCTGGTCTCGTCTGTGAGGTTACATCTTGAATTGAAGCTTACGGCTTCTTTATATAGACACCACTAACCGCCTCTAATAGAGTTCCACTCTAATTAGGAATCTAGGTTTTCCTTATCTCATCAACGACTTGTAGACTTAGCTTTCGAAGCAACACGGATTTGAACGCCTCTAATTACTATAATTCTTCCCGGAAATATCTTGCACACGCTTTTAATTTCTTCCGTTGAAAAACCAGTCTTTATATTCCACTCAAACTCTACTCTTTCCCCGACTTCACAAACTCTCAACTGCCATCACTACCTCACTCGAACCTTCCTTGATTATTCGAAACTCAAGTGCCAATAGATTCACATTCTTGTCCATCTGAAACTCCTTGAGCTCACTGCAGACCTCGATCACCATCTTCTCCCGAGCCAAACCATACACCACAGACTTCTCATTAACCTCTCGATTGAACCTTGCCCAGCAATCTCTTCTTATTTTCTGCGAACAATCTCAACAACATCCATCACAACTTTAAACAACTTCTCGAGTTTTTCCAATCATCACAGACTCTTTCTTTATTCACTTTTGTCCCTCACAGACCATCAAAGAATTGAGCTTGAACTTCTACAGGTCCACCTTATCAACTGCCGTCAATGGCATTAACTCCATCACCACTGTTACTGAGTTAAAACTCTCCATAAACTGTAACCCAAATATTATAACACCTCCACCAACTCGCTGCACCCTCTAAACTTGCAATCAACCATCAATCATCTTTGTCATGATCATCATGATCAATCAATGACAGTTAGCCTAAAACCTCTTTTCTTGGATAATTTTGTATTCACTCGTTGCTTCATCCTAAATGATCCCAACACACTCAAATAACTCCCATTAATCCACCTAATTCATAACCATCAGTGTCACAAAGAGCAACCGGAGTTGGCTCTGTTTTTTTCTCATTCGAAATGGTGAAGAAGACGAGAGGTGGCCCCGAGTAAATCATCTGCTGCTTTTATAACAATTCACATAAATGGCAGCCCCTAGCATAAGTCGCAGTGCGTATAACAACATTTGAATTCGGCTGCCTCTTAGCGCATAACGGAGTGCCAATAGTAATTGCCTTTGAAATGACCATTTTCCCCTTAGTACTCGTTTTGCTCATAACTTTCTCATACGAAGTCGGAATGACCTCGCTCTTTCGCCGTTGGCTTTGTAATTCAATTTTCTACAAGATGAAATCTTGGAATAGACTGAGTTCCACTGGTTCTTTAGAAATTCTTCCTTGTAGAGCTCAATTTCACTTCTTTCATAGATGTAACCTAATAAAACACATAAACTACAAAAGTAATAATAATACAGTAATTCACACAAAATCTAGCAAATCAGTATAAGGAAATGATACTTAAAATATGTAAATTATGTACTTATCAAATTCCCCCACACTTGCCTTTTGCTAGTCCTCGAGCAAACTACAAATATAAACTAACCTAAACTACAACAACTCCCTTTCGTTGAGGATACGGTCACACTTAGCATGTGCAACAAGCCTTTAAACCTCTAGGTGTCCCTAGTGAACGAGTTATAGTCTCGTGAGGATTTACTAGAGATTTAACCACAAAACCTGCTCAAACTCTCAAATATTCCTAAATCGTAAGCATCCAAAGATCTAGGTGGACATAAAGTTTCTGCACACTAATAATAAGAAGTTAGATGTATCAAAGAACATTATTCTCATGATTAACTCTTGAGTTAGGAGAAAACCACCATATGAGAATCCTAGTTCCATAGCGACCGAATGTTTCTGCCTCACCAATAGGGTTTTTATGAATTTGACACTCAAAAGACGCACTTTATGGTTCTCATGTGTGCAGGCAGGAATGAAGATAGAAATCCTGCACATGTTAAATGGTAGGAAGGGAATACCTTCCAAATTATATCTGAATATCCCATATATATGTGGGAAGAAATTACCTGTTTAATGATGATCTCTACGAAAGGAAATCAATCACTATGCAAGGATGGGAATGGTCACTCACCTTCTCATCCAATCTACAATCAACACCACTCTCACAGCGCCCATAAAAACGTCTTCGGCTTCGGCTTCAACTGTAGATGATGAACTCTTGAACTTTGTAAAACTCTGAAAATTGATAACTCTTTTCCTCTAAAATTATTGTTGTTTTTAAAACTCTTTATAGATTTCTTCTTCCCCACGACCTTAATGAATAAATACAAAAACAAATATACTCTAAAGCAATAAAAATAAACATATTTTTATTTTATTTTTTAAAGATAAAAAATGTGAAATACAAACTAAAATAATAAAAATAAAAGTAATATGCCGTGGAGAAAGGACTTTACCACTTGATTCGTCACAACTTGTATTGTCTCGGTTTCACGTTTTTGCTCATAACTTTCTCATACGAAGTCGGAATGACCTCGTACTTTCGCCATTGGCTTCATAATTCAATTTTCTACAAGCCGAAATCTTTGAATAGACTGAGTTCCATTGGGTCTTTAGAAATTCTTCCTTGTAGATATTAATTTCACTTCTCTCAGAGATATAACCTAATAAAACACATAAACTACTAAAGTAATAATAATAATACACAGTAATTCACACAAAATCTAGCAAATAAGTATAAGGAAATGATACTTAAAATATGTAAATTATGCACTTATCACCAACCTAGAGGATGGAGTTTTTTCAATGAGGAGTCATGTCCCCAGAAGAAGTTCCTGGTGATACGCTCTATTTGTTTATGCACATGGGTGGGAAGAATTTAAGTTTGCATGAGGTGGTTAGAGGTGGGTGTTAGGAAGTTTTGATGAGAACTAACCTTCCAGCAGGTGTGAGGCATTTTGTCATCCATCATTTTTCTTTCCTTGCTAGCCTTTGAAACAAAGGTTCGAATATGCACCGAGATGATCTTCCAAGTTTGAATTGGACCATTAGATAGATAGGGGGATTTGAAGTGGTAGGAATTTCAAATAGTTGATTTGTATTGTCCACTTAATGTTGGTCCAGTCTCGGATGACGTGTAATTATGGATTTGGAAGTATTAATTATATGTCGCGCTGAGGTGTCGTATGAGTTGAGTAAATTCTTGAGGTGATTGCTGCTTTCCGTGGACGCTTTGAAGGTGATTAAGAGGTCATCTGCATACATTAGGTGCAAGATGGCTGGCGCTTTTTGAGCTATACGAAGTCCTCCAAGAAGCTTTTTGTTTTTCAGGTTTCTCAAGTTTGTGGATAATATTTCCGCACAGATTATGGAAATATAAGAAGATAGTGGATCTCCCTGTCTTATGCCTCTAGTTGGTGTGATATATCCGTGCAGAGTGTTGTTGATGTTAACTGAATATGTAACTGTAATAACACAAAGCATAATATAGTCCACAAAGGTTGATGGAAAACCTAGTTTCGTGAGGCTGTTTTGATGAAGCCCCAATCCAAACTGTCATATGCCTTTTGAATATCCATCTTTAGGGATATTTTTGGGTCTTTGGTTAGGGGTGAAGATTTGATGTAGTGGAATAGTTCTGCCGCAATTGCTATATTATCATGAATTAATCTTTGGGGGTACAAAGGCACTTTGATAAGGGCTTATCAAGAATGAGAGAAGCGGTCTAATACGGTTGACTAGAATTTTGGCAATGATTTTATAGGTGACGTCGCAGAGACCTACCGGTTTGAATTGTGATGGTTTTGAAGGATGTTCAATTCTTGGAATTAGTGTGAGGTTTGTGTGGTTCATGAGTGGGTGATTATTCAGTGAATTAAAAAAACTCGGAACCATCGTTATCAATTGAGTATGAGTAGTTTTCCAGAATATTTTGAAGAACTTACTTGTGTAGCCATCGGGGCCGGGATCTCACTCGGAATCTATAGAGAAAAGTGCTTCTTTGATTTCCAATGGGTTACCTCATCAATCAGCATAACGCATTGTCTAGGAGTTAGTGTAGGAGTGATTTCTCCGAATAGATCCTCATTTATCGTTGTGGGTGTTGTCGTATATTGTTCAGTATAATGTTCCAGAATGAGGCGTATAACTTCATCTTTGTTGGTTACTCAATTATTTTGAGAGTCCTGTAATTTATATATATTATTGTACCCCCAATGAATGGTTTCTTTGGTGTGGAAGAAGGTTGTGTTATTGTCGCCTGATTGCAGACATTGAATTCTGGATCTTTGTTGCCAAAAAGTTGTATGACATTGGAGTAGAGTCATATGGTGACTTCTAAGCTCATTTTCCCGTAATAACCAATAGTCCTGCACAATTCCTTGTCGTTAGCGCATTGTTGTTGTGCTAACTTTATTTGTGTTGTTAAATTCTTGATCATTGTCGGGAGGTGACCAAACGTTTCCTTGTTCCATTCGGTAAGGGTTTGAATGGTGATGATGAGTTTCAGTTGCATATCTACAGAAGGTTCTATGTCTCCTTGCTGGGTCCACGCGTTGTCCACCATTTGCTTGAGTTGCAAATGAATGAGACACAGATGTTCAAATTTATAATTCTTTATTCCCCTCCAATCAATCGTTTTTGTTTGCAGTAAGATTGGAGCATGATCAGAAGCTATCTTGGGGAGATGAGTAACTCCTGCATGGGGTTGGCTGTTCGCCAATGTTGAGTGACTAAAACTCTACCAAGGCGTCATAGAATATTATCTTCCCTAGATGATTGTTTGTCTATGTAAAAGGATCTCCTTAGAATCTCATATCAATAAATCTCATATGGTTGATCATTGTGAGAAAATGTTAAGTCTGTGCTACATTACTTGTCTTCCTCCCTTTTTTCCAACTGATCCATTATATCGTTGAAAAATCCTAACGATAGCCATGGAGTGGCAAATTTATGTTATGGAAGATTGTTGGAAAATCTTGTGAATACATGAAGTGTTGGAGCAGAATATGGAAATGAGAAAATAATAGAAGTATGAAAATAATGAATGTTATAGCAAATTATGAATTAAGATCACTTTGACTTGGTTTTGTTGTGTAGACTGTGCAGTTTTGGAATTGAAGAGTTTAGCAGTAGTTGGAAGCTGAATTTGAGAAGGGACTGACTATGTTGCAGAGATATTAGTAGCAATGTAGCTTGAAGGTGCAGAAGTAAATGTCACAAATCTTGTCTCGATTTTAAATTACTTTTCGCTAGATGGCAATATTTATGAAGTTATATTGCAGCTACAGTGGCAATTGGTAGAAGTATATGTGAAGAATAGTACTAGGAAGATAAAGACCAACAAAATCAGTTCACAGAAGAAATGCAGAAGAATTTCAAAGGTGCTTCTATTGTTGACCTGGAGTTAACAGAAATAGGAAACACAGGCCTGCAGGAGGAGTTAGTAGTATAGAAAAAAAACATAGGGGAAGCAGTCAGTACAATAGTAGGAGTTAGCTAAAACACTGGCTCTAACAAACTAAGGAATCAAAGGGGTTAAAAGCAATTAACAAAGTCAGCAAAAGCTCAACACAACCGAAAAGTTATGCAGAATTAGTAAGGCTACTAATCTCAAACAAAGTTAAACCTAAATACAACAAATAATTTAAAATAAAGTGTAAAGTAAAATTTCGATTATGAAAAAACAATACAAGATAATTAGGACTAGACTACCGGCCCATGGAGAACTACACTTAGGTTGTGCTGTTTAGTTATGTGACACATTTGGGAAATTGTTATGGGAATATCTTTGTTGTAGGTGTTGTTGATGCGATATTGCTGATGTTGCATGGTAATGATAATGCTCCAGCTCATTTAAGACTAGTTCTAACTCTTTCATGGTCTTAGAAAAAACATGACGAAGATGGTGCTGCAGTCATAAATAATCTGCCTTTAACTGGTAATGAATGATGTTGATGCTGCTGTAGTGTCTATATGGAGATTTCTTGGGTTTTTTCACTCGCCAATCTCATAAGATGCAAGATTACTAATATGAAGGGCTGCATCATAATAAAATGAAGTCAAAACCTGATAGAAAGCAGTCCATTATGTCTGAATTGAGGTGGACGAAAGGCACAAGACATCACTGCCTAACTATGAAGTTGTTATTATATCTCCGAAGGATTATTTATGAGATAAAACATGCACAACGAGATAATAGTCTTCTTTAAAGGCAAACTGGTCTCAACATCATAAAAGTCTTCTTTTATGATGAACTTTTACTTCATCATAAAAGTTCTTCAAAATATACTTCTTAACTAATGTCTAAATCTCAAACCAACTCAGATAGTAGCATAAACCATATATGAAAACATAAGTCCAAACCACCTTGCAGATATACTTCTAGTGAAACTCCCAAGAAAATCAAGCACAAATAACATGGTACGAGAAAAATTTCTGGTAAAGGATAAAGGATAAAACCACCAACATGACAAAGCGCAAGGTGTTGATATACATCAGGAAGATCTGGTGATATAAAACAGAAGAAAGGCTTCTACCAACAATCAGGTTCAGATAGATCGCAAGAAAAGGATAAAGCTTAGAACCTTCAGCCGACTGACTAGAGGCTAAGGTTATGAATTAACAAAAAACATGTAAAGATTTGATGAGAAAGTTGGTTTACAAATTTGTCCAGACTCAACTAAAGATAGATGAAGTGCAAACTGGAAGGAAGGTGTAATTGGCATGAAAACAGGCTTGGCATTAATAAAAGTTGTGCAGGTGCATACAGGTATTCGATAAAAAGGAAATGTTGATATCTTGTCTTCATTTAGGAGTGAATTAATGTTGCATGCATCAAAAAACATGAGAGGAAGGCATGGGAGATGATGGGTTTTGTCTTGATTATCTACCCTAAGTTCTAATTAATCTTAAAATCAATCGATACCCAAACAAGAGCTAATTAGCATCATGGAAATATGATAGATACCTTTATCTTAAAATCAGTGGTATTGATTGTTTCCCAATAGAAGTATGATGACTAACCAGCCTAAGAACACCAACATCAAACAACCAATTATGTTGCAGAATCAAAGAATCCAAGATAATTGTACATCAGAAGCAGCAGAAATAAAATCCGTTGCAGCATCATTTAATCGAAGGAGAGCAGCATCAGAATTTTTAACTCCATAAAGTGTTCACCCAGCACAAAATCAATCGAATCAAATAGGATAATCCCATGAAATAATTTATCACATAGATCTAAACATTAGCAACATAGGTGAGTCTCTAGGGCTGGTAAAAAGTGGCTAGCCGGGATAAAATTGAAAATCCATGGCTGAATTTAGAGTTTTTATTTTTTTTTTGTTGTAGCTTAGGTTTTTTTTTTCTTTTTAGTTTTTAGTTTTAGTTTATTGACGATCTTTTTTATGTTTTTATTTTGAAATTTTCCCGGATACTATGGATTTACAGAGATTGTGTCCAGATTATCGAGAGGATGAATCATCTAATAGACATCTCGGGGAATGTATGTATGGATCATGGTATAAGGTAATTCAGGAACATAAAAGGGATAATTATTTACGTAAGTGAAAAATCAAATGTTGAGATTTTTATCCAAAGAATTCCTAGTCCGGAGGATACTTTTATTTTGTTTATGTAGACTACACAAAACGCCGCAACTAATTTAGAGGAAACTACCACATAGATAATAACCAACTTGGAATAACAAATACGTCAAATTTTCTGAGTACCTAGAAAATTTGCCGATTTTTAGTATTGTACATGCCAAATTAATTGATACATCACTAACGTAAGAATCTCCATAATTTGTTCTTTACACACTTACATGTGTGGTAATACCCAAGTGTGGGTTAACCTTTTGATAGTTTTATTATCAATCCATTATAGCGAAGGTAAGAAACTGTTATTAACCTTATATTTTGTTTTGCGGGGGATCCACAACTTTTTAGATTGTTAATATGTGGTGATTTTTTTATTTAGTCTAATATGTTAAATTTAATTATTTAATATTTTTTAATATTTTTAGTTTTTTTTTTTTACAAGGATACAAATATCATGTGTTTCATGGGAGTTAACTCATCGATTTCTTTCTCCGGATGAGAACTTTAAACTAAACGTTAAATAGGAGGCAATCTATAGATTTCATATCTTTATCTATTATTGACGACCGAAGGGAGTCCTTTTATATGATGAGAAAATGTAAAATTTGATTATCGCAGTTGAGTGACTAATGTTTTCCAATTTCATCCCAATTTAATCAAATTGGAAGACAATATATCATTCTTTTTAAAAATTAATTTGCTAATTAAAGTTTCAAGTTCCCCAATTGATGTTAAACCCCATCAACTCGATCAAACAAATTGGTCATAAATTATTCCAAAGAACAATAAAAATTAAAACTAAACTGATTAGGAGCGGTTATATCCGTTCCAAAACACACAACATTGAAATTAGACCAAGAACATTTGGGAATGTTTATATCAGTCCCCAACTGATAACCGTCATAAAATATTAAATTTTAGTTAAAATTAAATTATATCATATTCGTTCGAATTTTCGGTTGGCTCCTAACGTAGACACAATCATCTAGTATGTATTAGTTTTCTTAGTTATTATATTATCTTAGGCATTTCTCATCTTAAATGTTACGAATTCCTACCATCTATAAGGAAAATTTTATGATAGAAAAAAAATTCTCGTTAAAAATATCATGTTTTAAGACATTTCGATAAAATGGCTCCTTAAACTTTGTTCGTAGTCGGAATTCAATGATTGGCCCAATTTTTTCAAGGGGAAATTCTTGACATTATAATGCAATTGAAAAAATCTATATTTAGAGTTCATTTGGAGGAGATATTTGATCCACAAAAGGTTCCAGAAGTTTTCCTGATTTTTCAAATTTAATACATTTTACCGCGAATGCCATATCTTATAGTCTGCGACTCGAAATACTTAGCCTTTTAACACGTTACAATAAAGACATATGCTAGTATTTGTTATGAAGAATATTTGACCTAATTCCTTACCCATATGTACAATTTTTGATGAAGTCACTATTTCGTCAGAATTCAGAATTTTATTTTTTGAACATTGAGAACAATGTGAAGTTTAACCGTGGGGAAGTATTTTCACATATAGAATTAGTAGCTTTTAGTTTGTATTTAATTTTCTAGATTTATTTTTATTTTATTTTTGTAAATATTTGTATGAAACCTCCGATTTTTAGATATTTAGAATCACATAGTATATTTTTAACTAAGTTTACATAAAGAATTCTTACCGAAATAACTGAACTTTGAATTGCTATAGAACTCACAATCGGTGTTCTTAATATTCTTGTAGAGTAATCGTAATGAACTTTATCCATCTCGGTATTAATTAAGTGAAGAAAGATTGCAATATTAAAGAGTCAACCAATCATTAGCGGAGACTACCCTTTGAGTGAGGCACCCAACCTTTCAATATCCATCTAGAGTGTATTCTTCTGCATTAAATCTAAGTAGAATGAAGATTTACTTAACCTAACACCCCTTTAACACTTTTTGATCTCTTGATTGCTAATTCAGTCAATCATGAGGGTAACATCAGATTAACCTCACTCTTGTAGTCTGAATTACAGGATATACCACTCTCGAAATAGTTAAAGATATAAACATTACCACCATCATCAACAAGTTAATAAATACCAATTTATGAAGAAGTTGAAAACGATTAAGTTTTATAAGCAACAACGGAAGAGAAAAATTTCATACTCAAAGTGAAAAAGAAAGAAAAATAAAAAGATGTGAATTTTGAAGTTTATGTGACCAAGACATTACCAAAGTAGTGAAGAATCAAGTGTAAAAGTTCTTTTCCCATGAAAATAAAAATAATAAATAAAATAACATTAATCATGACCATGGAGAAGAAATCTACAAAGAAGTTTTGAGACAACAAGTAATCTAAGAAAAAAAGTAAAGTTTTTTTTATCAAAGTTCTACGAGTTCGCAAGTTTATCATAAAAAGTTGAAGTCGAAGATGAAGATATTTCTATTGGACACTGTGAGAGAAATGTTAAATGTAGATCGGGTGAGAAGGTTAGTGAGCATTGCGTATATGGTTGATTTCCTTTCCTTGAGATCGTCAAAAAATAAAAGTAAGCATCACATTTCCTTGTTAAGTATTTTCTTTTTCATTCCTTCTTGCACACATGAGTGACCCATTCTATCATTTATTATTTATAATGAGCGACCGACCAAGAGAGGCAGAAGTCGAAACGAAATATTTATTGATTACTTTTGAAGCTTTTTTTCATTGTAAACAGAAGGGTCACTTGCATTAAATAAACACATTACATTTTTTCTCGTCGATTAAGTGTATTCATTATTTATGAATGTTCTCTTGTACTTCTAACTTATTATTATTATGTGGAGAAACTTTATGTACTCGTATCTCTTTGGATGCTTGTGATTGTGGCATTTGTAGGAGTTTCAGTATATTTAGTGGGTGTATCTTCTGTAAACCCTCATGTGACTAAAAATCGTCCACTAAGGTCACTTAGGGGTTTAAAGGTCTGTTGCACTAAGTGATCGTGTCATGCCTACGAAAGTGATTTAGAATTTTTTTTTTTATTTTTTAAGTAATATTATTTTGTTTTGCTCGAGGAATAATAAAATATAAGTATGTAAATATTTGATAATCATGTAAATTTTACATATTTAGACTCATATTTATACTAACTAGGACTAATTATTTGGCTAATATAATTATTTGAGCCATTTTTAGGAAATACAAGTGAATCTGATCGTCATGATGGAAAACAATCAAATAAGAACATATGCGTGTTTTTGGTAAAACCACCGTTACCGTTACTCCAGACACTAAATAAAAAGACCCAAATTAATTATGATTAATCATGTTAATTAAATATATACACCATTTACTTCCCTTCACGGCCAACATATTAAGAAGTTAAACAAGGTATTTAATTTGTTTACCAAAGTAGAACGTGTAAAAAGTAGTAACACCATTACATGACTTGGATCTAGGGGTGATTACAAAGCTCAGTCGAGTAGCGACAGGATGTATGGACCATAGGAGACAGTAAAAGAATGGCATGCATTTGATCACCAAATGCACATATGCATAGTTCTTTTAGGGGAAAAAGAAATATACTGTAAATAGTATTATTTGTAGGTTTGACAGATCAAAATCATAAAAGATGAGTCTAAACCAAGAAATGGCCGTTCACATCTTGCTTGGATCACAAAGATGGAGATGATGGGTTGATATTAAGGGAGGGAAGTAGAAAAGGTTGAGAAATCACCGTGTGATGATAATGGTAGTGCGTAGTTGTTTAACTATGGTGAAGACTGGATTTATGACTATAAATCTGATTATCTCTAGGATAGCTCTATTTTCTTCGAATAGATGAAGCCACCTATTTATATTCTTATAATGAACACACTGATTTCTCATAAGTGGTGGAAGTTCTGAAGAGATGGAGAAGTGATGATCGTGGATATTGTGGTGGAATCATGTCCGCTATGTCAGGAATACTGTATGACCACTACTCCCTCGTCATCTCATACACTCTTAACCGTCCCACTACTTATTACCTTCTCGTAGTGGATGTTTTTCCACATCGCACGTTGCTGTAAACCGCAAAACCAATACCCCAATGAGAATCCCCCATGTGATGTATTTGATATCTTGTAGAAAATAGTAAAGTCATAGACTAATACTATTTTGGTTAAGTTAGGACAATAACCTACTAAATTAGTGAGGCAAGTTGCTCAGTTCACTAGTGGTTAAGTAGACTGATCAGTGTCAAGTCTAGTGAAAATAATATAGTCAGTTTATTAATTGTGTGCAAGCTTGAAAGTATCAAGACTTGTAAATGTCACAAATTTAAAAGTGTTTTCAGTTAAAGTTTGTAAAAGTTCTCAAGGACCGGGCGCGAAGTGAGTACCATTCTCTCGAGGAAAGTCTAGTGGATCTAGCTCATAGATACCGCCATGAGTAGTTCGGCACTGGCACCAGGCCGATGCTATGGAAGAGGTTGGCGCTGGGTCGTGGCTAGCACTAGGCCAATGCCATGAAAGAGTCAAGGTTGTAGAGTAGAGCTGGCACTAGGCCAGCGCCATGCAGTGCCCCTCAGTGCTGGCTCTTCAGTAGTATTGCATCCAGAGGGAGAAATGGTAGGTTAGTGGCGCGTCCTCATGGAGCGGTGCTAGGGCAATGACGCTTTCTCAAGGATCGACACTGGAGTAATGATGCTTCTGATAGGAATGGTACTCGATGGTGACGTGTCCTTTGGGAACTGAGCTAAGGAAATTACGCTTCCTTGAGGAAGGTGCTGAGGTAGTGGCGTATCCTCGGGGAACGATGCTAAATTAAGAATGTGGATAGGACTTCTTGGATGTTTCGTCGTGAGTACATTAGTAAATTGATGTTTTTCAAATAAGAATTTGAATATCGTCGCGTATATTAAACAAGTTCAAGGAATTCATCCGTGGAAGTTTTGTGACTTGAGACTAAATCAATATTGTATATATATTTATACGAAGCTATAAGATCAGTATAGTTGTAGCTATTTGTGGATATTTTATTCTTATTTCTCTTACAAAATACAGATAGAAGTACATGACTCGTATTTTTTATATAAGTTCAGAATTATATGTGAATATTTTTATATTTCTGCTGCTGGACAGAGGATAATTTTACGATTAAAAAATCCACCATTAACGAAAAAAAACAATAGTTAAATTTTATTTGAGCTAACAATCGTTAAAGACGACGTGGATTTGATGGAGCGATGTTAAGCAAGTGTGATCATAGTAGAAGAAACTTTAGCTTGGTTTTCAAGACATGGAATAAAATGAGAAGGTGTCATGCACTTACAGAGAGTTAGGAAAGAGATTTTTTATACCAGGAACTAAAATTGGTGGGTGCGCCTAATCTAGGAGTAGTTGAGAGATTTTTGAAAACTATATAGGGAGGTTTAGGTGAATAGAAAAGGAGGACTAAATTTAGAGAACTAGATAATTAGGGTACCATATAGGTTTGAATAGGCTGTTGTTTTTCTTCTATTTTATGTTGTTTTTTTTATGTTTAATAAACCTTTGTTTAGGTAATTTTTCATGTTAAGACGACAAATAAATTTGTAAATATTAAATTATTTTAAGTTATAAAATGAAGTCCATATATTTTTCGTTTTTAATATAATATTTGAGTGTTTCAATTGATGGTTTTTAATTTATAATATTTTCATATTTTATGCCATGTACATTTCATAGTTTGGCACTAGACAAATGGATTTTATCAATCCTATTAATTAGTGTTCCATAATTTTTATTTAGTTTCTTATGCCATGTTATTTAGTACTTTAAATATTTAATTTTAGGTTAAGATCATATTTTTTAAAAATTATAATTAAGAATTTTATTGATAAATCTTCCGTATACGTAGCTATGTGTTGCTGTCTTGTATGAGTAATACGAGACTCTTGTGATAAGATGCAGATAGATTCAATGAATTTTCAAATTCTGTCACCTTGAATAATTCTTTTCTATTAGTAGTTTGGTTTTTTCAGCTTTAGTAATTTTAATTTTCTATTTATTTGAATAATATATTTCTAGTTTTTAATTATTGGTACTTTGAACATTATTCATGGGATAATCTGTACCTGTCGTTGTTTACAAATTAGACATCGTGAACTTACGGTATTACGAGAATGTCGTTTTGCGAACCATCAAGGGTCAGTCGTCATGATTAAGTTTCAGGTGAAACACGATTGACTTCTTTAAAACCTTTTTTGGGATCAAGAAGCGCTAGAAGTACCAATTGTGGGAAACTAGATTGTTATATATTTTTCTTTGATTGTACTTGTGACTAACTCGTCCGCTTAGGTCACTTAGGGGTTTAAAGGCTTATTCATGTGCTAAATGTAGTCGCGATTCCTGCGAAAGTGAGTTAGGATTTTATTTTATTTTTAAATTAATTTTGCTCGAGGACTAGCAAAATATAGGTTTGGGGGTATTTGATAAGCACTTAATTTATATACTTTTACCGCTTAATCAATATTTGTTAGTACCCATCTTTTTATATTAATATATTATTTTTTTATTTTTATAGGTTATATATTCAAAACCCGATGTTACAAATAAATTAGCTAAATGGCGTTTGCGAGAAAAGAGCACCTAATGCTACTCACGACATCGAAAAGAGGAAGAGTTAATTGGTTGCCTATTTAGTGTTGGTGCGCCACCTATCTATATCCACGGTCAAGAGAATGGACTAAATAACTTGTTTGTTCACTGAAACATGTGAACTCCACGAGTGGCTAGGAGGACGACAGACTTCTTTTGGTTCTCTGGTCTTGGAGTTTGGTGGGAGACGTGGTTAGAGGTGGACTAAAAAGGGCGGAAGAAAAACAAAACATTAATTGATGGTGAAAAAAGGCAGACCAAATCTGACATCACTAGGATAAAAGAGATTAGGTGCACGTATTGTTGGGTATGAAAGAAAGAAAGTGGAAAGAGGAATGAGTTTCTTTTTCTTTTAGGTTTGTTGGAGAAGATAAAGGGTTGGTAGGTGGAGGCAGAAAGCTAGAGAGGGGATAAGCTGTAAGGGAAGAGATGAGAGGAATTGAGAATCAGGGAGAGAGGCAGGTGGACGGCTGGTACAGAGGAGAGAGGGTTGTACGGTGAGAAGTGAAAGGGGGGAGAGAGACGGCTGATGGAGACGTGAGGGGAGAGAGGAAAGAAGGAGAGTGATTGAGAAAGAGAGATTAAACGAAAAGAGAAGTAGGGTGTGAGAGAGAGGGGGATTCATTGAGGGAGAGAGGAGAAAGTACGGTTAGGGGAAATAGAAAGATATATAGGGAGAAAGTCATACAGAGAAGAGAATAAGGGTTGTCAGGCGGAGAGAGATTGGACTGACAAGCTGGTGTTCCCTTTCTGTATAGCTACTGCACAGAGAGCAAAAAGGCACTGAAAGAAGATATTACCTCTCTTGTTTGGTTTAATCTTCTACTTTTTCTCTTAATTTATTTTTATGGGTTTTAAAAAACTCATTGCCATGTTCTAATTGATTTTGTAGCTAGAGTTTTATATTGAAACCACTTAAAGTTTTAGATCAATTAAATCAAATTATTTGATACAGACTATTATGATTTGAATAGATTAATTCCTGATTTTGATTATTGATTTAATGATAACATCAGTTGTTGTTTCACCGGTTCTATACAACACAGTAACATTTGCGCATAATTAATAGGATTGCAAATATATTTGTCTACTTATTTGATATTTCATGCTTGTGTTAAATCCTTAGATGGGGTATGATTAGAATAACCAGGTATTATTTATGAACCTATAATTAGTTTCGTATAATTTTCTCGCTAACGCAATTTGATGGTGTATGCTGAGACTTGGAGTTTTTGATGCGCCATGCTTAGGGTGTCCCAGTGATATTTGTAACTCTAATACATAATAGGTGATGTCGATGTAACGAACATTAGATAAATATTCAGGAGTTATGTTTCACTTCAGTAATTAAATAGAAATAGTGGTAGATACTAAAATCCCTGGTTACCGACTCTCTCTGTTTAGTTGTTTTATTAGTTTAGTTTGTTTTATTATTTCATTCATATTTCTAAAAAAAATCCATTTTTTTTTTATTAGTTTAATTGAGATATTGATTGCAGTATTTGCCCGCTCCCTGTGGGTTCGACCCGTATTTTCCGTTGTCTACTAGTTAGACGCCCTACGATTACGGTTATTATAAATAGGGTATTCAAAATCTTATCAATTATCTGCTTGACTTGATTGACTGGGACTTAACAATCAGTTTATCTTTGATAAACAAAAATCTTATAAATTAACAAGTCGTTTTTTTTGGAAACGTGATAATTGTAGAATTAAGCGATTTACATCAGTAAACTTAAACTTTGATTGGTCTTATTCAAGAAGTTTCAGATCTGATTATTCATGTATTTTAAATCTTAAAAGGAAAAACCTTGACTTGGAATCAGTATCACTTATATTCTCTGAAAAAAAGAGGGGACCAAGTACACCACCAATTTTTTTGTTTCAGAAAGATGTACAATCAAACCTACTTCTCGATTCAATAGAAGCCCAAAAAGGTCGAATTAACCCCGAAAGAAGTGATCCAAAAATGGATTTGGCCTAAAGTTTCAGGATAGGTCCGCCCAGAACCTAATGGACTTTTTCCTTGCATGAACCTTAATCAGATTCAAATGCATGCAAGGAATTTCCTTGGATAATCTCTAAAAAAGATTTTGAATCACAAGGTAGAATAACATATAACTTTCTAATAATTTTAATTATAAAGATATACAATATAATCCCGGAAACTAAAATTAATCAAGACACCGTAAATTTTGTTAACGAGGAAACTGCAAAGCAAAAAACCTCGTCCAGTTTGAACACACACTAGCCCCTACTATAATGACTTCGTTCTGGAACGTAGTTGAGACAGAATAAACCCTCTAAGCTACTCTGCTGTAATTTTTCCCCTACCACTTGATTCTTCCAAGAACCTATGCACTTGATTCCCCTATTCGGTGTCCTTTATAGGCCTAGGAGTTTCTCCACAATCCTTCGTGAAGACTGGCGCTCCCTTGCCTCAAACATGACGTCTGGTGATTTCCTTTTTGATATGAATCAAGGGAACATAAATCTTTATTTTGACCTAGACGAACCTAAATCTTAAGATTAGGCTTTATACTCTTCAAAAGTTATAGAGATACCTAATCAATATATCTCACAAGAATGTCAACTACATCTTTATCTAAGATTAGTTCTTGCGGAAAACTTCAAAATAAGATTTCAATAAATAATCATTATACACAATTTTGTTTGAGTTTTCTAGAAAAATATGTATTTGATTAGTAATTGTTGAATGGTATTATAACAAAATAGAATTACCTTGGATAGACAATAATTACAAACAAATCAAATACAAATACAAGTTACGAAACTACGTTTTAGAAGATATGTGAACACATGCTTTACTAATACCAAGTGAAGTGTTTTTAAATTCTTTCCTTAGTTCTATAGGAAACTTAGGCACTTGGAAGAGAAACTTTGCCACTAGATACACAACGTGTAAGGATCAAGGCTTGGGTTGCTTAAGATGTAAGTGATGATTTCTTGCATCCCAAGTTCTTTCTTAACTGCTAAGTCTAGGCTTTTTTGTAAGACATGGAAAACATGTTTATTTAGTTAAAAATCGACTTGTATTGAGGTTTTTTCCATAGTTTGAAGTAGTAGACATATTTAGCATCGATTAAATTTTTGTAAAAGAATTATTTCCAAATATAACTTCAAAGTACCCAGAGTGGACAATGTACAGAATGTGGCAATTGCCAAAAAGAAGATTTAAGAACTTAGTTCATGATTTAGATCAATTCTTGGAAAGAACTAGAACTTTTCTCGCAAACAAATTTGCTAAAAATAACAATTCATAAGCGTGTGAAAAGTTTTCCTTGAAAACAAAGAAGTATGAATGATCCAGTAACCAAGTTATTGGATCGGACCGTATACTAGGTTTGTGAACTCAAAAGTTGAGTTCATGAACTCAAAGTAAAATAAAATGTAACATGAGAAATACACTTATACTAGGTTCATGAACCTACTAAGTTAAGTTTGTGAACTCAAAGTAAAATAAATGTATAGATAAATTCCATATAACTTGGGTTCGCGAATACCATTATGTAAACAGTTATTCGGAAAGCTTGCTTATGTTTAGGTTAGTGAACTCGCTATGTAGGTTCGTGAACTCAATATTGAGAAGTTGTCACTTTTAACTTTTCTACACTTTTAGATTCACTAACTCAAATTTGAGTTGCTAATCTTGGTGAGAAAAGAAGTGTATGACTTCCATATCTCACTGAAATTTCTTCTCGTGTTCCTTGAGTACGAACTAAATCAAGCATAAGTTGGATTATAAAATTTCACAAAAAACTCTTTGTAATTGCTTCATTCTAAATTCGTTCTACTTTATTATGAATGATAAATAAATAGAAAGAAATAATTATGTGTGGAGTATCGGTCTTCATTACTAACCTTTGGTGAAGTTATTCAAATTGATATTTTCGTGTGATCTTCAATCTTCAATCTTCGAGAGTAACTTGGATGTTTCTAAGACTTTACTACCTAAATTATCATAGACCGAAGCATGACTTTAATAGGCTATAAATCAAGAAATAGTTTTAGCATCTAAATTTTGACAACATACTTGACATACTAGCGCATGTGAATTCAACCTATAATTCGCTTTAACATTCTTTTTGTGATTTGACCAAGTTGGAATCGGAAAGATTTTATTTTGTTGTTTGATTAATGTCCTAAAGGATATCTTAGTGGTCCAGTTGGAGGTCGGGTAGCGATGATCTTCACGATGGTATAAATAGTGAGTTTTTAACAAGGGCTAGAATTATAAAATTGCCATTTGCCTAGCAGCAAAAGCATAGAAGTACACATGCATATTTATGCGCATGTTTCTAGCTCTATATCAAGACATGGAATATCGTATCTCCACTAATATTTCGCAAGCGAATTAAGAATACAGTCTCTACAAATAGCTACAGACATTTTAAACTGAAATTGTAGCCTCTCTAATATTCACAAATTTATGCTATATCGAACCACAGCTGAATTCCTTGCACTTGTCTCGAACGCGCATCCATGTTCCAATAACATCTATCAAATTAGAAAATAGCTAATGCCTGATCTTTAAGAGTGCATTATAGCTTAATATCTTGCTCAAAAGAGTACAACATACTCCGCCATCCTGAATCTACAAAATATATGCCACTTTAGCATTATGCACAAGGACATGCCACAAAATACACATTGTTCCTATTGGACGCGCCACAATCAAAGAACAATGCCTCCAAAGAAGCATGACCATGCATTAGCACTAGAATAACCCTAGATTCCCCTTGATAGCACCTAGGCTAGCATTAGCTCATCAAGTCGCGTTCCCAAGGGACGCACCATAACATTGTTACGCTGGCCACAAAGGCCAGCTCTAGCCTAACTTAGGTTGCGCCTTCAAGAGACGCACTACTCAAGTGTTAGTACTAGCGCTAACTCAGGTCGCGTCCCTAAGGAACGCGCCACTCGAGCGCTAATTCCAGCGCCAACTCAGTTCGCGTCCCTGAGGAACGCGCCACTACAAGCGCTAGCACCAGCACCAACTCAGGCGTTCCTGACGAACGCGCCACAACAAGTGCTAGCACCATTGCCAACTCAAGTTGCGCCCCTGAGTAATGTGCCGTAACAAGCGCTAGTACCAGCGGAAACTCAGGTCACGCCCTTGAGGAACGCGTCGTAACAAGCGCTAGCACCAGCGCTTGACTCAGGTTACGTCCTTGAAGAACGCATCACACAAGCGCTAGCACCATCATTTAGTTCATGTCGCATCCCCAAGGGACGCATCACTCGAGCGCTAGCACTAGCGCTTAACTCAGTCCGCGTCCTCAAGGGACGTTCCATGCTTTGTGTTAAGTGCTAGCCTTATTGTAAGCTACGTCCCTAAGGGACCCGCCACACTTCTTCAAAAAATCGCTAGCCTAATGCTAGCGCTATCCCTATATGACTATCTTTCAAGCCTCGTTCTTAAGCGCGCTACAACTAGTCCTTAAAAACCTTCACACAATCTTGGATTCAATCGTCTTCCAGATTTATGCCAAGTCACTGCTAAGCTAATATTTAGCCATTGAAATGCGCTATATTACTCATACGTTAGTACATGACCATTAAACTTACCAGACTTGACAATAATCAATCTGATTATCGATTCAGTGAGTTGCACAACTTGCCTCACTTACTTAGAAAGTTATTGACTTAACTTAGCTTGACCTAATCAAAAAGTGGTATTACACGACTCCACTATTTCCACGAGATATCAAATACAACACATGGGGAGATTCTCATTGGGGTACGGATCTAGCGATCCACGAAAATCGTGCGTTGTGGCAACACATCCACGAAGAAGAAGGTAACAATTAGTGGGACAATTATATAACAGTTGAGAGTATGAGGAGTAGTGGTCATACAATCCTTCCTTATTTTTCGGACATGACTCCACTACAATCTCCACAATCGTTACTCCTTCACTTCTTTTGTAACTTTCGCCACCTACGAGAAATCAATGTGTGTCCTCTATATATAAATAGATGGTTTCATCTATTTGAAACAACAACAAGAGAAAACTGAGATACAAGATATCCAACATTGGCGATCCATCTCAGAGATAATCCATTCTTTATCACACTACCATTACTCATATCACACTAATATTTTCTGAACCTTCTTTGTTTCCCTCCCCTAATACCTACCCAATCTTCTCCACCTTTGTAATCGAAGTAGGACGTGAACGGCCATATCTTGGTTTAGAATCATCCTGTTCTAGCTTGATCCCTCGAACCAACCTGAAAGTACGATTTTACTTACAATTCTTTTGACCCTAAAACAATTGGCGACCACAACGGGAGATCAACCTCTCGATTACAAAAGCCAATTTTCAGTTATTGAAGATGGTAGGTATCAGACTAGATCTTACAATTACTGACCCAATTGCAACTCTTCTAGTACCAATGGTAATCTCCCTGAAAGTGTTCCTCCTACGATCAACGTCGCTCCCGAAGATCTTCGCTCCAACGACGTGAGGTAGATTAAAAATGCTTCAAATCCAGCACTACTCACGATGGCTGAGATTGAGCGGAGACAAGAAATCATATCAAGACACCTAACAAGGTTGGATGACTTGCAAAACTTCATTCTTGATTTCCTTCACCGACTAACAGCGGATATGGGACGTAGTGCCGTATTCAGGGAAGACCTACCGTCCCTGGCGTTGGAGACTCCTTCCCAAACAAATGTGTCATCTCCATGTCACATCAGGAGCTTTACTACATGTGAGAAGCCCGTAAATCAAGAAGCTAGCTTCCAGGTGGAAAGCTTATGCGAACTTCTATAATTCTCAAAGCTCCAATGTAGAGACACATTTGTTGCCATGGATCGTGTTGCTAATGATACCCATCTGACTCAGCTCTCCGAAAAGACACCAGAAATACCTACGTCACTTCACATATCTGTGACCAGTGTCACGTTCACTGAAGGAGACATGATGGCCGGAGAAGGACATAATCGAGCCTTGTATGTGACTGCTTATCTCAAAGACTTTGAATTTTGGAGACGCTTTCCGATACAGGTGCTGCAACAATATATAATTACTTTCAAGACGTTCAAAGCTGCTAAAGTCTGGCTAAGCAAGATCGTGCATTGTCCTATCGTGATGAAAGATTTCGAAGGGAACCACACCCGCACTTACAGACATGTATCTTAGGGCTCAAGGTGGCACCTATCCAATCAAAAGTGAAATTTCATGTTATTCATATAGAATCTGAATATCATATGATACTGGAAAGACCGTGGCTTCATGAAAATAAGGTCGTCCCCTCGACTTATCACCAGTCATGAAGACTGTGCTGAATGAGAGAATAATACGAATTCCAGCATTTTCATCTCCTTATGCTCCAGTTTGTGGTACCGAATTCTTTGAATTAAAGAACGATGTGCTCGACTTCTCTGGTTAAATCCACAGAACACCGCTACCCAGCTGGACGACTTTTGAAGAATCTGACAGAGGACTGACCTTGGCCAGAGAAAGATATATATTTTCAGAAATGAACCTCTCTACTGATATTAATGATGATTCTTTCATGACTACCAATGCACTGAGTCACGCTCATGGCAAGAGAGAGCATATTTTGTGACAAGTTACGACACTGAAGGGAGAATTGTTTACCTTCGTCGTCGTTGTTAGAAATTAACAAGGGAGACTAGTGGAGGGTCTCCCCGTTCATAATGCAATCATAGCACAAAACCTAATGAAGATGAAATTCCATATGCTCCACGAAAATTACAAAATCGTAGTGACTCCACCACAGACACCCTTGTGACAGTCAACATCAGGACAGAAGATGTCCCAAGTCCCGTCTCCATCATTTCCACCCTTTCGTTGAAGGAGGGGACATGACTCATGTAACTTATTAAGGATTATCAAGACGTGTTTGCCCATACTTATGAAAAATACCGGGTCTTGATGACAATCTGGTCACTCACTATCGATATGCACGTAAATGCGATATTCTATACCCATATTTATACTAGCTAGAATCGTTATTTTTTTAATAATATTGTGTTAAGTCTTTTTTAGGAAATACAAATGAACCCGATAACCGATATAATAAATGGCTAAATTTCGTGTTAAATTAGTGTTTGTGACAAAAAGCACCGCTTTGCTATTCTCACCGGAAACTCACATATTAAAACAAACTCATCTGCGTACTCAAGCATGTGAAATCCATTGGGGATATAACAAATGAGAGATGTGGCACCAATTATACCACATATTGTTGGCGGAAGTAAAAGAAGCATCCAGGCATATTCGGTTCTCTACAAAGAAGAAATTCTAATTTCTTATTCTTAGTAGAGAACAAGGGTTTCGAAATAGGAAAGAGAAGAATCGCTTCTCTAGTTATGCCATGATAGTGATGATTGCTTCCGGAAGCTTTGATGTGGTGACCAGAGAAGACAGCTCGAGAAGGAATGAGCTGATGCCACTGATTTAGGGATGTAAACGATGGGTTAGATGAGATATGATTCCGTGAAGAATTGAAGTTACAGATGGAGATACAACACAATTTGATCTCAAGAAAAAACAACGGAAGAAGCAACACAGAAAAAGAGAAAAAATAAAGAAGATATGACGTTGTGGTATTTGTTGCTTGGTTTTGTAGTTTGAATTGAGGGTTTGGTATGAATTAAGAGATGGGTTTTCAAAGAGAAAGGTTTGTGGTGCTGTTACCTAGAGATCGAAATTCACATCGAAGACGAGGGTTTAAATTGGTTGATGTTGCGGTGACACTAGAAATGGTGTTTGGTTGTGTTCGCTGGTTAGAACAACAACTGCAAGTGATTGATTAGTGATGCGTATTGTAAGTACAAAAAATTAATCAATATATTTTCCACTAATTAACTAGTAATATAGCAGTAGTAAGGATCGTTCCCATAGAGAACTGTGTAATTGAGATGTTATTTAGATTAGTAAAAATAAAATAAATACTAAAAAGTGGGGTTTTTAAATTAATCAACTAAAATAATAAGAAAGAAATATGATTAGGGAATCGTTCATTGTTACCAAACGTTGACTGAATTAGTATACTCATCTTTCTTTCGTCAGAATCATTCATCACCAACCGTAGAATAGAAACTAGCACAGTGTTATCCCCAGAACAACTTATATCACTGAATGCTGAAGCACTCGAACACCAGATTCTATCCAATTGAGCCACCAAGTAGTAGCGCACTCAAGGTGTAACCCAATCGAATGCATTAGGCTTTATGAATTTAGGTTGATCCCAGCAGTTAGACTCTTAGCGCAAGGTCCACATACTAGTGTTGTCTTCACACAAGATTGCTCCACAGAATCCCTCTGCAAGGTCTCAGGTTCTTTACTTGTGTAGGAGGTGCACGACAATTACGGATCGCTCAACTCTCTACTAGCATTAGATGATCAATAGATTAATCCAATTGTACACTTGAACAATCTAGAAATCAATCATAAACACTAGATATAGTGAAAACAAATGATAATAATAAAAACTCGGAATAAACTTATACCCAATTGGATCAGGGGATCAAATTGATTTTAAAAACATGAGTTTAATTAGTCGATTTATTAGTGAAAAAGGAAAAATATTATCTAGATGATAACTAATAAAGTATTACGCCCGGGACATTAAAATCATCCTTAACCAATTAAAATTTAAATGAACATTATAAAGTTCATGAAAAATAAATACAAAGAAAACAAAACTAAAATTCAAACCAAACCCAAGCAAATCCAAGGACCCAGCTTCACTGTTCTTCTGTTGGTGTAGACGTCACTATTTAAAAGGTAAGGAGTGGCTATGGCTTGGATGGAAGCAAACAAGGTTGGAGGTGGACGTGAGATATGGGTTGGAGAGGAGAAAAATCTCCTCTCGGTTGGAATGCAGGCGTTAGGTAGGTATCTTCAAACTATAGCCTTCTGTTCCTTTTAATAGCTCAAACTTCTTCTTTCCGATCCTGAAAATTCGAACTAGATTAGGACCCAAGTTTTCCAAACACTTATAAACACTAAAAACTTCTCATCCAAGCCATTTATCCAACTAAAACAAGCTACAACAACCACCTTCTTTTCTAACTTCTCTGCGTCAAACTCTTTAAAACACGTCTTGAATTAGTGTTTCTCGGTCTCAAACTCCACCAGTGTCCTAACTAACAGCATCCCTGATTTTTCTCGCTTTGAAACTGTTAAATTCTACGGACATCCAACTCAAAACCAATTGACAATGAGTGGGGTGGCCCTTCCATATTATATTTTAAGTTCATTATGGGGATATTAGCAATGTGGGACTATTGTCCTTCACACGCCCCCTCACGTGTAGGGCACTCTCTGTGGGCCTCTAACACGTGGACCATTATATGTACAGGTAGCCGTTGGGCTTACTCGTACGGGTCTGGCTCTGATACCATGTTAAAGTCTTCGGACATCCAACTCAAAACCAATTGACAATGAGTGGAGTGGCCCTTACATATTATATTTTAAATTCATTATGGGGATATTAGCAATGTGGGACTATTATCCTTCACAGAAACATCACAAAATCCTCCCTGAATCGACTCTCTAGATAAACCCATTCCATATTCTTCTTAACTTCAAATTGTGTCCTCCACACACAGATTCTCGATCAACAAGTTCAACACTGCCAGCCTTAACTTCTATGCCATTAATTTTCATCATCGACTCATAACCAAGCAACATTCAAAACACCACAGGATCGTGATAAACATTAACTTTTCTTCATCACGATCAATGGCAGCATCAACACCGGCCCAAAGCTCTCTTTAAAATTGAGCCATCATACCTCAACCCCCATCTTCAATTCACTGTCTCCTTTTCCACTAACCCTTTGCAGTTAGCGCTTCTATTACTACCACCACATATGGGAACCTCCACTAATTACCATTATCATCGAATGATAATGAGCAGCAACAAATACCCACAGTCGAGCTCCCTGTTTTTTCCCAAGCTTTTCTCTTATCGTTAAAGCCTTGTACATTCTTCATTCTCCACTAAATAGTAGCAAAGATCATATATACCTTCCATCGATTACTTCCCATTATTACCATCAGTGCCAACAGTCACCAATCGACCACCACCATTAATTGCAGAAAATAACTCCTACATGATCATCATATCTTGATCAATCAACGCTATAAAATCTCTTCTTCACTTGATCGACCTCATAAACAACACACAACCCAGTAATACTGGTCGTGAACTCAAAGATAAGAAAGAAGAAAACTCCCCTGAACCGGTCGCAAGAATTGAATGAAGAGGATGGTGTGCCCAGAGAAGAATGTTTGTTGCCTTTAACACTATTCAAAATAATTGGCATATCTTAGCATATTAAATAGAGCTTTTAGTAATTTATATTTCAGCTTCCCCTTATCGTACGACGGAGTGCCAATAATAGTTTCCCTTTAAATAACTATTTTGCCTTTAGTTCTCGTTTTGCTTATAACTTCTTCGTACGACCTCGGAATGACATTCTTTTTTTGCCGTTGGATTCGTTTATTTCTTGTCTGTGAGATGATGACAAGAAATCCTGACTTTGGATAAGTTCCACCTGGTATTTGACCCGTCTTCTCTTGAATCTTTTCTTTTCTTGCACAATTAAGTGCCGATTCACTTCTTTTGGATGATTGCACCTAATAAAAGATAATTTAACAACAACAAACATAATATACAATAATTCACAAGAACCTAGCAAATACTAAAATGCAATTGACACTCTAAATATGTAAAATATGCATTTATCAATTAGCAACAGAGTTTAGGGGTTTCTGTGTGTGAACTAAAAATTAGTTGAGTTTGTGATGTATTGGTGTTGATTCGAATTGAACATGAAGAAGAAATAGAGAAGTACTGCCATGCAAATTGGTCATGATAATAAATATGAGATGAATAAAAGTTGGTATTTATTGTTGAATGAATGGGTTGTTGTTGGAATTGATTGTTCAGCAGGGAAAGAATTTGATTGTTTAAGTTGTGTTACCATGGAGGAAGAAGATGAGTTGAATCGGTTAACTCAGTTGACTGGGTTAAATATGGACTCCTAATTGGACTAGGCCTATGACTTTCCTAACCCTAATAAGACCCTTTTGGAATCTATAAACAGCTAAGGTTGGACTGACTCAAAGGATATAGTCTTCATGCCGGTACTACAGATTAAAAACCTAGGGTTTAGCTCTTGTTTTCAAATCGGTTACTTAATTAATTTGTATGGCTTTGAGAAAGTCATGTTTAGGTAAATCTCTTGTAAGGGTGAAGGATGAACTTATAGTATTATTTTTCTTGTGTTTCAAAACTAGGGTTTGCAACTATATAAGCTTAACGTCAATGTTTTATCTCTCTTTCAGTGTTTTACTTTCTCGATGATTTTTCATGTTCTATGCCACGTACAGTCCATTGTTTGATTAGTAGAAGAACTCGTTGAGACCTCGTTGTCAATCGATTTATGAATATTCTTTGACTATTTATGCCATGTATACTTAGTGCTTCGAAATTCTACCTTAGGTTGAGAATAAAAAATTCTTTTTATAATTCTTATTAAAGATTCTTAAACGAAATATCTTCCGTGTACGAGTAGCTAGATTTATTACTTTGCATGAGTAAAATAGATACTCTTTGTAACGAACGCAAGTAAACCCTAATCTACAATGGATTACCGAAACCTTAACACTTACTTTTGATTTCAATCTTTATTAAATTGATTTAATTCATTCGTTAGCTTAATTCTTTACTACAAAAATCATAAAAATACCTTTTGAAATATTCTTAGACTCGAAAGTTATTTGTATTAGTTAGTAGAAGTGATTCACACTCCTCGTGGGAACGAACCGTATTTGATATTGTTTACATCTTTTGACACTGTGCGCTTGCGGTAAAACAAAGTCGGTTTTCCGACGCATCAAGTTTTTGGCGCCGCTACCGGGGAGCGGTTGAAAATTACTTTCTAGTTGATAATTTGACTTTTTTATCGTAGTTTAAGATTTATTTTCAGCAATTAGTTTGTTTTTAGTTTTTCTCTTATATTTTTTTTAATACTTTTTAAATAGTTTGTTTGACTTTTCATAGATACCATTCTTAATTGAAGAGCAACACTGGAATCATTCAGGCGAAAAGTAAGTAATGATTTATATTTTCGCAAATCTTTTACAAGTTGAGTTGTTGGGTAAATTTTGCTTTGTATTATGGATTCCGATAATTTGGCTTCTTTGCATTATGGAACCTTTCCAAAAGGGAAGAGAAAGAAGAGTCATCTAATAGTTTAAATAATAGATTCATACAAAGAGCAGAGGAACGTCTTCGTAGTTCACTTAGGGAATATGCATATGCACCTTCTCATTATCAGGAACCTAGGATAGAAGAGTGTGTAAATAATGATTGGAATTATTCTCATGGGTATGATCATTCCGGATCTTATGAAGGTTATGATTATTACCAACCTGACCCAGGTTATGAGTTACATTATACTAATTCCAATATTATTCACACACATATAATTCACAGTACTAGAGAGATGATCAATCATACTGTGAACCATTGGCATCATTCTCATCTAGAATCGAACAATATTGTCACGACATGGTCAAATCAAGTGAGTTATTTGCAACTAAAATGGATGAAAGATCTTCTCAATTTAATAAAAGAATTGCTGAAATTTTGCGTGAGCAGATGATTGTCCTGTATATAATGATCTAATTTCTGATTTTTCTCATGATGTTAATAATGAAACAATTATGAATGATAAATCTTTATATTTTGAGAATGATGATGAACTTGACACTTGTGATTATAAAAATAGGGAGACTGTTATGACATCTGAATTTGGTATATCTTACCTCACTTTGGATTGTACTGATGATTATTCGACTAATTATTCAGATGATAATGATGATTTAGAAGAACATGTTTATAAAGGGGATACTATTATCGATTTTAACAACTCAGAGACAGTAGATGTGCAAATAAATATACCTTCTGATCATATGAATTGTGAGATTCCTACCGGTCACCTAGAAGAGGATGATAATGATCCAATTATTGGCCAGACTATCAATTTTGCTAAAATTGAACCACTAGATGTATGTTTAGCTCAATTAGCAGATTCTGATGATTCGATGCTTATTGAAATTGTCAATGCATTGTGTACTCAAATGGTTGATGAAGGTAAAACAACCATGGAAGTTATTTCTACGGATATAGAACCTGATTTAGGGTACATAAAAATGTTGAAATATCTCAACAATCTTTACTTGTAATCCATGAGTCTGATTTTTTTTTTTGTTACCATGAATGAGTGTACAAGTCGGAAGTTTTCTTTTTTGAACCTTAAAGTTGGATTCAATTCATTTAGATTTACTGATACTAATCGATCTAGTGTTTAAAAGTTCATATTTGTAGCAACATTCATATATTAGGATGATCCCTAACTTTTCAGACTTTATATTTATGCTTGGCACCTAACTTTGTGGTACCAGTATCACCTTGTTTGAGATTCTTTGTTGCGTGCAAGCCGGAATACAAGATTATTCGCTTCGTGGGAGTCAACCCATCAGATTTGTTCCCTTTTTCTCTTACTCTTTAGTTTTTGATTGTTTGTTGCATATCATTTTAGGATTTCCCATCTTGCTTTCTACATTGGATGACTCAATCTACATTGAGGACAATGTAAAGTTTAAGTGTGGGGGAGTGGTTAAGCATATTCTTAAGTATTCACTTCTTAGGCTGGAAAATTTTCAACTTTCTTGTAACTATTTGCATGAAAACTCAACTTTTAGATATTTTAGAGTCACTTAATATACTTCTAGCTATGTTTACATACGGAGTTCTTATCGAAATAACCGAACTTAGAAGTATTAGAGAATGACATTCAGTTTCTTAGTTGTTGAGAGGCAATAATCGACAAAAAGGGACTTAAACCGCCGGTGGCGAATTAGGTGCAGAAAGAGTACAATATTAGAGAAGCTGATCAATCATTAGTGGATACTTACATCAAGCGAGGAACAAAACTTCAATTCTTTGTAGCTATCTAAAAATTGTCCTTTAGTGTGTGTGTCATCCTATGCAAACTCCGGGTAGAATGATGAGCTACCCAACCTAACACAATTTCAGCGCTACTTTTTGATCTCTTGAGTGCTGATTCTATCAATCATGAGGGTGACATCAGAATTACGAAAAAAACTTACCTTGTAGTTTGATTTGCAATTTGCACTATTCTCTCTCTCTCTCGACAACAACAGATCCATAGAAACACCATCATCATCAGCAAGCATAACATTACAAATTTGAAGAAAGTTGAAGACGTTCAAGGTTTACAAGCAACATTACAAGGAAGAGCAAAATTCAATTCAAAGTGAACTAACAATACAAAGGAGCAGAATTCTTTACTCAAGTTGGAGACTAAGTAGAGCGGAAAAAATCAAAAGAAGTGAATTTTTGTGAAGTTTATGATACCGAGAAAATACAAGTTGTGCAGAATAAAGTGGTAAAGTCCTTTCTCCACGCCATATTAGTTTCATTGTTATTCTTTTAATTTGTATTTCATATTGCTTGTCTAAAAAAAAACCACAAAAAAAAATGAAAGAAAAAATAAAATATTTTATATTGTTTTAATCTACATTTGTTTTTGTATTTATTCATTAAGGCCGTGGGAAAGAATAAATCTATAAAAAAAAAATTCAAACAACAATAATTAGAGGAAAACAGTTATAAATTGTCAGTGTTCTACGAAGTTCAAGAGTTCATCATCTACAGTTGAAGCCGAAGACGAAGACGTTTCTATGGGATGATGTGAGAGTGGTGCTGATTGTAGATTGGATGAGAAGGTAAGTGAGCATTTCCATCCTTACATATTGGTTGATTTCTTTTCCTAGAGATCATACAAAAAATGGTTTCTTTTCGTCCCACGTTTTTATGGGATAACAAAACTGTTTGGGAAAAAACGTATCCTTACCTCAAACAATCTCGATGATAATGACTGTGATGATGTTAAGGATTTGATTGATATCCTTCTTCTCCAGGTGAAGATGGTGGGCTCCTGCAAAAAAATAAACGATGCTCAAGTTAGCATAGGTTTTTCACAGGTTATTTTAGGGTTGGAATGCATACCTTTTAGGGTTTGTATCTTGTGTATTTATAGAGATGTACTTTTGTGATAAGCATCGATCTTAAGATAAACTTCACCTGTGGAGACGTAGTCATCAAATAATCCAGAAACTCCTAGAACTTTCTTCTAGGGTTCTGGAAGTAAGTAGGCGGATATGGGCCGATGGAAATGGGCAAGCATACACGGGTTTACGGGCATGGGTCAACGGACTTTCCTACTAATAATGTTGCAGTTCGCTAATATTTGTGCCAAAATATTAGGGTACACATATCGCCCCCTCTTAACCTTCCAATTTGTTGTGGGTTTAAGAAGTCCGGGTTCCTGATTTTTGTTTGTTGATGTGCTTCATAACTCGCCCCTAATCGTGTTGCTTGGAATGTTATGCAACTCGCCCCTATTGTTCACATAAGCATTTATAAAGACATCCCCATTTGCGTTATTATGTTGAGTTTACTCACGTGCAAGATAAGATTTTACGCCTATGATGATTATAAGATTTTAATGCTCACGTGCAGGATGAGGCTTTAGGTACTGTGTAACTTACATACATATTTGCGGGATCGTCACCCAATCTCGTATGGAGCTCGTTCCCGTGGTTATTAGGCTTACCCAATTTTCACGACTTCATCTTTGCTATAACTTTGAAGAATAGGGTGATTTTCTTCGAAGGATAAATTTGTCTTTTAGCGTATATATTTCCTTAAATGTCATTTCAGATCTATTTCCTTTGGTGACAGATCCTTCTTTAGTCTTTGCTTATACCTATCCATCCCAGTATGACTTCCAAGAGGAAATTTGTCGGCTATGAACTATTTCACCTGAAATAGTTGGAGATTCTTGATAGAATTGATAGAATTCTACATTGATTCTGCTAAACGATTTAATCAATTTAATTGATTGAATGAATTGGTACTGTATACAGGACTCTGGTTAGTTTATATACTCAACATTTATGTGTACAGCACACTTCTCACACACACTCTTTGCACACACACACACCTCACACACTTACAAAACTCACATGCTTTTACCCTCCCTCAAGCTCAAGGAGGTTTGAAGAGGCTTCTTGAGATTTCACATATCTTTGCACACACACACCGAGCAAGAGAATGAATTTCAGAAGAGTCTGTAGGTGTTGAAGTATGAAGTGTTGAAGAAAGCACCAGCGGCACATCATGATAAGAAGAACATGTAGCAGCAACAATTTGATGCAGAAGAACTGACCCAAATTCTCTTAATTCTTTCACTTTGCACTTGTTTACCACGCTCAAAAAATTAGCGACCCAATGCATTCCCAATGACAAAGCAACTGCCTTGGCTCTGAATCTGGATGCAAATATCTCAGGAAGTAGAATTGATGGCACCGGGCCTACACCGAGCGAGAAGGATAAAACATAGAGGACAGTTCCAATAACGACAAGGCTACCAGATTATGGTGCCAAAACCTTCCAGGAGAAAGACAAAAATAGGAACATCATGAAAACAGCCATTCCAGACAGACTTGGAATTAAAAGAATTTTTTTTCCTTGTTTGTCCATCAAAGAGGATGCTATAGATGTGCCAAAGACATTGGATGCCCCAACAAGAGCACTTGCAGCAACATCTGATGCAATTCCAGCACTGCGAAAAAAAAAGTAGAATAATACACCACTGCATTTATCCCAACCAACTGTTGAAACAAAAATAGTGCTGCACCCACGCTCACAACTTTCCAATAGCAGGAACTGAATAGATCAAACCATCCAGCCTCTGGTTCCACAGAACCCTGACTGCCTGCGCGTAAATCATGCATAACTTCAGCAACTCTTTCTTTTCCCAGAGTGTCTCTATAGCTCTTTCAGCGTCAGCTGTCCTTCCTTGCTGAAAAAGCCACCGAGGACTTTCTGGACACATTTTCATTCCTAGAGCCAAGAGTATAGACGGAACAACTGCAACATCAAACATTATCCTCCACCATAAAGGTTTTCCTTCTAAAAGCAGTCCATGTACCAATGCAATTCCTACACCAGCAAGTAGTCGACCAATTATCATTGTAAGGCTCCAACTGCAAGTGGGATGGCATCTAATTGGAAATTCCTTTTTCTACCAAACTTGTCTGCCAATGATCCTCCAGTAAAGGAACCAACAATAGCTCCAGCAAGGGATGTGCTAACAATCCATCTTTGTAATACAACATTCTCATAAATGCCTAGATCCTTGGACACTTTACCTTGGTGCAGAAGTCCAAGGCATGTGCGGAAGTAGCTTCATATATTCAATCTGTTACACGGGATATAGTGTTGTACATTTCATTAGACATGCCACCAGATTTGGACACGAATCCAATAGATCCAGGCCTGTATAGCTTGCACTGGATGATATTGTCAATAGTTCCAGCAGTGTCACCAATTTTAAATGCTCCATCTTGAATGCCACCAACAGTGGCAGGTCCAATAAGAACCTAGTTTGCCTTAGCATATGCAATCAACAGTGGCAGGTCCAATCAGAACACTAACATTTATACTCCAAGTACTATTATCCAGCACTAAAAATCTGGAACCAGACACTGAAACAAAGCCTTGTCCACAGGATACAATTCTGAGATTCAGAAATTTTATTACGCAACAAACAAGAATTGATTTAAGAATTGATACCTTTTATTGTGAACTAAAATTAAGAATCTAACTAAGATAGAGATGAAAACCAGGGTGTATACTAAGTATATACAAACTCAACAAAGAGAACTTCAACTTGAGCACCAGTACAACACCAATTTCAAATCCATTCTTCACACTCAGTTTCACCATTGAATCATACAAGACATTCAACACGACATAAGTGAGGACTATTTTGAAATAAGAATTGAGGTTTGAAGTATGAAAAATGACCAATGAAGCACTATGTGCAGGAGATATTCACCCATAAACTCTCAACCTTCTGCTGCATCCATTTGAGTGGAACAACTTTAAGTTGTCATCTCACATACACACTGGAGGAGACTCAAACATGCTCAGACACAATTGGCATCAGGAATCAAAAGCAGTAAATCTTGATTAAAGAACTAGTAAATGTGAACTAGTTAATGATGAAAAACTGTGTAGGAAGAGGATATTGAATCTTGTTGAAATAGTGATGTAAAAAATGAACACATGAAATCAAGTATGAAGTAATCAACAGATTGAGATTAAGATTACTAGCAGAGATTCAATTTTAACAGTTGAGGTTGAAGAATCAAGATCCATACCAAAAATCAGAAGAAATCCATGAATCCAAGAGCACAAGTGAGAAAATCAAATTTCATACCTAAGAATCATGCTTGATCCTGTTTGAAGACGTTGAAGCAAAGCATCAGGATCAAATCAAACTTCAGAACAAATCATTACTTAAAGAACTCCAATATTCTTCAAGAACTCGGTGCTGGATTGAAAACAGATGAGATGAAGAAATTGATGTTTATAAGAAGAATCAATGTGATGAAGAACGATCGATTCCCTCAGAAAAATCCGAGACTGTTGATCTGATACCATGATAGAATTGATAGAATTCTACATTAATTCTGCTAAACGGTTTAATCAATTTGATTGAATGAATGAATTGGTTCTGTATACAGGACTCTGGTTAGTTTATATACTCAACACTTGTGTGTACATCACACTTCTGACACACACATATCTCACACACTCTTTGCACACACACACCTCACACACTTACAAAACTCACATGCTTTTAATTCTTCGCATAATTCCTTTACTTTTCTTCCACAGGTATGTACTCTTCTAATTTTTGATTTCATTATTCACCACAAATAGAAAATCAAAATTGATCTTGATGTTGTAAAATTCGAATCAGTTCCCACTCTTGATTTATTAAACAACTGCGTAAGAATTGTTTCATGCTGGCATCGTTATAAGCTAAAAGACTCGTAGTACAGAGTAGAGCTTAATAGCTAATTTTTATCTCCCTTCACCTTGTGTTTCCAGGAGGTCAGGCAACCGATACCCACCTTCGGAGGATGATACATCGGACTATCCTCCACGAAGGTGGATTGCAGGACGTGTTGTGCCAACTTACCGTGGTGCTGGCACCTTAGAAATTAAGGAACTTAGGAGTCGATTCAACATCCCCAGTTCAGTCGAGATAAATCTTCACAACAATTTGCTAGATCCAGCTGATGGCGATGAAGTAGTCGCAAGCTTCTATCATCTAGAGTATGGTTTGCTCAATAAAAGTTATGATTTCATAGAACAAAGCTTATGTGCTTCAAGTGGAGGATTTGCCCTTGGTTTCAATTGAAATAGAGAAAGCACTGACTCTGGTTATAGTGATGAGGTTCTTGAAGTGGAAACTGAAAGTTCAAAGGATATTTCATCGGGTGGTCCTCCTAGCCCTTCTCTCGACTTGAATGCAACTCAGGTCCCATTAAGGACATAAGATTTGAATGCAACTCAGGTCCCATTAAGGACATAACATGTCTGCTGCCTGTGGTGATTTTTCGTCACCAGGTACACTTACTCCCTCCGGCACATACTTCATAAATTCTAGATTTGATTACAAAAATAAAGAAATGAAGTGTGTATTTTTGGGTGAGCATTATTTTACATGTGCTATTGTCTTCAAATCCGATCACCATATACCTCTTTTGTTTTATTTTTTTACTTCAATATTCCTGCTCCTCTTCCGTATGTTTCAGGTCACAGAGAACCTACTCGTAATAACGAAGAAAAAGTTATCCAATCACCCTTTTCATCCGAATCTCTTCCCAATTTCCATGTATTTTCTGACCACCGGCAACTGGGTAGCGGCTCAACTAACCCCAAATTTGGGAGGGAAAACGTCAGGATATATCGGCCCCCTTTAATCCCGCAATCAGATGCTGGTATTGGTCGACCTTCTCCTGGCTCTCGGTCTCCCATATAAACAATAAACGAGCATGATCACGACACGCTGCTTAACAACGTGACAGAACACTAAGATGTAGATGAGCAAGTTATAACATATTTAGAGGCTAAAGACCCGAGTGTCGTAATTTAGCTCAACAGGGGTCCATTTTGATGGGAAACGGGCCAAAGAACAGGAAAGGGAAATCTATGATTGCCTCGGTCTTCAGATATTAGCCAAATTCCATCGTTTAGGGTTTCAAACAGGCGTTTTTACTATTTTAGGAAAGTTTTTGTTTTGTTAATAACTTCTTCGTTAAGAATCTGTTTGGATCGTCGTTTGTGGCATATAATTTCTCTTTTAATGTACTTTAATAGTTAGGAAAACCTTAAATTTTCCATAAATAGCGAATTTCGAGTTTGAGTCGGTTTAGGGGTTTTTTCATCCTTTTTTGGCTAGTTGTTTTTCCCCAAGTCTATGCAAGAGTCTTCAGTATATTGTTTTAAAACAATTGAATTTGATTAATAAATTTTCTTCATTAAAATTTGCTTAAGTTTAATCGATTTTTATCTATAGTTGGAAAACCGAAGTCTAGATATTAATCATCGTTCATAGTCGGTGTTCCTAGGAATACTCGAAGTCTGAACAAAACCTCTCTTTTCTTTCTGTTCGCTATTATCCGTTGTACCAGTTGGTTACTATAGAAAAGTCGATTCTAGGGTTAGTAATATGCTAAGACTAGCAGTCGGTCGAGGCCGTTGTCGAGGTCGAGGAGTTGTTCCGATTGATAATAGATTATGGAGAGAAAAAATATTGGACGAAATCCGAGGTATGATGGGTCGAGATAAATTTCGAAGAAGGAGGGAAAGAAGGGGATAATACCAACGCTTTTGCTAGAAGGCGTCGTGAAGGTAGATAATCCAACGAGAAGATTCTGATCGCTGGAAGGCAGGAATAAAAGTGGAGATTCCAGAATTTTATGGTGGTTTAGAACCGAAAGAGTTTCTTTCGTGGTTGAATACAGTTGAGGAATTCTTGGAATTTAAGGGTGTACCAGATAACAAACGAGTTCATCTAGTAGAAACTATATTCCATGGGAGAGCTAATTCGTGGTGGCAACAACACAAACTACAACGTTCTCGTAAAGGAAAGCAGAAGTTAGTCTCATGGGAGAAGATGAAGAAACACATGAGTACACAAAGGAATTTTATCAAGTATTTTCTCTTAACGATTTTCCAGAGTCAGATGAGTAGAAATTCGCTCGTTATGTCTCCCTCAACAATATCAGGATATACTCAATATATTTGACTGTTGTTCTATTTCAGATGCACATCATAGAGCAAGGAAGGTAGAGAAACAAGTGAGGAGTAGAAGTTCAATTTGGGATAACAATGTGACATCTTCTCCAGCAAGTAACTGTAGTACGTCAACATCTAGTACTGTTAATAAACCTAATTTTGTGTCTGCACAAAATAAAACTCTAGTTAACACTTTTAGAGGCAGGTGTAATAAGTGCGTTGAATATGGGCACAAAGCCACTGACTGTCGCAAAGTAGAACGGGTGAACAAGGTTCTTTTCACTGAAGACGACCGTGAAGAAGATGCATGGGTAACTGATTATGAATAGGATCATGAGGTTGATTCTGAACCTAATGACGAAGTAGTTACGGGAGATGCACGAGTAAACTTTGTGGTAGAAAGAAGTTGTCTCACTCCACGTAAAGATGAGGGTAATAGATGGTTGCGTGCTAATATATTCCAGAAAACCTGTACGATCGAGGGAAAAGTTTATCGTCTAGTTATCGATCCAGGCAGCTGCGAGAATCTCGTTGATGAAGAGGTCGTAAAGAGGTTCAAGCTGGAAGTTAAGCCACACCCACATCCTTACAAACTGTCCTGGCTTGAAAAAGGGAATGGGGTAAAGGTAAACAAACGTTGTTTTATTTCTTTTTCAATAGGTAACAAATATAAAGATAAATTCTGGTGTGATGTTACTAGTATGGATGCTTGTCATTTTTTGTTGGGTCGACCACGGGAGTATAACAAGAAAAGTAGTCATGAAGGTATCACAACACCTACAGTTTTTTATGGAACGATGTACGTATAGTACTTGTACCTAGTAAAGAGATTGTTCCCAAACAACTTACCGGAGAAGCTACTAACCTCTTGTCACTTAAGAAGTTTGAAGTTGAGATAGAAGATGCAGACATGCTTTATATGTTGATAGAAAAAGAAGAACATGTCCACAGTAACATCCCAACTGTAGCTAAGCCGCTAGTTGAAGAATTTGAGGATGTTTTCCCAAAGAGTTACCCGATGAGTTACCACCACTCCAGGATATTCAACATCGTATTGATCTAGCTCCGGGATCAAGTTTGCCCAACGAAGTACATTATAGAATGATCCCTAAGGAGCATGAAGAACTTCGTCGTCAAGTGGAAGAGTTGCTACAAAAGGGATTGATCCGACAGAGTCTAATTCCATGTGCAGTACCAGCTTTGTTGATTCTAAAGAAAGATGGAACGTGGAGGATGTGTGTTGATAGTCGAGCCATCAACAAAATCACAGTCAAATACCGTTTTCCGATTCCAAGATTGGATGACTTGTTAGTCAGTTGAGTGGAGCGAAGGTTTTTAGCAATCTCAATTTGAAGAGTGGATACCATCAGATCATAATTCGTGAAGGTGATGAGTGGAAGACTGCTTTCAAAACTCGAGAAGGATTGTATGGGTGGATGGTTATGCCATTTGGGTTGACCAATGCACAAAGTACATCCATGCGTATTATGAATCAAGTACTACTGCCTTTTATCAGTACTTTTGTGGTTGTTTATTTCTATGATATTATAGTGCTAACGTGGACTTGTATGTCAAATATATTCGAGAAGTGCTCTCAGTTCTACGCATGGAGAAATCGTTTGTAGCCATTAAAAAGTGTTCATTCATGATAGATCGAGTTTTATTCTCGATTACGTTGTGACGAAGGATGGGATCAAGGTAGATAAGTCCAAGGTCGAAGTTGTTAGAAATTGGGCTACACCCACTATGTTATACGAGAGGAGTTTCCATGGCTTCTCTTTTTTTTTAACGGCGTTTTATTCCCCCTTAAGTACCATTATGGCACCCATCGCTTAGTGCATGAAAGCAGGGAAGTTTTCATGGTCTGACGAAGCGGATGGGGCCTTTGAAGCATTCAAGAAAAAACTGATTACTGCACCGTTGTTAGTGCTACCTGATTTCAGCAAGCCGTTTGAATTACACTATGATACATCAAAGGTGAGGATTGGAGCTGTTTTGAATCAACAAGAACGACTCGTGGCTTATCAGTGAGAAGTTGAATGGAGCTAGCTCAAATACAATACCTATGATGTGGAGTTTTATGCAATAGTCCAGGCTTTAAAGCATTGGCATCATTATCTTATTCATAACGAGTTCGTAATATTTTCTGATCATGATTCTTTGAAGCACATCAATAGTCATGAGAAGCTTTTTTCTAGACATGGAAATTAGGTTGGTTATTTTCCAAGAGTTCACTTTTGTATTAAAACACAAAGCAGGATCGCATAATCAAGCCGTTGATGCCTTAAGTCGCAGAAATTCGTTACTCACCACTATGAGAACTGAGGTATTGGATTTTGATTCATACTATGATTTAATTTTAATTTATCTATACTTTGCAGAGATTTTGGATATTCTCAATACAGGAGTAAGAAGTAATTACCATATGCACGATGGTTTTCTCTTTAAGGAAAATCAGTTGTGTATTCCTAATTCTAGCCTCTGATTGAAGATTGTTAAGGAGTTACATGACGAAGGGCACATGTGAAGGGATAAGACTTTCCAGTTGTTTTAAAGTCATATTATTGGCCAACAATGAGGCATGAAGTTGCTAAATTCGTGGATAGATGTCGCATATGTAAAGTGTCAAAAGGAAAAGCAACAAATGTTGGATTATATCTCCCATTGAAAGTTCCAAGTCAACCTTGGAAAGATTTGAGCATGTATTTCGTGTTGGGCTTACCTCGAACTCAAAGAGGACATGATTCAGTATTTGTCGTTGTTGACCTTTTCTCAAAAATGGCGTATTTCATTGCTTGCAAGAAGACGATTAATGCATTGAAGATAGATGAATGATTCTTCCGTGAAGTATATCGTCTGCATGGATTTCCTTTTTCAATAGTTAGTGATCGGGACACAGGATTTTTTAGTTATTTCTGGAAGACTTTGTGGAAGTTAGCGAATACAAGGCTTAACTTCAGTAGTGCGTATCATTCTCAGAGTGATGGACAGACAAAAGTTGTGAATCGTTTATTAGGTGATATACTTAGGTGTTTGGTTGGAGAAAATCTGAAGAGTTGGGACCAAAAGCTCTGTCAACCTGAGTTTGCATTTAATCGCTCAGTAAACCGTAGTTTGGGTATAAGTCCTTTCGAGGTTGTTTATGGATATAATCCACGAGCGCCGATAGACCTAGCACCATTTCCTGATATGAATAGAATTGAAGCTCGAGCCAAAGAACGTATCCAACAATTACAACAGGTTCACAAGTTGGCTGAAGAACAGTTGCTTCGAGCGATGAGAAGTATAAGGAGGCGACAGATAAAAGACGCAGAGTTGTGGATTTTGAAGTGGGAAATTTTGTGTGGGAAATATTAGCAAAGGATCGTTTCCCGGTTGGTGAGTATAACAAACTGAAGACGCGCAAGATTGGCCCCTTAATATTTATCGTGAAAATTAGTTCTAATGCATACAAGTTAAAGCTACCAAGCCATATCCGTACTTCTAATATTTTTAATGTCAAACACTTGGTGCTATTTTATGGTGACAATTCTGATGGTGAGCAAGAAAATTCGAGGGAGAATTTCTCTCAACACCGGGAGAAAGATGCAGATGAATAAGCTATAGCCTATTTGGATGAATGAAGAGTTGTCTAGAGCGCGACAAGAATAAGATGAATCCTGTTGGAGAAAATGGTTTTGTGATGTTTTATTTTTTGGTCTTGGTAGGAATGGATTTTAGGATCTAAAGGTCACTAAAGACACTAGTTCATTTTCACTAATTATGAATGAAATCTTTAGTCCTATATAGGAGAAACTAAAGATGTTGCCTCTCCATATTACTAAGAAAATTGCATCTAAGAGTGGACCTTTGGGTCAACACACTTTTGTGTGGGGGAGAGGACTTAGGCAATGGGCTAGTTGGTGAAATCACATATTTCACACACACGCGGTGCTTCGCACCGAACCACGCAAGCCTCCCACGTCCGTCCATCCGGGCGGGCCGAGCTCGAGTGTGAGTCAGGGTCAGGGTCAGGATCAAACAAGACTTATCTTTTTGGACAAAATACTTTTGAATTATTTTCTTAACGAATTTAATTTCAAAAAATAAATCTTGTCTTAATAAGGGGACTCTGTCCCGGTGAAAATAATTTCCTTTGCAACATGTGTCGACATTTTCTGTCCGTTTTTTCTTTAAATCATTATGTCGACACATGTTTACAACATTATGTTGATACAGATTTACTTCATTATGTCGACACAGATTTACAACATTATGTCGACACAGAATTAATTGCTGGATTGATTTCTCTCTTCCTCTTCGCCTATAAAAGAAAAGCATTTTCTTTATTTCAACTCATCCCAGAGCAGGCTACTATCCCTGGCTCTTTTCCCCTCTTCTTTCTTTGCTTGCACATTTGCTTGTTTATTTCTTTCTCCATCTTGTTGTTGAGTTCGTTTGAGTGGGCAAGTATTGTAGTATTATACAATACTTGTATCGGGCAGTTTTATCATGGACACAACTTCACTGTTGGGTATTTAGCAACACTCATTTTTTAGGCATAACGGTGAACTATTGTGTTAAGGACAGTTTGATGATCAAGTGAATCTGCCCTCAAATCAGTGTTTAAATTTCAGAAATTTTATTTAACGTTAAAATCATTTGTTTTTAGTATTTTATTGTTGCAGAACCAACAATCTTAACACAATATTTTCTTCTGTAATAATGGGGAAAAATGATGTTGATATACCAGAAAAATTCAGTGGGAAGGATTTCAAAAGATGGCAATCAAAGATGTTGTTTTTCCTGAGTTTTCATATGTTAGATGATCTTGTTCTGAAATCTTTTGATGAGAGTTTGAATGATGCTGGAAATGAAAGGGAATTGGACAGTTGGATTAGGCATAATTATATGGCTAAAAACCATATTCTAAATTGATTAGAGGGATGCGTTGTATGATTTTTACAATGCAAAAGAGAATTTTTCTGCTTTTGATTTATGGGATGCATTAGAGGAAAAATACCAAGTTGAAACTGCTGGAAGTAAAAAATTCTTGGTAGCTAGGTTCTTGGAATATAAAATGTCGAATGAAAAATCTGTGGTTGATCAATTCCTTGAACTTCAGCATATTATCATTGGAATTCTTGTTGAAGGCATGGTGATAGATGAAACTTTACAAGTGTCTGTTGTGATTGAGAAATTACCTTCTTCCTGGTCCGAATACAAACATAGATTGAGACATGAAACTGGTGAAGTCAGTATGGTTGATTTGGGTAAGAAGATTCAGGTGGAAGAGTTACTGTATTCTAAAGACGAGAACATATCTTCTGCAGGGGACATGTCTAACAAGGATCATGTAATTGAACACAAGTCTTCCAATACTGAAAAGGGTGGGAGCAGCAAACGCAACCCTAACAAAGGTATGTTTCAGAACCCCAAATATGGCATTGGTAAAATTAAGGGTGCTTGTTATGTTTGTTGAATTCCTGTCCATATGGCAATTCACTGTAGAAACTGTAAAGACTTTAATAACAAGAAAAACATTGCTAATTTGGTTGAAAACAACAAGACCGAGTTTTCTGGTACGGTGTCTGAAGTTAATTCGGTAACCAATGTGAGAGACTGGTTGGTAGACTCTTGTGATACCAAGCATGTCTGTGGAAACAGAGAGATATGTTCACCTCCTATCAGAAGTTAGGGGAAGGGGAGAAACTCTACATGGTTAACTCATCTGCAACATAGGTTGCAGGAAAAGGCAAAGTTGGGATGAAGCTCACTTCTGGCAAGACTCTCAAATTGAAGGAAGTTCTCATGTTCCGGACATCTGTAAAAATCTTGTTTCTTGTGGTATTTTAGATGATAAGGGTTTTAAAATTGTAATTGAATCTGGCAAAGTTGTTGTCACTAAGGGAAATGATTATATGGGTAAGGTTTATAAGACTAAGGGTCTCTATAAAATTAATATAACCTTTGATGAAATGAATAAAATTGATTCTTCTGCTTATGTTGGTGTTCCATTAAATGTTTGGCATGGTAGATTTGGACATGTAAATTATAAGTCAATGCATAAACTGGCTAGCGTAGGATGCATACCCAAATTTAGTGTGGATAATGAACATAAATGTGAAGTATGTGTAGAATCAAAATATGCAAGAAAACGTTTTAGAAAAAATGTTCAGAGAAATTCTAAACCCTTAGAATTAATTCATTTAGACCTAGTTGACATGAAATCAACTCAAACTAGAGGTGGTAAAAAATTGTTTGTAACTTTCATAGATGACTGTACCAGGTACTGTCAGGTATACTTTCTCAGGGGTAAGGACGACGCCTTAGAAGCCTTTAAGATGTATAAAATTGAAGTTGAAAACCAATTAGATATTACCATTAAAAGAGTTAGGTCTGGCCGTGGTGGTGAGTATGAAATTCCTATAGGAGAATTTTCCTCACAATATGCCATTATTCATGAGATCACTCCTCCTTATTCACCACAATCTAATGGTATGGATGAAGGAAGAACCGAACCCTTAAGGAGATGATGAATGCCATGTTGATTAGTTCAGGATTACTGACAAACTTGTGGGGGGAGAACGTCCTCTCAATTTGGTATATCCTGAACAGAGTACCCTTTAAAGGATCATATAAAACTTCATATGAAATATGGAAAGATAGAAAACCTTCTTATGCATACTTCAAAGTGTAGGGGTGTTTGGCTAAGGTTTCCATTCCTCTTCCTAACAGAACGAAGATAGGACCCAAAACTGTTGATTGTTTCTTCATAGGGTATCCTGAGAATACTACTGCATATAGATTTATGGTTGTAAGTTCTGAAATTTCTGAAATTGGTGTGAATACTATTATGGAATCTAGGGATGATGTGTTCATCGAAAATATTTTTCTATTGAAATTTGATTCTCTCATGATATGTGTTAATCCCCTAGATGTCCCTTCGACCATTCAGACATTACCTTTAGAGGAAGATGAAGTTGAATTTGAGCCTAGAAGAGGTAAAATGCTTAGAAATGAAAAATCTTTTGGGCCAGACTTCATAACATGCTTAGGTGAGACTGATCCACAGACTTATAGAGAAGCAATGACTTCTTCTGAAGCTCCATATTGGAAAGAATCTACCATTAGTGAAATGGATTCCATCATACAAAACGGTACGTGGGAGATTGTAGACTTACCTCTAGGGTGTAATCCCATAGGTTGTAAATGGATCTTCAAAAGGAAACGTAAGGTAGATGGGACTGTGGAAAAATACAAAGCTAGGTTAGTCTAAAGGCTATAAAAAGAAAGAAGGTGTAGATTTCTTTGATACTTCTTCACCTGTTACGAGAATTACCTCCATTAGGATGTTAATTGCTATTGCTGCCATTCATAACTTAGAGATACATCAAATGGATGTAAAAACAACTTTTCTAAATGGTGAATTAGATGAAGAAATTTACATGAACCAACCTGAGGGATTTGTAGTGAAAGGTTGTGAAAACAAAGTTTGTAAACTGAAAAAATCTTTATATGGTTTGAAACAAGTACCTAAACAGTGGCATGAAAAATTTGATCATGTAATGGTTTCTAGTGGTTTTAAAATCAATGAATCCGACAAGTGTGTTTATACTAAACTTGTGAATGATGCTTGTGTGATTGTATTCTTGTATGTTGATGATATGTTTATACTTGGTACAAACATGGATGTAATTAATTCCACTAAGAACATGCTAAATGAGATGTTTGATATGAAAGACTTAGGCCCCGCTGATGTGATCTTAGGGATGAAGATTAGAAGAAATTCTAATGGATATAATCTTAGGCAATCTCATTATGTTGAATCTGTGCTTAAAAAATATAATCAGTTTGATTGTAAACCTGCTTGTACTCCTTATGATCCTTGTTGTAGACTCAAAAAGAATAAGGGTAAGGGAGTTTCACAACTTAAATACTCACATGTTATAGGAAGTCTAATGTATTTGATGAACTGTACGAGACCAGGCATTGCTTATGATGTGAGTAGGTTGAGTAGGTATACATGTAATCTGGGGAAGGAGCATTAAGATGCACTTATTAGAGTGTTGGGGTACTTGAAGTACACTTTGACCTTTTGTTTGAATTATGAGAGGTACCATGCCGTCCTTGAAGGATTTTATGATGCAAACTGGATATCAGACTCAGAGGAGTCTAAGCCTACATGTGGATATATTTTCACTCTAGCAGGTGGGTCTGTATCTTGGAAGAGTTCCAAACAGACATGTATAGCTCGATCCACTATGAAATCGGAGTTTATTGCGTTAGATAAAGCAGGAGAGGAAGCCGCTTGGCTAAGATGCTTTTTAGAAAACATTCCTCTCTGGCATAGGCTTGTGCCAGCTATATCTATACATTGTGATAGTCAATCTGCAATAGATAATGCTAAAAACAACAACTATAATAGGAAGTCTATACACATTCATAAAAGATATAATTCCATGAAACAACTAATCTCAACTGGCGTTATTTCTGTTGACTTTGTGAGGTCTAAGGAGAATATCGCGGACCCTTTAACGAAAGTTTTGTCTAAGGAGATAGTTAGTAATGCATCAAGGGGGATGGGGCTTAAGCTCATTAAATAAACTTGCCATGAAGGATACTGAACCTTTGCTGACTGGAGATCCCAAGATCAAGGTTTTGAATGAGACAACTAATTTGTAGTGGGTTAAAGGAAACACTATCAGAGAATTTCATTCTTTGTCCCTTCCCTATGGTGCAGACGTGATGGTGTGACTATATGTGAAGGATGACTTTTTATTAAGTCTTAATGAGTTTTATAGTTTCAATTTAAGATTGAAGTGGGGTGTAGCAGTAAACACTCTTGATGGAACTCTCCTATCTGAATGTGGAAGTGGGACGCTTCCTATGAGAATGAAGCTGATTCTTTAGAGAATTCTGAGAAACGGGATACGTCCAGGGTCAAAATGGACATAACGGCACAAACTTGACAGCACCTAGAGAGATATCACGCGTGGAAGTTATTGATGAACCACACCAAACGATGGCAGTTCAAGACATCACGTTCACTGTCTATCAAGTAGTTCCGGTAATTTCTCACTAAGAAAAGGTTCAAGACCTTATGGACACCTCTTGCCTATAGTGGTATTTCTCGTTTTCTGATTTATGATTTTTTTATCGGTTTTTCATTCATATGGGGGATTGTTGGAGATTTTTTTTTTAATGTTTTATTTTTTGATCTTGGTAGGAATGGATCTTAGGACTTAAAGGTCACTGAGGACACTAGCTGATTTTCACTAATTGTGAATGAAACTTTTAGTCCACATAGGAGAAACTAAAGATGTTGCCTATCCATATTACTAAGAAAATTACATCTAAGAGTGTCCCTTTGGGTCAACACACTTTTGTGTAGGGGAGAGGACTTAGGCAATGGGCTAGTTGGTGAAATCACATATTTCACACACGCACGGTGCTTCGCATCGAAGCACGCACGTCGCCCCCGTCCGTCCATCTGGGCGGGCCGGCTCGGGTGTGAGTCAGGGTCAGGGTCAACCAAGACTTATCTTTTTGGACAAAATACTTTTGAATTATTTTCTTAACGGATTTAATTTCAAAAAATAAATCTTGTCTTAATAGGGGGCCTCTGTCCCGGTCAATATAATTTCATTTACAACATGTGTCGACATTTTCTGTCCGCTATTTCTTTAAATCATTATGTCGACACATATTTACAACATTATGTCGATACAAATTTACTTCATTATGTCGACACAGATTTACAACATTATGTCGACACAGAATTAATTGCTGGACTGATTTCTCTCTTCCTCTTCGCCTATAAAAGAAAGGTATTTTCTTTATTTCAACTCATCCCGGAGCAGGCTACTATCCCTGGCTCTTTTCCCCTCTTCCTGCTTTGCTTGCCCATTTGCTTGTTTATTTCTTTCTCCATCTTGTTGTTGAGTTCGTTTGAGTGGGCAAATATTGTAGTGTTGTACAATACTTGTATCGGACAGTTTTATCCTGGACACAACTTCACTGTTGGTATTTAGCATCACTTATTTTGAGGCATACTGGTGAACTATTGTGTTAAGGACAGTTTGATGATCAAGTAACTCTACCCTCAAATCAATGTTTAAATTTCAGAAGTTTTATTTAACGTTAACATCATTTGTTTTCAGTATTTTATTATTGCAGAACCAACAACTCCAACTCTCGCGAATTGCAGTTTCAGAAATCTTTAAATAAGATCAAAGAAACACTACGTAAGGCTCTTTGAAATCATGATTACCTTTCCGATAAATAGACCTAAAAATAGGCTAAAATGATAAAGTGATAGTAACTATTTTCCTGAAACGGAGAGAATATTATTCTTTTTTTTTTACAGCTTTAAATTGGTTAACTGCTTTAGTTGGAGTCGTACTTGATATGCGGGTCATCTGGAGTAGTTACTCCCCAGTTATCTTACTTTTTCGATACCTCTTTTTGTTTGGGCAGGTCAGAAAAAGATCTTCCCTGGACTGGATAGCTTTCCACAGTACTTCTTTAAATACCCTCTATGTATATGTAGTTTCTGTCCCTTCACGAAACTTGAGCTCTTGTATGTTTGCATCGATCAATATGCAACTCGAGTTTCTTTACTAATCCTGAAGGAGTAAGATTTGTATATCTGCTTACAACTTGAAACTGCTGAGTCCACGCACCGTTGACGGTGTTTATCCGTCTTTCTTGAGCTCTCTCTGTCATTGTGTCATTCTACGACAAATTTGGATAGCATCATTTCAGTGGTGTAATTTTGCAATGCAAACCAAACGTATCTGGTTGAATAAATCATGTAGTATGGACGCCGCCTTCCGTTCCTCATGCAGGTATTGAGCACTGTGTCCCCACTTCTTGGATTCCAACCAACAAATGAGCTTTACGTTGTTTTTTTCAAAACATTAACTGTACAATTAAGAGTCTCGATCATTGTAGACATTGACTTTTTCTTTTGTAAATCACAATAATGCAGTGCGAGATATAAAGTCGGTGAGCTAGAGGCGTGACTGCCAAGTTATCTGCTACTATAATGTCAACGACCGAGGAACTGGATGCACCAAAAGGCTTCCAGGATCTTGGGATATGAAGGAATTCCTTGAACCCGTACAGGACTTGATTGCATATTTGTTTCTCGAACATAAATAATATGTTGATGCCGGTAGCTCATGCGAACCAGGTCCAGATTGGGAGGAGTTCGGTTTCTCCTTTAGCTGTGATTGCTGGCTATTGGATTGTGCATTATATTGAGGTGCTATGTAACTCGCCCTCAAGCATGATGTTTGAGGTGATACATATCTCACCCTCAAAGTATTGTAATTTATACCGAAGTGTTACGTATCTCGCCCTCAAGCGGTGGTCACTGCGGTTGAGGTGATATGTAACTCGCCCCCAGCAAAGTGTGAGTGTCATGTTGCTTAATGCTTGCACAAAAATGCACTTCCTTGCTGCATCTCGCTCGCGTATGGATTAGAGATCTAAGTTTTCTTTCTGCTACCTTGAATTCGTACAGGAGGCCAATCCCACTATTCAAGATTCATGCAGACTTGTTAGAGCTCGGGTAAGACTAGGGTCCTTGCCGCTTTTAGTACGTGTAGGAAGACTAATTCTACTGTTAGAATTCGCATAGGACTCGGACGGTCCCTACTGTTCCTTAACTCCCATAGATTTGCTTTAACCCTATTGCCAGAACTCACGTAGAACAAGGGTCGCTACAGTTCTTCTTGAGCATTATAGGTTTGACTTAATCCCGAAATCCAATATCCTTTAGCAGTAAGATTGGAGCTTGATTTCGTCTTTGCTGGTTAGCTTAATTATTATATTCCACAAGAATTGTCAGTATCGCAATCACAGAGTATAGAAATATGGCTGAAGATGTATTTGAGATATAATCAGAGAACTAGAGACGAAAAATTTCCGTCTTTCCCTGGCAATTTAAGCCATGATCTGCAAGGTACAAAGGCATATAATGTCCTGCTCATTTTTGTAGTAACTGAGAGTCCAAGGTTTGTCACCTTGTTTGTCATCCAAATGCAAACATATACTGTACAAATTGTGTAAGGTGCAATATGCGATAAAGGTAGTGTGATTAAATGGAATAGACTCACAGTGAGGGAGTATTGGAAGTACTAGTACTGTGAATGCAGTTTACACATCAGGATGAAAACCCATGTGACTGTCTACCGAATGGCTCTTTCTAGGTGATCACCTTGGATATGGCATGCCTACTACGTACCTCACGTTTGGTTGTGGTATCAGGTTTGCTTTTCTTGTTCACACCTGCACTTTGTTGCACATCTAATTTCGACACAATGGAGGAGAAGATTAACGTGTATTTGATCTTGTTGCATAGCCGATCTTCAAACTTTTGTGTAGTCGATCCTACGCTAATGGACAGTTTCACAGCAGGCTGGTCCATTTCTGAACCTTCATGCTTCAGTGGAAGTCATGCAGTTTCCATATGTTGCTTTTGTGTCGTGGCTTGGTGTAAGGCCTATTTTGTGCGGCAGCGATCACCTAGATCTTTGTAAAAAAGAAAATCAATAGTGTAATCAATACGGAGACTGCGGTATTATGGCTGACCGATGTTAAAAGTGGAGGCGAGGTTACTGCTGCCATGGCAAGTAACCATCATCCATATGTAAAAAAAGTTGTTGTCGACCTCTTGGTGTAGCCTGTTTCTCAATGAAATGTCAAGTCCAATTTTGAATCAAGTAAGACTACTATTCAACTAACTGACAAGGAAAATAGCAATTCCAGTTAAACTAAATAGAGAAATTGCAAAATTGACCAAAATTAAATGATTGCAAGTGGAATATCTAACATGGCAGTATCCAGGTTGCTAGAGTTTCATGTATGGCTACAAGTAGGAGTTATATTAACATATGCGGCCATACAAGTATTGTGAAAGCTAAGAGTGGTTCTGTATTATCGTGTTACTATGAACGATGATTTTTCAAGTTTAAAAATGCATAGAACAAGCTTTTCGCTCATCACACCTCTGTATGCATGAATAACTACCATCTGACTAAAGACTCATGAATGCTTGAAAAAAACAGGATCATGTATGTGAAAATGGCATGCACTGGCTAACGAGGGAATCAAGGTTGATAAACATGTTATTAAATTATTAACTCCTGTTATGCTCAGCAAGCTAAAGAGGCTTAGGATCCACTAAGTATCTGTTTGTCCATTGCGCAATTTAATTCATGGAATAAGACCAAAAAGAATTTATTTAAAGAGATCAAGGATAGAAATATAAGGCTTATCTCTTTTTTGTGCGCTTTCTGATGTGGACTGTAGTGCACCTTTGCCATATTTCGTTGCAAGTTGCGGTTGCGAATTGTATCTGCGTCACCATAGATGCGACTTTATCTCCGCACTTATGGTGTTGTGCATTTTGCTATATTGTAGCAGTGACAAGGAAGTGTTCCCTGCAAAATCTCGAAAAAGTATTTCAGATGGAACGAAAACTGAATGGTTTTTTTCATTCAGAAATAATGATCGTCAGGTAGGCATCAATTGGAATTAGACAAGGCAACAAAGAAAAAAAGTCTTTCAATTAGTTCAGCTGCTTGCTCTCGCATCATGGTGAAGTGCTCATGGTTCCCCCTTGCCTTGGATGCAGTTTTTTTAAGGATTAAGCTGCAACTACTATAGCTCTGTTGAAAGCATGTTGTGCGACCAGTTTTCCCTTGCTTAGTGAACTGGTGCTCAATGAATAACATCTATTGACGGATAGTTCGCTGCTAATAGCTCGTTTTCCCCCCTGCACTTTCATGAAACAACACAACAACACAATATAGTATAATAGAGATTAATGAGTGAGTCAAACCCTTATTGATCATGTGGGTTTGAAGGCTTGAACTCCTTTCACATGCGGTTGGTGCTGGTGCAGTTTACACGATAAGTCGGGGAGTGTGAGGCTCTTCATTACTGTGAAGTATAACATTTGAATGTCTCTTGCGAGTATCCATATGTGTGCTGTGGAGAGCTTTGTAGATGATGCCAGTTGTATTTGTGTTGCAGCTACAGATGTGCTTGAGCTGTTGATCTTCATGGAGTTGTGCAGTACCAAAATCTTGTTCCTGTCTCTTTTTTGTAGTAATAATGATGACGTCTTAGTTATAGTGCGAGATGATATTCAGCAATCTATTGTCTCCGGCTTTCTAGGACGCAGTGCCCGACCAAGCAAAGCTCAAGTAATAATTATTCATTATTCTGCAGCCACCATCCATCACACATAAGTAGTTGTTCTTCTAATCACCATTCAAGATTTTTCTCCAAGTGTCTCTTCAACTTAAGGCTTCATTTTTTGGTTGTTTCGATTTCTCATTTCGCTCAAATGTAATAGGAATGAAATAGAAATTTGAGCCATCAGTCACCCTATCTGGTTGATGACTCTCTCCCTTTGTTGTGGCATTGCCCTTGTCGCTGCAGGACTTTCCCTTCGAGTTTTGATGGTGAATGGTACTCATGAGATTTCTCTTTCAGCAGCAACGGTCCTTTACTGCCCCAATAGTGGAAGATTACGTACGAAGTAAGCTGACTACTTCATTGTGGTTCTCGTACATGAGTGTGCTTGCCGTCTTCCATTGGCGCTTAAGTCAAAGTAGCTTGAGTCCTTCCCTACAGTAACGAAGAACTGAACTCATTGGTTTAGAAACCATCGTCGTGTAATCTAAATTTGTATCGTCGTTATACATTGAGTTAACGTCTAGAGAACTGCTACTTCTGTCCCATCATACAGCTCCATTATAGCCAGCTAATTAAGGAGCTTCAGTTTCGTCTTAGCATGAGCCACGCTCGTTCGTGCCAGAATGTCTACAACCCTTCAGGGATAGTTGTGGTCCTAGCAAAGCTATCCTCATTATTCGAAACGACGGTATGAACTTCACGATTTGGAGCCGTAGTGAATTGAGTTTTTAACTGGTACAATCTGTTCACCAGGGCCAGTTCCCTTAAACACCTGAGGCAAGATGCCGGCGCTCACAATAGCAATTGAACTTTATTGTTCAGATGCAGAGCTGGAGACCTTGAGCTATTCGAACTCCAAAGTATAAGTCTATTGCTGATCAACTTTTGATTGTATTGCGACGAAAACGCTCAAATCCTACTGCTAGAACTCGCATAGCAAAGATTGCTACGGTTCTTGATCATGCGCCTCCAATATTATTTCTTGCGTCGATAGGCGTACACAAGAAATTGTTGGAGCAGGATTTCGTTTGTGTTGGTAGAGACTGAGCCTCCAATGTTAATTATCAAAGACATGCAGACTTGTACCAAGAATTAATTTCCAGCCACTAATATTGGATCAAAAGTTCTGGATGGGGGAAGTATTCTTCTTTGAGCAGCAGTGACGATGTCAAGCTGCAGTGCGGGATGACATCTTGTCTTCGGCTTTGCTGAATGCAGTGCCTCACAAAACAAAATTCCAGTAGATCAATGATCCGACGAGAATTAGGTTCTTAGTTAACTTGGTATACTAACGCAAGTTCATTAATAAGTGAAACCAGCGTAAAAAGAATTAAGTAAAGCTTATTAATGCCACTTTATGTTCAAGCTGTCTACTATTTAGCACGGTCAAATCTCTTTTATGAAAATATATAAGGGCAATAGTTGCTATTAATTTGAACACGAATTAGACCTAAGCCGCATCTTGATAATAAACAGTTCTATATGCTAAAGCTAGGCATTTTATCACACATACTAAGAGCACAAGTTAGACTGTGGCTAATCAAAAGGCTCCTTGTACTATCGCACAAGAAAAATCAATTCAATGGCAGTTGAGAATGAATATCACACGCATGAGCAGACAGGTTTGTATTCAATGACATAAAAGAAACAAAGCTTATCTGTGATTTTATTCCAAGAAGATAATGACTGAGGTCTGCCTTGTTGAGCTTTCGCCGGGTCTACGTAAAATGGCAGCTGAGAAGCGGAGCTGATATTTTTTATTTATAAACGAAACCTTGCTGCGACTGCGATGTTGATTTACAGGGATGGTAGTACTGACATCATCTTTTAGCTCTTGAGACTTCCTCAGTTTCTTCTCTTATTCAAATAGCTGAATTAAAGGCTAAGTAGGTGCTCAATAGTTCATTTCAGCAGAACTTTTCCAATGAGAAACCCAGTGTAGACGTGAGAAGAATGAGATAAGAAACCATGCGCGGGTTATATTTTTAGTCCGTCTGTATTTGGTCTATAGCAGACCAACAAAGGCGTGACATCTTGAATCGGTGGAGAAAGTTTTGTCCCCTTAGTCGGTGCCAAAGAGCCAAAGATATTTGGGTAAAAATATATCTTTAAACAATCTCGATGATAATAACTGTGATGATGTTAATGTTTTAATTAATATCCTTTTTCTCCAGGTGAAGATGATGGGGGTTCCTGTAAAAAATCCTCTGACGCTCAAGTTAGCATATGTTTTTCACATGTTATTTTAGGGTCGGAATGCATACCTTTTAGGGTCTGTATCTTGTATATTTATAGAGATGTGTTTTTGTGATAAGCATCAATCTTGGGATAAATTTCCACTGTTGAGACGTAGTCATCAAATAATCTGGAAACTCCTAGAACTTTCTTCTAGGGTTTTAGAAGTAAGTAGGCGGATATATGCCGATGGAAACAGGCCAGCATACACAGGTTTCCAGGCTCGGCCAACGGACTTTCCTACTAATAATGGTACAGTTAGCCAAGATTGGTGCCAAAGTATTAGGGTACACACAAAAACATAATTCAGAAGTTTTGTTTTTCTTCCCACCATTTAACGTGTGCAGGATTTCTGTCTTCAGTCCTGCCTATACACATGAGAACCATAAAGTGCGTCTCTCGAGTCTGAATTCTTTCATATGGTGGTTTTCTCCTAACTCAAGAGTTAAGCATTAAAATAATATTTTTTGATACATCTAACTTCTTATTATTAGTATGCGGAAACTTTATGTCCTTATAGCTCTTTGGACGCATCTGCTTTGAAATATTTAAAATTGAAGTAGGTTTTGTGGGTTTATCTCTTATAAACCCTCACGAGACTATAACTCGTCAACTAAGGACACCTAGAAATATAAAGATTTATTATATATGCTAAGTGTAACTATATACTCAACGAAAGAAAATTATAGCATTTTAATTTAGTTTAGGATTAGTTTAGTTTTATTTTATTTGAGGACTAGTAAAATATAAATATAGATATTTAATAAACACGTAAATACGATATCTTTACTCATATTTGTATATATTTATACTAATGGGACTCTTATTTTGTTAATACTATTGTTTTAAATATTTTGTAGAAAATACATATGAATACGATAACCGACACAATAAACAACTAAATTACGTGTTAAATTAGCATTTACGACAAAAAACACCGCCGTGCTATTCTCACCAGAAACTCACACATTAAAACAAATTCATTTGCTTACTCAAGCATGTGAAGCAATTGGGGATATAACAAATGGGAGACGTGGCACCAATTACACCACATATTGTTGGCGGAAGTGAAAGAAGCATCCAGGCTTATTCGGTTCTCTACAAAGAAGAAATTCTAATTTCTTATTCTTATCAGAGAACAAGGGTTTCGAAACAGGAAAGAGAAGAATTGCTGCTATGGTTATGCCATGATAGTGATGATTACTGCCGGAAGATTTGAAGTGGTGACCAGAGAAGACAGCTCGAGAAGGAATGAGCTGATGCCATTGATTTAGGGCTGTAAACGATGGGTTAGATGAGATCTGATTCCGTGAAGAATTGAAGTTGCAGATGGAGAGACAACACAGTTTGATTTCAAGAACAAACAGTGGAAGAAGCAATAGATAAAAAGAGAAAGAATAAAGAAGAGATGAAGCTGTGGTGTTTGTTGCTTGGTTTCGTGGTTCGAATTGAGGTTTGGTATGAATTAAGAGATGGGTTTTCGAAGACAAAGGTTGGTGGTTCTGTTAGCTAGAGATCGAAATTCACATAGAAGACGAGAGTTAGGGTTTCAATTGCTTGATGTTGCGGTGACACTAGAAATGGTGTTTGGTTGTGTTCGCTGTTAGATCAGCAACTGCAAGTGATTGATTAGCAACAGAGTTAAGGGGTTTCTGTGTGTGAACTGAAAATGGGTTGAGTTTGTGATGTGTTAGTGTTGATTCGAATTGAACAGGAAGAAGAAATGGAGGAGTACTGCCATCGCAAATTGGTCATGATAATAAATATGAGATGAAGAAAAGTTGGTATTTACTGTTGAATGAATCGGTTGTTGTCGGAATTGATTGTTCTGCAGGGAAAGGATTTGATTGTTTGGGTTGTCTTACCGGTGGAGGAAGAAGATGAGTTGACTCGGTTAACTCAGTTGACTGGGTTGTATATGGACCATAATGGACTGGGCCTGTGACTTTCCTAACCCTAATAAGACCCTTTTGAACTCTATAAATAGCTAAGGTTGGACAGACTCAAGAGATATACTCTTCACGCCGGTTCTACGGATTAAAAACCTAGGGTTCAGCTCTTGTTTTCAAAACAGTTTCTTAATTAATTTTGTTAACTTAGTGTATCATTTTTCTTATGTTTTAAAACTAGGATTTTTAACTACATGAGCTCAACGTCAATATTTTTTTCTTTTAATGTTTTATTTTTTCGATGATTTTTTATGTTATATGACACTTTTTTTCTTTTAATGTTTTATTTTTTCGATGATTTTTTATGTTTTATGGCACGTAAAGTTCATTGTATTGTTTGATTAGTAGAAGAGTTTGTTGAAACCTTGTTTTAAATTGATTTATGAATATTCTGACTACTTATGTTACGTATACTTAGTGCTTCAAAATTCTACCTTAGGTTGAGAACAAAGAAAAATTTATCTCACTACCAGTGCCGTCAAGATCGGGTACAAACACCTCTGGAACAGCAAGTTCAACTTTTGGATGCTTAAACAACCACACCCTTTCCTGCGCCTCTGCACCCTTATTCATCTTCGGTTAGCGAGAACACGGATGAAAATAACTAAACTAATTCTTTTGATAATTTTTATTAACGATTCTTAAGCGAAATATCTTCTGTATACGAGTAGCTAGATTTGTTACTTTGTATGAGTAACACAGATACCCTTTGTGACGAACGCAAGTAAACCCTAATCTATAACGGATTCTCGAAACCTTAACATACTTTTGATTTCAATCTTTATTAAATCGATTTAATTCATTCGTTAGCTTAATTTTTTACTACAAAAATCATAAAAGTATCTTTTGAAACATTCTTAGACTCAAAAGTTATTTGTATTAGTTAGTAGAAGTGATTCACACTCTTCGTGGGAGCGAACCGTATTTGCTATTGCTTACATCTTTAGACACTGTGCGCTTGCGGAAAATCGGTTTTCCAACGCATCAACCACTTACATATCACTCCCGTTTCCAAGCCTGTCAAGCAACAACCGAGGCAGTTCATACATGAAGTTGAGTAGCAGAGCAAGATTGAAGTCCAAAAGCTACTCACTGCAGGCTTTATCAAACCCATTCAACAACCTACATGTTTGGATGACGTGGTACCTATCAAGAAGAAGAACGGTCAAATTAGAAGTTGTGTTGATTTCAGGAACCTGAACAAGTACTGCCCAAATGATGATTTCCAACTCTCCAACATAGACATGCTCGTAGATACGACTAATGGACACGGTTTTATGGATGGCTACAACAGTTATAATCAAATAAAGATGTATAAGCATGACGCCAACAAAACTACTTTTCGAACTCCTGTCGGAAGCTTGTATTACACTGTAATTCCTTTTGGCTTGAAAATGCATGTGCTACATACCAACGAGCCATGATATGACAACAATCTTTCATGACATGATGCACAAGCAAGTGAAATATTACGTTGATGACGTGGTCGTCAAATCCAAGATGCGAGCAGCCCATCTGGAAGTCCTACAACAAGTCTTTGAAAGGTGTCATGAATACAAGATGAAGATGAACCCTTTGAAGTGCGCCCTTGGTGTCTCCTCTGGTAAATTCCTTGGATTTCAAGTGATGGCAAAAGGGATCAAAGTAGATCCAGTCAAGACTCAAGCCATCACCAGATGCCCCCGCCAAAGACTGTGAGAGAACTTAAAATTTTTATGGGGAAAGTATCATATATCAGACGTTTCATCCCAGGGCTAGCTCAATTTGTCGCCTTTTTTACACCACCACTAAAGAAAGGGGCAAGTTATGTCTGGTTCTCTACTCAGCAATAAGCATTATCCAAAATCCGATAATTATTATTATCTTCATCTGTCATGAGATCTCCAGTCCAGGACGGCTCCTACTTCTGTATACAACTTCCAGTGAGGTCGCGACAGTAGCACTCTTAGCTCAAGAATATGAAGTAGGAGTTGAGTACCCAATCTCCTACATCAGTCGGTCACTAAGAAACGCAGAGTTCATATATCCTAAAGTAGAGAGAGTGTGCCTATCACTAGTATAAGGTATTCAAAAATTCAGACATTACTTGCTCTCAAACAGGGTGGTGTTGATCGCCAAAGCTGACCCCATCAGATTCCTACTTTCAAAACCGGCCTTGACAGAAAGACCTTCTAAGTGTTTACTTAAAGAGTTCGACATAGCATGTGTCTCTCCGAAAGCAATCAAAGGACAAGCAGTGGCAGATATATTAACAACTTTCCTAGGAGAAGATGTAACCGTATTACACGAAGAAATACTTGGAGAGTTCCCTGAAATTTCTATCGTCAAAGAATAAGTATGGCTATTGTACTTTGATGGTTCTTCTACTACCAGTAACACTACTGGAGGAGATGGTGTAGTGCTGGTATCCCCAACCGGGAAAGTCTTCTCACACCCATTCAAACTCGACTTTAAATGCACCAACGACTCTGCGGAATATGGGCCTTTCTGCTAGGACTCTCATTGGCAAAGAAAGCAGGAGGAATACACTTGGAAATAAGGGGCGATTTTAAAATAATGGTCGATCAAATAAATAAAGTTTACTCACTTAAAGAGGTAACATTAGCTCCCTATAGAGCATAAGCTCAGAAGTTACTAACGCATTTCACCGAAGTTGTAGTGGTTCATGTTGGTCGATGAAATAATAGGCACGTTGATTGCGTAGCCACTTTAGCTTCCAAACTTCAATTCAAAGGGTCAGAAAAGACTGCGATGGTACAAAGACGTATCTGTCCTCTCAACATGGTTAAGTCAATATGGACATGATCAAACCACTGTTTGGAGGATACCGATTATACAGGAACTCAGCAGCTCGCTCCCTCAAAAGAAAGTCAGTCTCAAAGGATTGAAGAACTTCTTCCTACTCCATGGGTAACTGTACCACATGATTCCAGACGGATCCCTCTCAAGATGTCTCGGAGATAAAAATGCAAAACTGTAATTCAACTGTGTTCATGGTGAAGTGTGTGGAGAGACGATGGTCGTGACTCTTTATTGTCGCCTTCAACGCCTAGGATATTACTAGCCTATCATGAAAACCCAATCTCGAGCACTACAAGGGTCTTGTTCCAACTGCCAACCACAACCGCACCAACTAGAGGCCCTGAAAATCCATCATGCTGGAGACTGGAGAGAACCATATATCAAATGTATTCGCGACAGTTCCCTTCCTCCGGATAAGCGAGAAGAAACAAGAGTAAAACAAAAGGCGAGGAGGTTCATCCTTCATGAATGGATCTTATATCGTAAAAATTTTGGAGGGAACCTGATAAGATGCCTAGCAAGGCCTGAAATCCCGACAATATTAAAAGAAGTTCACGAAGGAGAGCATCTAGGAGAGGAAGTTGTTCCTTCAGATCCATGAGAGGTATTATTGGCCGACTATAGAGGATGATGCAGCTGCGTTTGTTCAAAGGTGTCATCAGTGTCATATCCAAGGGAACCTCATTCACATGTCGTTCCTTCCTCTACACTCACTAAGCAGCCTTGGCATTTCTATAGATGGGTACTAGGTCTCATTGGCAAGATCAATCCAACCTCATTAAAACAACATGATCACATCATTACAGCCACTGAGTACTTCACCAAATGGGTAGATGATATCCCTCTCAGTAGCACGACTAGATCAACCATAGAAGCTTTCATTAAGGAATACATCACATGCAGGTTTGGTATCCCTAAACATATTGTTACAAATAATGGTACTCATTTTCCTAGCTAGTATGGTATCAAGCAAGTATTTTATACTCCATACCACCCACAAGGAAATAGGAAAGCAGAAAGTACCAACAAGATGTTGATTCGAATCCTTAGCCGTATAGTGTATGATAACCCAAGATTATGGCACGAACAATTGCCCATGGCGCTTTGGGCATACATGACGACACCAAGAAACTCTACATGAACGTCTTCTTATTTGCTTGTTTATGGGGCCGATGCCATCTTCCCTGCCGAGATCAAGATCCAATCATCCAGAATTGCAGTAGATAGCAGAGTACACTGGGATGAAGCCGAAATCCCTAGGTTCCACATCATAGAGCTAGACCTCCTAGAATCAAGACGATCCAAAGAAGAGGGATATGTAGAGGCATACTGACGAATGATTTCCAGATCTTACAACAAAGTAGCGAAGCCCAGAATGTTTCAAGTTGGGGACCTAGTACTCAAGACGGCCAAATATATCCAACAGGATATGTCCGCTCCAAAGTTCTCCCCATAGTAGGAAGGTCCCTACTTAATCTCTAGAGCAGTAGAAAGTGGATATTACAAGATCGTAAATATGAAGGAAGCACCAGTGGGTACAGATTCAATGGCAAATGGTTAAAGGGATATTACGCCTAGAAAAATTTAATTTTAATTTTATTTCTTTTAATTAATGTTTTTTTAGGGTGAAAACAAATGTACTGGAAAATGGTACTTTCAAGTAGGTTCGAGAGATCAAGCTCGAATAGGACGAGCCCAAACCAAGAAATGGCCTTTCATGTCCTGGTTCGATCACAAAGATGGAGAAGATTAGGTAGGTCTTAGGGGAGGGAAGCAAAGAAGGTTGAGAAGTCTCAGTGTGATGAGTAATTGTAGTGTGTGATAAAGAATGGATTATCTCTGGGACGAATCTCTAATTATGTATATCTTAATTCTCTTTTGCTCTTGTTTCGAATAGATGAAGCCATTTATTTATATTTGGAGAACACACACTGATTTTTGGTAAGTGATGGAAGTTACAAAAGAAGTGGGGGAGTAACGATTGTGGAGATTGTAGTGGATTCATGTACGAAAAATAAGAAGGACTTGTATGACCACTACTCCTCATGCTCTCAACTTCCCTATAACCGTTCCACTACTTGTTACCTTCTTGTTCGTGGATGTGTTGCCACAACGCACGATTGCCATAGACCGCAATACCAATACCCCAATGAGAACCCCCCATGTGTTGTATTTGATATCTCGTGGAAATAGTGGAGTCGTGGACTACCACTTTGTTTTAAGTCAAGTTAAGGACTTGTTAAGTCAGTGATGCAAGTTACGCAATTCACTAGATTGACAATCAGACTGATCAATACTGACTATGGTAACATGGCGTAATTTTAATGGCCTTAGAAGTGACTTGGCATAAATCTGAAAGATGTTCGAATCCAAGGTTGTGTAAAAGTTCTTAAGGACTAGTCGTAGCGCGTTTAAGAATGGGGCTTAATAGATATCCATAAAGGGATAGCGCTGGCATTAGGCTGGCGCTTGATAAAAGTGTGGCGCATTCCTTGAGGATACGTCCTGGATAAGGCTAGCGCTTTGAGCTAGCAAAGTGCAGAGCGTCCCTTGGGGATGCGGCCTACATTAGGCTAGCGCTTTGAGCTAGCAAAGTTGTTGCAGGGACGCGGTATAAATTAGGCTAGCGCTTTGAGCTAGCAAAGTTGTGGTGTGTCCCTTGGGGACACGACCTAAATTAGGCTAGGCTTTGATCTAAGTATGGCGCGTCCCTTAGGGATGCGACCTAAACCAAGCTTGCGCTCTGAGTTAGCGCATAGCATGGTGCGTCCCTTGAGAACGCGATATAAGATGGGTTGGCGCTTTAAGTTAGCACATAAGTGTGGCGCGTCCCTTAGGGATGCAGCCTAAATTAGCGGTGGCTAGCATATCAATTTTATGGCGCGTCCCTTGGGATGCAGCTTGATACGTTAGTGCTATCCTTGTGCTAGCAAGGGAGGCTAGGGCTAGACTAGTGCTAAGGCACAACGTGATCTTTTAGAGGCATTGATCTTTACTTGTGGCGCGTCCAAGAGGAACGGCGCATAACTTATGGCACTTCCTTGAGTATAATCCTAAAGTGGCATATTTTTGTAAATTCAGGACGACGGATTATCATGCGCTCTTTTTGAGCAAGATTTTAAGCTAGAATGCGATTCTTAAAGATCATGCATTAGCTATTTTCAAAATATACGTATAGCAGTAAATTGATGTTGTTAAAATAAGAATTTGAGTATCGACATTGCTCTAGAAATAGCACTAGAGAATACATTGGATACATAACAAGCTCTAGGAATAGCACTAGAGAAGACATTGGATACAGAACAAGTTCTAGGAATAGCACTAGAGAATAAATTAAGCTCTAAGAATAGCACTAGTGGGCAATCCATCTAGGAGCTTGAGACTTTTTATGTAAAGTTATAGACTACAGGATTAGTAGAGATATTGTTCTTAATTCTCTTGCGGAATAATTAAAAGTACGGTGTTTCATGTTTTGATGTTATTTTAGAAGTATGCACACAAATATGTGTTTGGTACTTCTAGGTTCCTGCAACTAGGCGGACGGGCGATTTTATAATTCTGACCCTTGTCAAAAAATCACCATCTACAATGTTCAATATTCGAAAATCAGAACATATTACATCAATTCACAATCTCATTATTTAGTCTGAACCCTCGTTACTCAAAACATAATTTCCTATAGAAAACCTTCAAGCAACGAATAATTCCGCTTATACAACATCTTCATTCTTTCCAGAAACCTCTCAGTCCTAGCCTTCAAATCCTAGATCGACTTCTTGATCTTGGTTGAATCTCTCGACATGACCTTCTCCTCCTTTAATATGGCTTTCTAAGAAGGAATCACCTTAGCTATGTGTTTTAGGGTAAAAACAAATGTACGGTAAATCGTACTTTCAGGTAGGTTCGAGATATCAAGCTCGAGCGGGACGAGCCTAAACCAAGAAGATGGTCGTTCACGTCCTTCTTTGATCACGAAGGTGGAGAAGATTGGGTAGGTTTTAGGGGATGGAAGCAAATACGGTTCAGAAATATCAGTGTGGTGAATAGTTTGTGAATAAGAAAAGGATTATCTCTGAGATGAATCGCTAATTCTGTATGTTTAGTTTCTTCTGACTGGTTTTTTCTTGTTTGGAATAGATAAGAACTATCTATTTATAGTTCGAATGAGACACACTGGTTTCTCGTAAGTGGTGGACATCAGGGAGAGGTGGAAAAGTGATGATTGTGGAGATTGTAGTGGGGTCATCTCCAGAAAGTAGGGAAGACCTATCTGACCACTAATCCTCATCCTCTCAACTGCTATGTAACTTTCACACTACTTGTTACCTTCGTGTTCATGGATGTGTTATCACAACGCCCGATTTCCATAGACATCTAGACCAATACCCAAATGAGAATCCCCCATGTGTTGTATTTGATATCTCGTGGAAATAGTGGAGTTATAAGCTACTATTGTTTTGATTAAGTCAAATAACCTGTTAAGTCAATGCAAGTTGTGCAACTCACTGAATTTATTATCAGACTGATTAGTGTCGATTTTTGTAAGTTTAGTGGTTATGTACTTGATTAGAAGTAACATGGCATATTTAATGGCTAAATATTAGCCCAGAAGTGACTTCGCATAAGTCTGAAAGGCATTTGAGGCCAAATACTTTAGATAACTTCTTAAGCATGAAGACTTGTTAGAAAACCATATAATATTTGGTATTAAACCAATATTGGAAAGAAGGGCGTATTTTTGAGGGAATTATCTAGCAAGGCTAGCACTTGCGCCAAAGTCAAGGAAGTAGTTTCTCCAAAGTCAAGGAAGTACTTGCACCAAGGAGGACGCTAAGGCCAACGGGGGCGCTCCATCCGAGGGAGGAGATCCAGCGAGGGAGGCATTCCATCCAAGGGAGGCGCTCCAGCCAAAGGCGCATTAGTTAGGGACGCGCCAGGCCATGGGCGCGCTAGCCAAGGATGCTAGGCTAAGATGCGCTGGCCAAGGGAATTTACGCTTTTGGCGCTAGGGTTAAGATGCTAAGGCCATGGTTGTTATTAGTTGATATGTGAGCACCATGAAGGGTTTCTTGAGGACGTACCAAGATAATATATGCTTGGCCAAGAGGAGTTAGCGATTTAACGCTAAAATGGCGAACTACCGTCGATGTGGTGCTAAGCCAAACAGTTGGTGCTAGCCTGGCGCTATTGGGAGAAAAGGCTAGGGTTAGCCTAGCTCAAAGGATAAATGCGTCTTTTGAGACATTGTTTTTTTTTTGTGGGGCCTCCAAGGAGAGTGTCGCATAATTCGTGGCATCTTTGATCAAAGCGCTAAAGTAGCATATTTAAGCTCAGAAGAGCAATTTGAGACTTGAGACTAGTTCAAGGAATTCAGTTGTGGAATTTTATGCGACTTGAGACTAGTTCCATATGGCATAAATATTGTGAGTATTGAGGAGGTTGCGAGGCTAGTTTATAATGTTTGTAAAGAATCTGTATTCTTAATTTGCTTGCGGATTATCAGCAAAAATACAATATTTCTTGTTTCGTTATAGTGCTAGGCATATGTGCATAAGTATTCGTATATCCTTTTATTTTCCTGCTGCTTGGCAGAAGGAAATTTTAGAATTCTAGCCCTTGTCAAAAATTCACCATCTACATTAAGTCCCCTGATTAGTGAGGAACAGTAATGTTGCACAGTAAGCACTAGATGGTGACAATATGCTTATAATGATTATATATGCATAATTTTAATAGAAGAAGATATAATTAGATTCTGGATTCCAGGTACTGGGATAAGTGCCCCTTAGTGTGAATCTTGGTTGTGATTATTAGATGCCCACGTTCTTTCCCGGAATTTCTAATTCGTGAGCCAAGGGAAGCGTAGCTGTGTTGAATTTCTGATCTAGTCACGTTGGTTGAGCAGCTACCAGCAGGGTCATGGAGAGTACGTCTATGAGGAACACCATCGGTTAGGGAGAAAACTTGTTTAGCTCTGTCTTACCCGAGATTGAGATATGTTCCCCTTAGCATTAACCCTGGATGGTATTAGTGGATTTCCATATTCTTCTCGGGAATGCTAGCTTGCCCGTGATTATAGAGGGAATATGGTTGGCGCTTTCTATCTTTCTTGAAACAGCTTTGCCTCATCTCAAATAGTAGATCAAGTCAGCTGGATCGGTTCTTCATGTATATGTCCAGTAAGAAGCATTGTTAACTTTGTCTCCTCCAAGCAATGTCTTTGATGCAGAGTTAAGTCTTAGATTTAAACTTTCTTGTGAGCAAGTAGTAGGTGTCAGTGTTTGCTTAGGTTTTGAGTATGCAACGATCAAGTGCTAGTAATAGCATCAGCAAGGCTGCAGTAGATGAGAGAAAAGACACCTGGAGACGATGTTTTGAGTTGTAGCCAGTAGCAGCAGAGTTGGAAATATTGGAAACCGGAAAAAGAAGTTGATGGTAGATCAGAACTGCAGGTGAGGCTGGCGGTGGACTCCACTGCTCTTGTCGTGGAAAGGTTGATGAGGTCTTCCAGTGTTGTGAGATCTTCTTCGGAGATGCAGTGCGACTTGATATGATGGTATGTTTGAGAAGATGAAAGTCCACGAGCAGAGGAGGTCTCTAAAGCGGAGTATTTTGAATCCCGTTTGGAAACCCTAATTTGCATGCCATTCGCTTTAGAAGCTATTGAAGTTTCATACGATGTATGATTTTGACGGTTGATCTCAACTTTTGAAGAAAATAGACCAAGATATCATATACAAAAAGGAATCATTCGATTTGAAGTTTGATAGTTCAGTTAACCATGCGTAAACATTTGTGATTAGTAATTTCGTGTGAATTTTCAGATCCTATAGACCTTAGTATAAGATATATATTTCCTAGCTCATGCCTCCGATTGATGTACCCATCTGGAATATCATAGTAGACACATAAATGAACACTTCTTGTGAAGGATGTTTTGACCTGTTTGATAGGTGCATAATTTGCACTATTTGGATACTCTAATTCATTGATTTCTTGTTAGTTTTCATATCATTATGCTTTGATTTTGTTTGTTTATGAGTTTCTTAGGAGTTCTGAAGTGTATTCAACCAAATAAGAGGTAAAAGGATGGAAACAAAACTTTGAAACAAGAGTTCCAGGAAGATTTACGGTTGGGAAAGTACCTCAAAACCCAACCGTTAAAGAAGTTGGTTTTGAAGGCAAATTCCATGAAGATTTACAGTTGGGTCTAGACTATCAAACCCAACCGTAAAATTAGTTGAAGAGATATGAAGATTTTGTCATTACCATCTTATAGAGAATTGAAAAAAACGAAGTCAACCCAAAAAGAATGAGGTCAATCAGACAACAGATGAGGGATTAATGATCAAAACAGTGAAATACAAAAAAGTGTCCAGCAAGAATTACGGTTGGGTTTATTGGCTCGGACCCAACCGTAAATCTGGGGATTTTGGGTGACATTTTTATGTCAGAAAATCGGTTGGGTTTATTGACTCGGACCCAACCATAAATCTGGGGATTTTGGATGAGATTTTTGTGTCAGAAAATCGGTTGGGTTTATTGGCTCAAACCCAACCGTAACTGGGGAGTTTGGCACGTGTGTATGGGCTTTTAAAACATGGAAAACATGGTCCCGGAAGGATTCAAAACCGAGATTTCGTGGATACTATATAAGGAGACATCCAAGACTTTAAGAAGAGACCTCTTACACTTGAAAACACAAGAAGAACAAGAATCTAGGGTTGGGAGTTGCAATTGATCATCACGATAACTAGGGTTTGCTTTACTTGTTTTCTTGATTATTTTCCATGGATTTTGAGAAATCTATGATGAACTAAACTTTTCTTATTGGTTAGAGATGTAGTCCTAAGTTGGAAAACATGTTTATTAATTGAAGTATTCATTCTCATATGTTCATAATCTCTTCAATATCGCTTATGTTCTACCGTTTATAACGCCTTGTATGATGGATTGCTTGTTTGTTTAAGTTGCAAATTAGATGAACATGCATTGACATCTATAGCTAAAATAGGGTTTGAGATCCGGAATTGTTGAAAGACCCTTGTTACTAGTAGTATAACATAGTTTTTAAAGACGGGATGTTGCCATGCAATTATGTGTAGAAGCGAGACCTAGGTTAAATCCGAGTGGCTCTTGCGCTGGATTGCTTAGAATAACCTCAACTCACAAATACCATTGCTTTCATTGGGTTAAACTTGAGTGGCTCTTGTGCCAAGTTATTCGTTGAAAAGGATTCAAAAAGTGGCTCTTGTGCCTTTGATGATAATAGGAGTTTTGCCGGAGTAAGCCTGCGATAGGATGCTTTAGGGTTATTGATATTGAGAGTGCATGAATATTGAGTATGCTTTGGTTGATAACATGTTGGAAGATGGAAGATGAACTCTCTAACCAATGTTCTTTATCTCTGATATTCGTTTTAATCTTTTTGTTTTAGTATAATTTAGTTATAATCACAACCAAAACCCCCCCTGTTTACATAAGTAATCGAAAGTAATTAACAATCACCTGCCTCTCTGTGGGAACGAACTTGTTCTTATTACTATATTCTAATCTATATTAGTGAAGTAAGAACTTAAATTAATTTTGCTTGGCTGACAACCGACCAAATTTTGGCGCCGCTGCCGGGGAGGCATGGAGGATTCTTATTTTGTTTTTGATTTATTATTTCTAGTTTTAATTTAGTTTTAAGAATTGTTTTTTCAGGTACTATTTCTTTCGTGAATGCTTAGAGAGGGTAGACCAAGTCCAATTGGTATACGACTTCGATCGGGCATTTTACTAAAAGAATTCGTTCAAGCAATGAACACTGCACTTCGTCCAAGTACATCGTCAAGTGAGTTCGCAGATTCAGACGTAGAGGAAGAACAAGAAATAATGGGTGACAAAAATCGTACACTCAAAGACTTAGCGTCTCACAAGTTTGATACGCAACAATGGTGTATTCAGACGACATCTACATTTGAGATCAATCCAGGGTTGATTCGAGAACTTCCAAAGTTTCATGGAATGACTAATGAAGATCCAAATAAACATTTGATGGATTTCCATAACATAATCATGGCCATTCTACCAGCAGAGACTGATGTTGATGGAGTCATGTTAAGAGCTTTTCCATTCCCCCTGATGGATACTGCTAAGGAATGGTTATACTATTTACCTTCTGGTAGTGTCACAACTTGGAATGGTTTGTCACAACTTGGAATGGTCTGAAGAAACTCCTTTTAGAAAGATACTTCCCTGCATCAAAGGAAACTCAGATTCGTAGAGAGATTTGTGGCATTAAGCAAATGGCAGGAGAGACATTGTATGAATGTTGGGAACGTTACAAGAGATTAGTCGCTAGCTTCCCACATCATCAATTCAGTGATGTATTGATCATCCAGTACTTCTATGATGGTCTTCAAGAAAGTGATATAAATCTTCTCGACGCTGCAGGTGGTGGTGCATTAGTGAAAAAAACAGTAGCTCAAGCTAGAGAGTTAATTGAGAACATGGCAGCAAACTCTCAACAATTCTCAAGTCGTGGGTCAAAACCACTCGTCAAGAGGGTTAATGAGGTTACTTCTTCACCGCACTTAGGGCATAGAATTGGTAGTATGGAGAAGATGATGCAACAAATGGCAGCAGTGATCATCCCATCTTATGAAGAAGAAGTCGAACAGGTGAGTGCAGTATTCCCAACTCAGCAGAGACAACGGTATGATCCTTATTCCAACACTTATAATCCAGGATGGAGAGATCATCCAAATTTCATCTATGCGAACAAGCAAGATGTAGCTCCAGGGCCTGTCCAAATTCCAACAGCAACTACAACCTCCACAACAAGCTCAAAATTCATAATCATCGGAGATGCTCTCCATGATGAAGAATATGACGACGTTGATGCAGAAAAATCAGCAGACAAATGATAATGCGATAAAAGAGCTACAAACTCAGATGAGCACTATTAGCCGGTAGACTAAATCATCTGGAGACACGGAATAGTGGGAAAATACCTTCTCAACCTATCAATCCAAGAGAAAATGTCAACGTCGTGACATTGAGAAGTGGTACACAAACTATGCAACCAGAGGAAGCTGAGAAAAACAAAGACCCTAAGGGGACGGTTTTGGAAAAAGAGATTACTGACTCTTCCCAAACCGATGAGGTACCTAAAGAAAAATCTAAACCTCCTGTTTCTACTTATGTTCCTCCTTTTACCTTTTCCTTGCAGGTTTGCTAACTCGAAAAAGGAGGAACAAGATAAGGATAGCTTAGACATTTTCAAGAAGATTCATGTGAATATTCCACTCATAGATGCGATTAAACAAGTTCCCAAATATGCGAGAATTCTGAAGGACTTGTGCACCAATAAACAAAGATTAACCGGTAATGAGGTAATGAGAGTGGGGGAGAATGCTTCAGCTATCTTGCAAAAGAAACTCCCACTCAAATGTAAAGATCCCGATAGTTTTGATATTCCTATTGTTATCGGTAACACGACGTTTAATATGGCTATGTTTGATTTAGGAGCATCAGTAAATGTTATGCCTGCATCTATATATCAATCTCTTAATTTAGGACCTTTGAAAGAAACTGGAATTGTTTTACAACTAGCTGACCGTTCTAATGTATACCCTAGAGACATTGTTGACGATGTGCTTGTGCGGGTTAATCAACTAGTTTTTCCAGCAAATTTCTGTGTACTGGAGATGACAGATGGATCAACTGATTCGTCTATACCGTTGCTACTGGGACGTCCATTCATGCGAACGGCGAGAACAAAAATTGACGTCTATAGTGGAACATTGACAATGGAATTTGATGGAGAAATAATACGTTTCAACATTTATGAGGCGATGCGATATCCTAGTGACGTCCATTCTTGTTTCTCTATTAATGTTATTGACTCTTTAGCTCAACATATGTTTGATTTGGGGAGTAATGATCCATTGGAGGCTATTATCACGAGAAGTATGGGTTTTAAAATTTTTACAGATCAAGAACCAAGCTTAAATTAGGGGATGAATTTGAGGAAGCTATTTGTGAATTCAATTCATTACAACAATGCCCACCAATTCATGATATTTCATTTATCTCTTTACCATGCACTAATGAAAAATTGTTGCCGTCTGTCTTGCAGGTTCCTAAACTAGAACTTAAGCCTCTTCCTGATCACCTAAAATACATGTATTTGGGTGATAATGAGGAGTTGCCGGTAATACTTTCTAAAGAACTAACTGAATTGCAGGAACAAAGACTTCTTCGGGTGTTGAGGAAGTATAAACCGGCCATAAGATGGACGATTGCTGATATCAAGGGAATAAGCCCTTCTACGTGTATGCATAAAATACTACATGAGGAGGGAACAAAGCCTACAAGGGAATCTCAATGTCGTTTGAATCCTCCAATGATGGAAGTAGTAAAGAAAGAGATACTTAAGTTATTAGATGTGGGAGTTATCTACCCCATTTCTGATAGCAAGTGGGTGAGCCCGGTACAAGTTGTACCAAAGAAGTCAGGCGTTACAGTGGTACAGAATAAAGACAATGACTTGTCCCAACTCGAGTGCAAACCGGTTGAAGAGTTTGTATTGATTATCGAAAGCTTAATGCAACCACTAGAAAAGATCATTTTCCTTTACCTTTTATGGATCAAATGTTGGAAAGATTGTCAGGACACTCGTATTACTGTTTTCTTGATGGTTATTCAGGTTACAATCAAATTGCAATAGCACCTGAGGATCAAGAGAAGACCACCTTTACTTGTCCTTTTGGAATATTTGCATACAAGAGGATGCCTTTTGGTTTGTGTAATGCACCCGCTACCTTCCAAAGGTGTATGGTAAGCATCTTTTCATATTACGTTGAAAACTCATTTGAATTGTGCTTGGATACTTTACATTGATTCTTAAAGTGTGTTGAAACTAATCTTGTGCTAAATTGGGAGAAGTGCCATTTTATGGTAACTCATGGCATTGTTTTAGGCCATATTATATCTTCTAAAGGCTTGGAAGTCTATAAAGCTAAAATCGATCTTATTCGTGCTCTTACCCCTCCGACTACGGTGAGGGAGATTCGTGCTTTTCTTGGTCATGCAGGATTTTATCGTCTGTTTATCAAAGACTTTTCCAAGGTTGCATCACTATTATGTCATTTATTACAAAAGGACGTGGTTTTTAACTTTGATGAGAAGTGTTTGGCGGCATTCAATTGTTTGAAAGAACTTTTGATAACAACCCCTATCATTAAACCACCGGATTGGAGCAAGCCATTTGAGCTAATATGTGATGCCAATGACTAAACGGTCGGTGCAGTTTTAGGCCAGCGTATTGGGAAACTACCTCATGCCATTTATTATGCTTCCAGAAAACTACACGACTACAGAAAAGGAGTTGTTAGAAATCGTTTTTGCATTGGAGAAATTTCATTCTTATTTGGTATGAAAGTTGTTGTGTTTTCTGATCATTCAGCACTTAGGTACTGACTTACAAAGAAGGAGGCGAAACCAAGGCTCGTTCGATGGATACTACTCCTACAAAAGTTTGATATCAAAATTAAAGATAAGAAAGAAATTGAGAATACCGTTGCGGATCACTTGAGTCGTCTTGTTGTAGACAAAGAAGTTATCCCGTTATAGGAAAGCTTTCCAGATGAGCAACTCTTCTTAGTTACAGTTCCAGAACCATGGTATGCGGATATTGTGATTATTTGGTGTCTAAACAAATCCCAAGAAATTTGTCTCGTGCTTAGAGATACAAACTTAAAAAGATAGCGAATCAATATATATGGGATAATCCATACCTGTGGAAACATTGTTCAGACCAAATTATGCGAAGGTGCGTACCCGAATATGAATACAACTCTATCTTGTTTTTTTTTCCATTCATATTCTTTTGGAGGACACTTTGGGGCAAAGAGAACTGCTTTGAAGGTACTTGAAAGTGGGTTCTATTGTCCCACTTTATTTAAATATGCGTATGTATTTTTCACAACTTGTGATAGGTGTCAAAGAACGGGCAATCTAGGTGCTCGAAATCAAATGCCACAAAAGTTTATTCTTTTGTTGAAAATTTTGATGTATGGGGCATTGATTTTATGGGTCCTTTTGTTAATTATTTTGGTAAATTCTACATCTTACTCGTTGTTGATTATGTCTCGAAATGGGTGGAAGCTAAAGACACATCTACCAATGATTCTAAAGTGGTTACAGATTTTGCTAAAGAACATAGATTTGCAAGGTTTGGAACTCCAAGAGCCATAATCAGCGATGGGGGATCACACTTTCGAAATAAGTTCTTTCAGAGTTTGTTGAAAAAGTATAACATATCTCACAAGATTGCTACAGCATATCATCCACAAACAAACGGGAAATCAGAAGTCTCTAATCGAGAGGTGAAGTCCATCCTAGAGAAAACAGTGAATCCATCAAGGAAGGATTGGAGTTTACGTCTCAATGATGCATTATGGGCATACCGAACAACATACAAAACTCCTATTGGGATGTCCCCATATAGACTTGTGTACGGTAAACCTTGTCATCTCCCTGTTGAAATCGAGCATAAGGCTTTTTGGGCTATTCAACAGTGCAACATGGAGATGGATGGGGCTGGTAAACAAAGAAAGCTTCAATTGAGTGAACTGGAAGAGATTCGTAATGATGCATATGAAAATTCACGAATCTACAAGGAGAAAACAAAGGCTTTTCATGATAGTAGAATATATAGAAAACAGTTTATTGTTGGATAGAAAGTTCTCTTGTTTAACTCTCGCCTTCATTTATTTCCTGGAAAATTGAAGTCTCGTTGGATAGGACCCTTTGTTGTTTCCAACGTTTTTACTCATGGCGCAGTGGAGATTCGTAGGGAAGGATCTTAAAGTGAATGGGCATCACTTGAAGCCCTATTATGAGTCGTTTGAACCTGAGAGGGTTGAGATCGATTTAGTAGATGCACTCTCTCTGGAGGAGTAGCAAGGAATGCCAAATCGGGCTGAAGACGTTAAACTAAGCGCTAAATGGGAGGCAACCCATTGGTTTTGTATTGCTATCTTTATCTTTTGCTTTTTATTAGTTCTTCATATCATGATATGGTTTCCCATCTTGATTTTAAAGTGGAGGAATCAATTTACATTGAGGACAATGTAAAGTTTAAGTGTGGGGGAGTAATTAAGCATATAGAGTTTTTAGGTAGAATTTTAAAACTTTTGTACATATTTGCATGAAAACCTTCAACTGTTAGAGATTTTAGAGTCACTTAGTATAATTCTAGCTACGTTTACATACGGAGTTCTAACCGAAACAACTGAACTTAGAAGTATTGGAGAACTATATTCAGAGTGCTTAGTTGTTGAGAGGATAGAGCTGACAAAAATGGACTTAAACTGCCGGTAGAGAATACAGTATTAGAGTTGTTGATCATTCAATACCCATGAGTGAGGCACCAAACCATCAATTGTCCGTTTAGAGTGTTTCATTTGCGAAAATTCCGGGTAGAATGATGAGCTACCTAACCTCGCACCAATTTCAACACTGCTTTTTGATCTCTTGAGTGTTATTTCTATCAATCATGAGGGTGCCATCAGAATTGCTAACTCTATCTTGTAGTCTTGTTTGCAGTTGGCATCATTCTCTCGACAACAACAGGTTCATAGAAACATATCATCATCAACAAGCGGAACATCAAAAATTTGCGCGAAAGTTGAAGACAGACAAGGTTTAAAATCAACTGTTCAGGAAAGAGCAAATTTCATATTCAAGCAAAGCAACTATACATTAACAGAATTATATATAGACTTATGTACAAAAGTGATGTAATTTAGAAAGTGGTAAATAAAGGTTCGATTCTCGAACTTGTGAAGGTGATGATTTTAGAAAATAATGATTTAAACTAATTCTAGAAAATTCCAGGAGTAAGAAAAAGACTAAATAACCTAAAGATGATTTTTGAATAATTTTAAAAATACCAGGAATCAGGAATCAGGTAATTCTAACAACCTATGTGATTAATCAGATAATTCTTTTTAAATTAATTGAAGCCCAAATAATTGCCAAAATTGATTTTGTTATGCTAACAAACAGAGGTAAATCACAAGCATGGATCATCAAAATTAATTAACTAAGCATAATCCATCAAGCAAAAGCACAACTGTTGAAAGAAACCGTTTTTACTATTCAAAACTATGCAATTTTAATGATAAAAGAATTATAAATAATTATTAGAAAATAATTAAATCACATAAAATTGAGAAAATTACCTTATCCATCATCCCAGTAAATAGACTTAGCTCATGGTGAAGAAAACTTGCTCAAAAGTTGATTTCATTGCTCAAAATATTGATTACAAGGTTGAATAACGCTGTAACAGCTGATTTGATACGCTTATAAGCGTTACAGAAGAGGGTTCAGCTGTTACAGAAAAGTTTAAGCAACAAATGGTTTGAAGCAATAGACGACAGGAAAATTCAAATCAGCAACACATATAAATGTTACTGAGTCTTCTTCTCCGGCAGTGATGGATGAAGAACAGCCGGCCGGTGCAGCAGCAGCTCGTCGGCGGTGACGGAATATTGACCGGAAATCTCTAAAATCTTCTCTAAGCTTTTGTGTTCGATTCTCTTGGCTTCTCTTGGTATTTATAGATAGTAGAAACCCTAGAGAGAGTTCTAAACCTAATAGAACTCTCTAGAACAGCCCACAAATCCCAATCCTAATCGAAATCAAATTCCGGCCAAATACATGATTTACACACTGATTTCACGGGATCTTTTGATGTTTCTCGATTGTTCTAACTTGTGTGGGTTATCTACTATCATTTGGAACAATCTGGAAGCAAAAGAAACCAAATTTCACGTTGCTTTTGTGTTGCCAGTAAAACAGTCGAGTCCGATGAGTTGACCCGGTGACGGCCCGATCCAGCTCGCTGGGCTGACCCGCTGGGTTGACCCGATGGGTTGACCCGATCCAGGGGTGCCCCAATCCAAAGTGTGGGTGCTTTGATCATTTTTTGAGCCAATTTTTCCACAAATCTTTATTCTTCTAATGTACCTACAAAAGCAATAAAACACGTAATAGACACAAAATCGAATACTAACTCACTAGAAATTAAGGTGCAAATTAGACACTAAAATGTGTCTATCAAAAAGCGAAAGAAATCAAAAGATGTGAGTTAGTGAAGTTCATGATATCAAGGCAATACAAGTTGTGAAGAATCAAGTGGTAAAGTCTTTATCCCAGGGCCATAGTAGTTTCATCATTTATTTTTCAGTTTATATCTTCATAAAAAATAAATAAATAAATAAATAAAATAAGAGTTTATCATTGCTTTATTGTATATTTTTTTTTGTATTCATTCAATAAGGTCGTGGGGAAGAAGAAATCTATAGAGAAGTTTCAAACAACAAGAAATTGAGGAAAAGAATAACAAATTGTCAAGGTTCTACGAGGTTCAAAAGTTCATCATCAACAGTTGAAGACCGAAGACGTTTCTATTGGATGCTGTGAGAGTGGTGTTGATTAGCGATCGGGTGAGAAGGTAAGTAAGCATTCCCATCCTCACATAGTGGTTGATTTCCTTTATTAGAGGTCACTAGAAAAACAAAAAGGGGTTCTTTTTCGTCCTACGTTCTATGAGATAACATCTTCATATGATTCGGAAGGTTACCTTTCCTTCCTACCATTCAACGTGTGTAGGATTTCTATCTTCATTCCTTCCTGCACACATGTGAGAACCATAAAGTACGTCTTTTGAGTGTCAAATTCATAAAATCTTGTTGGTGAGGCAGAAACACTCTCGAACCTGGATCCTTTCACTTGGTGGTTTTCTCCTAACTCAAGGGTTAAGCATGAGAATAATGTTCTTTATACTTCTAACTTCTTATTGTTAGTGTGCATAAACTTTATGCCTTCGTAGCTCTTTGGATGCATGTGCTCTTGAATGTTTTGAAGTTGGAAATTAGGTTTTGTGGGTATACCTCTTGTAAACACTCACGAGACTATAACTCGTCCACTAGGGACACCTAGGGGTTTAAAGGCTTGTTACACATGCTAAGTGTAACTTTATCCTCAACGAAATGGAGTTGTTGTAGTCTAGGTTAGTTTAGATTTGTAGTTTGCTCGAGGACTAGCAAAATGCAAGTGTGGGGGAATTTGATAGGTGCATAATTTGCACTATTTGGATACTCTAATTCATTGATTTCTTGTTAGTTTTCATATCATTATGCTTTGATTTTGTTTGTTTATGAGTTTCTTAGGAGTTATGAAGTGTATTCAATCAAAGAATAGGTTAAAGGATGGAAACACAACTTTGAAACAAGAGTTCCAGGAAGATTTACGGTTGGGAAAGTACCTCAAAACCCAACCGTAAAAGAAGTTGGTTTGAAGGCAAATTCCAGGAAGATTTACAGTTGGGTCTAGACTCTCAAACCCAACCGTAAAATTAGTTGACGAGATATGAAGATTTTGTCATTGCAATCTTATAGAGAATTGAACAATGAAGTCAACCCAAAAAGAATGAGGTCAATCAGACATCAGATGAGGGAGTGATGATCAAAACAGTGAAATACAAAAAAGTGTCCAGCAAGAATTACGGTTGGGTTTATTGGCTCGGACCCAACCGTAAATCTGGGGATTTTGGGTGACATTTTTGTGTCAGAAAATCGGTTGGGTTTATTGACTCGGACCCAACCGTAAATCTGGGGATTTTGGATGAGATTTTTGTGTCAGAAAATCGCTTGGGTTTATTGGCTCGAACCAACCGTAACTGGGGAGTTTGGGACATGTGTATTGGCTTTTAAAACATGGAAAACATGGTCCCGGAAGGATTCAAAACCGAGAATTCGTGGATACTATATAAGGAGACATCCAAGACATTAAGAAGAGACCTCTTATACTTGAAAACACAAGAAGAACAAGAATCTAGGGTTGGGAGTTGCAATTGATCATCACGATAACTAGGGTTTGCTTTACTTGTTTTCTTGATTATTTTCCATAGATTTTGAGAAATCTATGATGAACTAAACTTTTCTTATTGGTTAGAGATGTAGTCCTAAGTTGGAAAACATGTTTATTAATTGAAGTATTCATTCTCATATGTTCATAATCTCTTCAATATCGCTTATGTTCTATCGTTTATAACGCCTTGTATGATGGATTGTTTGTTTGTTTAAGTTGCAAATTAGATGAACATGCATTGACATCTATAGCTAAAATAGGGTTTGAGATACGGAATTGTCGAAAGACCCTTGTTACAAGTAGTATAACATAGTTGTTAACGACGGGATGTTGCCATGCAATTATGTGTAGAAGCGTGACCTAGGTTAAATCCGAGTGGCTCTTGTGCTGGATTGCTTAGAATAACCTCAACTCACAAATACCATTGCTTTCATTGGGTTAAACTTGAGTGGCTCTTGCGCCAAGTTATTCGTTGAAAAGGATTCAAAGAGCGCCTCTTGTGCCTTTGATGATAATAGGAGTTTTACCGGAGTAAGCCTGCGATAGGATGCTTTAGGGTTATTGATATTGAGAGTGCATGAATGTTGAGTATGATTTGGTTGATAAAATGTTGGAAGATGGAAGATGAACTCTCTAACCAATGTTCTTTATCTCTGATATTCGTTTTAATCTTTTTGTTTTAGTATAATTTAGTTATAATCACAACCAAAACCCCCCCTGTTTACATAAGTAATCGAAAGTAATTAACAATCACCTGCCTCTCTGTGGGAACGAACTTGTTCTTATTACTATACTCTAATCTATATTAGTGAAGTAAGAACTTGAATTAATTTTGCTTGACTGACAACCGACCACTGTTCCTCATCGATTGTTGTTAATTTCTGAATTTGTAAATTGAAAAGTTACTAACAGTAGCATCAACGAATAAAGAAGTGGACCATGTTGGTGATGGAAAGTGGCGTGTGCTGGACGAGGCAGGGCGTGTTAATATTTTTATGGTGAGCATATCATTGGATCCCTGACCAACAACTTTTAAACCAATTCAGGAAGTTAAGAGGAGAAGTCTGAATCTGAGGTGACTGTGTCTTTGGAGTTCTGAGCTGGAGATGATTGTGGCTTCCAAGTCTGGAGCGTGTCCAACTGTAGAATCATGTAGTTGAAGTAAGTAGAAATAACAAGGATTGGGTTGCCATTCTGGATGTGATCAGGTAAGAGGAGGAGGCTTCCTGGGTATTGATGTAGAGAGGTTTTGTCGATGGTTCTGATATTTTATAGGCTTGGTTTTAGGGGTAACTTTGATTGAAATTGATTTTTCTAACGAATCAAGTCCCCAATTACAGAATAGTCAAAAAATCTTTATTTACTAGACAAGGTGATACATATAGAATGGATTAAATCCACGGGTGAATTATGTTGCATATACTTCAGGTGTCTACTAAAAGGGTATTGAAGTTTCATGCTCTCTCGACCGGTGTAATGAGTCATCCATAACATTTATCCTTCCTCAAGTGATGAGGTTCTATTGTAGAAGAGGAAAAAATAGGACAGAAGAGGGTGTGGGTGTTACCTTGCCGTCAGGGTATGAGTTTTGATGTATACGGTTTTGTTGCTAGTACCGTTGCCGATCAGACCTTCTAGTCGAAGGATGTTATTGTGTTAAGATTTTAAAAGTGGAGTCGTCAGTCCCCAAATGTAACTCACTTGGACCTGCTAGTTGGAAGAAGATAATTTTACGGTGTCGTCACAGGTTCATTCTTCCAAGAATTTGAGAGGACATGGGAAATCATGAAAGTTGGAGTCTTCCTCAGTTGTCGTTGAAACGCTCGGGCTGGAGCGAGTATCTGAATTGAAGTTGAAGTTATCGTTGTAGTCCTTAGCTATTGAGATGCAAAGCCATTCTTATTTAATCTCCTTGGATCAAAGCATGACTATCATGACTTGATTTATTGGTTTATTTCTTTCAACAGTTGTTGTGATGCGCCCTTCAGTAGATATTATTCCTGTCGCCTTTGACAGTCCCTGGTTTGTAAGAAAAGGACTACGAATAATTCTTCTATGTTGATGCTTCTGAGGCTTCAGGAGATACCGTGGATTATGAAGATAACTTGAAGGATGAGGACCCAGACGAAGCGCCCCACACTGAAGAAATTTGTGAAGAATATGAATCTACTGATAATGTCGGTGGAGAAGTAATCAAAATTAACGCCAAACTCTTCATGGTAGAACATGTAAACTTTTCAAAATTCTCATATAAGCATAGCCATGTTCAAATTCACAAAATTTTTATAGATTCCCGACACTAGAAAATTTCAGAAGTATATTGCTTGGGAAAGATGCTCTAGAATCTTCGTACGACCTCCGTTTTTGATGATTGACTCCTATATCCTTATTAGAAAATAATTTCTTACATATTATTCGGAAAAAATCCAGGTTTTGAGCTTGTTTGGGGCGTCAAAACGACCTCAATAGAACTCAGGAAGTATACACGAAAATCCTGACAGTTTTTCAGACTCGACTCCGCTAGCCGTGTTTTCCATAACTCTTAGATCGCTTGTCAGGTTAATGCACCATTTTAACATATTGTAGTGACACCAATATGAAACTTTTGGTATAAGAACCATTCCCATATTCATCACCATTTGTTGTCAGATTAAGAGTTTCCGAGAGGTAGTGAAAATTGCTTCTGAGGCGTTTTTGTAAAATGTCTTGTGATGGGTTGGGCTCATGAAATACTTCAAATACCGTTTCATAGTAAATGTATATGAATTTTATGAGTATATAAAACAAGTTTTATGGTTCATGCTCAAGAATTTTGTGTTTGAGATGTTCTAACCTAATATGTTTATAACATATATACTTTTAGGGGAAGAATGACAAAAATCAGAAAGTTGGGATTGTTAGAGAAGGAACAAGAGTTACCGTTGATTTTCATGTGGATAGTATACCTCCTCACACTGAAAACCATATGCGATCTCCCCTTCGTGTACTTGTTGGGGATGATGCTCATACTGACGTTGACTTGCTAAATGGTAGTGTAGCAGAAGATGTGCTAGTTGAGTATCCTAATGCGGATATTACCATTGATTCCTCTTCAGTAGGACCCTCCCAGGGTACTCACGTATGGGGAGTTTCACCATTTCATCCTGTTATGCTTATTTGTAATGATCCATCTCCCTCGGAGTGAAATTTGAATTGTCCTCGAAATGGGAAGAAGATGAGAATTATGATCTTGGCATTGCATGAGTTTGTCGTCATCTTGGAGATGCACGGGAGCGTGAAGTAGGTAGCACTTTGCTGAAGGAACTAGCACCAGAGTGAAGAGACTGGTACAGGAGAGAAGGGACTGGTACCTGGGTGAAGGTACTCCTACCATAGTGAAAGGGACTGGTACCTGAGTGAAGGGACTCGTACCCGAGTGAAAGGTACTGATACCTGAGTGAAGGGACTCGTACCAGAGCGAAGGGGATTGGGACCTGAGTGAAAAGACTTTGAGAATATCATAGCTGGCTTTGGTTTTTGTTGTTGTTGTTGTAGAGTTTTCTCTGGATGTGGAACAGAGCTTGTCTTTGGGTTGGTGCTGAGGAAAAGGCTGGAGATGGGGTTTATGATGATGGTGAGCGTTCAATTCACGACGCTTGCTGAGATGAAGCCTTCCTATTGAACCTTTTGTTCTGACAACACCTCATGGATTATTGGATGTTGTTGTGCTTTCAGACCAGACGACTGCTCCAACAGGTATCTCTATGATTCTTGGGCTCTGAATCGACGTGTGTAATCATTCAGAATGTTTATCATCTGTCGCTAGAGTAATATTTTCAGATCTGAACATTTTTATCTCCATTGTAAAGGAAAAATAGGGAGGGATATACCCCCCTGGTAAAATATTTTTTTGTATGGCGAGAGGGTAAAAGGTTGGTGTTGATGAAGTGAGACTGGTCCCTCTTTGCCTTGAAATTGTAACAGTATTTCCACGTCTTCATAGGTGACAAGGTTGGATCGCTGGCTCCTTGATTGTCTTCTTTGAATGCAGATCTCGTCATCATCTTGAATATTGATCCTGGTATTGTTGACGTCGGTAGGCTTGGAATCGTTTCTTGGTGCAACTGGTGATAGATCTATTCTGGGAAGAATTTTTCCGTTAGAGTCTTGAGGCAAGTGAGTACCTCTCTCGAGTGGTAGCCATGTCCACCTGTGTCCTGGCAAGGACTTCCTGTCTCTTTACCAGTTCAACTATGTTGAGAGGAGTTTGATTATTCTCGGTGTCTTTGGTGGTCTTGTCACCGAGAGAAGATGTAGTAGTGGTATTAGTACGAGGAGGTTCAGTAGTAACAAGGGTGTTTACAGAATTACCACCACCAGTGATACCTGAACCGACTATAGGAGTTGTAACTGCTCCAGACCTAAGATCCACATTTTGAATAACTGAAAATAGGCTTTGTAATTGAGAGGTTGATCTCCCATTATGGTCGCCAATTGTTTTAGGGTAAAAACAAATCGTACTTTAAGGTAGGTTCGAGAGGTCAAGCTCGAGCAGGACGAGCCTAAACCAAGAAGATGATTGTTCACGTCCTGCTTCGATAACAAGAGTGGAGAAGATCATAGCTGTCTAAAAAACCTTAACTAATATATATTGTCTATGCTTTTTTTGCTATTTTTCTCGTAGATTTCGTATTTTATATTTGTTTTTTGAGTTTTTATTTACTATAGAGTCATATGAAGCAAAACAAGACAAATACATGCACAACTCATTGTTTGGAGCCTTGGATGTTAATGGACTAAAGGGTAGCAAGCACACACAACTTCCGTGTATCCAAAAGTGAAAATTGCTAAAAACAGTCGAGTCTCTACTGAGGGGCCACCAAACAGCTTATTTATATGGGAGATAGTTTTTGCTAAAGGCCACCTTCTCAGCTTACCTAAAAGCTAGGTCGCGACATACAAACACAATTCAGGCCTTCTCTTTACCATTAGCTCAGTTTTTCCATTGCTCCAAGTCATGCCGTCACTGCCAGCCTTGGTTTCAAGTGAGAAAGTTGGAAGGAATGAGGTCGAGGGATGAGAAACAGAGAAAAGGAAAATTCAGAAAAGGAAGAAGAAGAAGAAGAAGAAGAAGAGGTTGTGTTGGTTCGAGTCAGCTGGTAATTGTCTGCCATGGGAGAAGGAACATAAGAAGAGCTTGAAGAAGGGTGGGTTCTTGAATTCGAATGAAACAAGAAAATAGGAAATGGGTTTGTGAAGAATTAGAAGATTGCTGAAGGAAGTGATTCAGGCTTTAGAGAAGAGGTTGTATCTGAAATTCAAATTTGCAGACAAGCAGAGCAGATCTGTAATTACAGGTAGGTGTTAGTACCAATTCAGGTGGGTTTTTGTTTGAAATTGAATTGGCAGAGAATGGAGAGGACTTTTCAATGGGTTTTAGCAACATTTTGCTGCTCGCTGTTGAGAATAAATAGAAAGAGAGTGGCGTACGAAGAAGATGGGTTTCTAATGATTTGTGACTGGAATAGATGGAATGATTTTTATGTATGCTTGCTGTTTTTGAATTGTGAATGACTATTATTGCAGGGAAGGAGTTCAGGATTGAGTGAAATGACATCCAAGTTTATGTCTCGATTGACCGACAGATAGCACATAAGGTGCTCGTAAAATACCTGAATGACTTGTTTTTATAGTTTAGCTAATAGTCATGGTTCTTTTGAAGAGTAAAGACGGGATTTAGAAGCTTAAAGGAATACGTCAGAACGGGTTGTTTTCTGAAATTGAGTTCAAGAAGAACAAGGCTGAGTAGTATTTGATTTTGGTTGTGTAAAATCTATATGTATATTCTAGTCACAAAATGAATTTACAGTAACTAATAGCGGAAGAAAAAGAAAGAGATTGATTATAAATACCTCCAGCCATTGTTATTTGAAAGTTTTAATCCTTCTGAGTTTGCCCTAATTTCTTAATTGATATGAACTTTGGTTCCAAACCCTTCTTCTCAATTTTAGATGATGTATATAGGATGAAAATGAATTTGGTGACCTTCTGTCCAATTTTGCTATCACTTATGTTAACAAAACCCTAGCCATCATAGAGTACATGATAATATAGTGGGTGGTTTTCTAAACGTGTGAGAGTCTAGTGGGGTTACCCTGATCAGTTGTAACTTTCCAACAAATGGATCATATCTTTTTTACCTTTAAGTTATCCCATATGGGAAAAAGCCTTACATTCTCCCACTTGATCCATTTCACGAGAGACTCCATCTACGCATCATGGCGACTAATCTTCTTTAAGAGCAAGAATTAATCTTCCATGTATCACAACATACTTAGTCTTTCACCACTCATACTTAACTTAATGAGTAAACCATATGTTTACTCTAGGTCAATCTATAATGATATTTGTCAACAAGATAACTAAAGTAAGTACGTACATAATTCCAAATGAGAAATAATCCAACTAAATGAAAGCTTCATAAAAAAACATAAAGAATGTACTACATAGTGGGACCAAGTCCCATCATTACTACATGATCCTTGAATCCTTTAACATGCTTGCTTTAGTCAAGGGATCGGCTATTATAAATTCAGTGCTAATGTGTTCAATGATCACTATTTTCTTGTACACGTTCTTTTACGGCTAGATACTTTATGTCGATGTGTTTACTTCGACTTCCACTCTTATTATTCTTAGCCGTAAAACATCAACTGAATTGTAACAATACATTCTTAATGGTTGGATAATAGAGTCAACAACTTTTATCCCAGATATGAAGCCTTTCAGCCATACACCATGTGAGGTAGTCTCAAAACAAGAAACGAACTTAGCCTACTACTTTAAGACTATTTGTTCGTTTATATATAAGCATGTAATCCTTAGTACCCTTAAGGTATCTCAATACTTTCTTCGCAGCCTTCCAGTGATCGATTCCTGGTTACTCTGATGTCTTCCTAATACTCCAACGGCATATGAAATGTCGGGTCTAGTATAAACCTGAGCATACATAATGCTACCAAGAGCTGAAGCATATGGAACATTTTTCATTTGTTCCCCTTCAATGTCATTCCTGGGCATTGGTCCAAACTGAACCAATCATCTTTTACAGTGCGTGCTACACTTAAGGTATATACATTGATCCATCACTTAAGGACTCCCAATGACCTTAAGGTATATACATTGATCCATAAGTTTGAATATGTAGAATTTATGGCTTGTGAAAATAACATAAGATCATTATTGGCTCAAATATTACAATCTGAATCTCGCAGATACATTAAATAGTCACTAGAAATAGTTGACAATCAACTTGTCACTTGAAACAGTAGGTGGAAGTTGATCATTATCCTTTTCAGGAACAATATCCTGAAATTGATCACTCCCACTAATCAAGTCATTCTCAAGAAATTTATCATTTCTTGATTCCACAATTCTAGTGCTATGAAGAAATCTACCATAGTACTCTCCACGTCTATCTGATCTCACAATCTTAATGTGCTTACCACATTGTTTCTTTACTTTAACCTTAAACAACTTAAAGGCATCCAAAACTTCGTCTTTGGAACGAAACAAGTAAAGATACATATATTATGAATAATCATCTATGAAGGTGATAAAGTATTTCAGATCATTAGCGTTCATTTCTGGACAACAAATGTCCGTGTGTATGATCTCTAATAGATTTGAACTTCTCTTGGCACCATTTTGTGTTTTTTAGTTTGCTTTCCCTTAATGCAACCAACACAAGTATCAGAATCAGTAAAGTCTAAAGTACCAAGTACCTCATCCTTTACCAATCTCTTAACTCTCTTAATGGAGATATGTCCCAATCTCCGATGCCACAAAATTGAGGAGTCCTCATTCATAATACATATTTTTAACCCAGTATTAACATGCATAGAACTATGAGTGATATCATTTTGCAAATAAAGACGATATAAACCATCAGAAAAAATACCATAACTAATAACTTCAGAATTTCTGAGAATACTAAATCCAGAATTCGAAAAGTTAAAGGTACAAGTCTTGAAACTGAAATCAAGTTTCTAGTGAAACCTGGTACATAAAATGTTTTTTATGAATGCAAAATAAAACCACTACTTAAAATTAAACTGCATGTCCCAACAACTTGCATATGTTAACTCATCTGACTGCCTGAATAGATGTAATGTTCACTTCTCGTTGGTTTCCTTAGGTTTGTTATACCCTGCAAGGTTTTCGAAACATGGATTGTAGTACCAGAGTCAATCCACCATGTATTATGATTAATATTAACCATATTAGATTCATAAACAAACGCTAGAAAATTACATTTCTTCTTAAGCCAAGTCTTAAACTTAATGCAGTCTTTCTTCATGTGTCCCTTCTTTTTACAAAAGAAACACGGAGACTCCTTCTTTTTGCCTTGGTTAACTGAAAGCTTTCCATTTTCCTTAACGTGATCCCTTTTCTTCTTTGAAGAATAAGCAATAGTAAGGTTCACCTTTTCTCCCTCTTTCATCCTCAATCTCCCCTCCTCTTGAACACACATGGTCATAAGTTCATTAATTGACCAGTTATCCTTATGTGTGTTATAAGATATCTTAAAGGGGCCATATTGTGGAGGAAGAGTACACAAAATGAAATGAACTAGGAAAGAACCATACATGCTAACTTCCAAATCCTTAAGTTGGGCCGTAATATCCCTCATGTTCATGATATAATCACGCACACTCTTAAACTCATTGTGTCTTATGGATGAAACTTCATAATTAAGGTGCTAGCAAGAGCTTTGTCAGAACTTACAAAATGCTCATCAATGGCTTTAAGGATATCTTTAACCTTGGTATGCTTATCGACAGAACCCCAAATACTAGCACAAATTTTGGTCTTTATGAACATAACTGAGAGACGATTAGATCGATCCCATTTTTCATAAAGATCAACTGTATCTAGAGTACTAGTCTCAGTTATGCTAGGTGGTTCGTCTTTCCGAATAGCATAGTCGATATCCATCCATACCAATTGTAAAAGCACTATTTCTTTCCACAGCTTATAGTTATCACCCTTTAATTCAGGAATGTCACAATTGACATCAGAAATGTTTCCAGTTAAAATTGCTGCAAAGAAAAATATATACATGCTTATAAACAAAAAATTTGAGACTTAAACTTAATCATGATTTACCAATGCAAGTCATGCATAAAAATATGAATCTAGTGACATAAAACTTGCATGTGGGCTAAAGTCCTACTCAAATTAGATTCATAACTACATGATGAAACTATTAAATCATATTCATTCCTTAATTCATGTGGGTAGATTAAGGAACATAATTTAATATTTCACCCCAATTAATCATACAAATATAATAAAATTTCCTGTGGGTATATTTCATCATATTACGTATGATTAATTACAAATTTATGTCTAGTTTCCACATGTGATTTCTTAAGAAATTTTTAAATAACTAGAGATGATGTGGATACTCTCTAATTATTAAAATTATTAAATCACTTAACATATTTCTTTATGTGCTACCAATATTACGTAGTAATGCGAAACTAAATATTACGTAGTCAGTCGAAGCTAAAAATTCCAGCATTTTACTGTAAATCACTACATAATGAATATTAAATCACTTGACATAATCTTTGTTTATGTACAATCCTAATGGTCATAATTTATATATATATAATTAATCATTTTATAACCATTGCACATGTCAACAAATAATAATATAACAAATACATTGGAACAAAATTAATATGATTAAACATATTATACTGACCGGAAAACTAGAAGGTCACATTCCCAACGCAAGGAAACAAATCTTGCTCGCTGAGTATGCTGGATTTTAGCTATGCTGATATGTGAGAAAACTAAAGTCATTTATGTAATTCTAGTCACAAAATGAATATACAGTAATTAATAGCGGAAGCAAAAGAAAGAGATTGATTATAAATACCTCCAGCCGTTGTTATTTGAAAGTTTTAATCCTTCTGAGTTTGCCCTAATTTCTTAATTGATATGAACTTTGGTTCCAAACCTTCTTCTCAATTTTAGATGGTGTATACAGGATGAGAATGAATTTGGTGACCTTCTGTCCAATTTGCTATCACTTCTGTTAACTAAACCCTAGCCATCATAGAGTAGTTTACGTGATAATATAGTGGGTGGGTTTCTAAACGTGGAAGAGTCTAGTGGGGTTACCATGATCAGTTGTAACTTCCCAGCAAATGGATCATATCCTTTTTCCCTTTAAGTTAGACCATATGGGGAAAAGCCTTACAGGGTGAAGTTTGAAGCCAAGAAACTCGCGGTGTAGAACTGAATTTGTGTGGGGTTTTGAAAGGAGTTTGAGATGGATTAGGATTGTTAGAGTTTGTGTAGAATTGTGTTTTCTTCCCGAGAAGACAGGGGAGATATGGAAGCATGCTGATTTATAATTTGAATTGAATTAGGAAAGTGGGTTGCGTGGGATTCAAGAGAATTGATTTATAAAAGTGAAGCTAGGTATGCTACATTCCACACCTCTCACGACTGCAGTTTATACCACCAACAGAAAGGAGCTTTGCTCCTCTCCAAACCCTCTACCACCAGTTTCAGGTTAACGATACCATTCAGTTGCATCTCCATCATATAGGCAGAAGTAAGATTGAGCAGTTGCATACATTCACCAACCTGCAGCAAGCTACAGCACCAGTCAATTCCACCATTCCGCCAGTCCACTCGCCTTATGGTCTCAACTCAACGATTGCAACAACAGCAGCACCACTACCACAACACCATTCCCATTCCACCTGCCTGCTTGTTTTGGCTTAGTTTTTTTTAATTCTTATTTTATACTATTTTTTTAAATCATGAACTTTATTATGTGTAGCTAAATATTTATTTGATTAGGATATTTTAAAGCTATGTAATATGATTTATTTGAATTAATCTTTCTTTTCAATATTGATTTATTGTTTATCTTTTGCCGAGCTTATGACCAAAAATTTTTTGCGAGTGTTCAAACGGCCAATTAAGTATCTTGTTTACAACTCTAATACTAGATAATTGACCAGTAATCCGTAATTGTTACGACGATGTAATCAAAAGTAGCGAAACATCAACGTTGTAATGGGATGTTGTGGATTTTGATGTGTGAAAGATAACCCTAAGTTAACATGTCGAAATTACGAACATGTGGTTAGGACAACCCGACTCACGGAAAATACCGGTCGATAAAGTTACACTAGAGAACTTATTCAAAATGGTTTAATTGGCTAGAAACGAGTAGAGAACTTATTCTACGAAGTGACCTTGGAGTCTAATGAACTTGTTGAACTCATAACTTATTTAGGGTTTTTAGAAAACGTATTTTTAAGATGATTTTACTTGTATTCACATTTACTAGTGGACAAAGAATCCTTAATTATTCTCATCCTCATATCGTATTCTTTTATTTTATTCTCGTAGTTTTGCATTACTTTTATTTTCAGAAATTTATTGACAACTTTAACTCAGCGCTCCCTTATGAACGAAAATGTTTATCATTATTCTGCTAGTTAATGTAAGAAAAATAACGAATATATTTTTGACGAGTTTGACACCTCGATCAAATTGGTGCCACTGCTGGGGAGGAGTCAGTAGTTCTATTTTTTATTTAAGTTTCTGATTTTGCATTTAGTTTTCATTCTAGTTTTTTTTACTAATTTGTTTGCTTAGAACCTTATTTTCAATTACAATCTATCATTCTTTTGTGTGTGCGGAATCGGTTAGTAGCATTCTTCACTTGTCTAGAACAAGAGGTAAGTTCTATAAACGAGTTGTACGCATAATTATTTTTTTTAGGCTTTATCGAGATGAATCATTTTGGAAATAACATATATGGTTCACAAGACAATACATATTATGGTAATCAGTTTAATTTTTAATCTAATGCATATAACTTCCAACCATATGTGGGATATGATGATCAAAACCAATCTTTTGGCTACAATCAATATCCTACAAGACCTTGTGATTATTCACATACATTGGAACAGCCTTATGGTAGGTATGTACGTGAACAATCACAAGAATGGTAGGATAGTTGTACTTTTAATCAGTTGTTTTCTAGTAATGTGTAAACATCAGAGAGTTTTGAACTAGAAACTTATAATAATGTATCTAGACTTACTCCTGGTCTTGTTTATGATCATTCACCTATTCAACGGGAAAAAATAGTTTATAGAGAACCTATCGTGAGTACTGGTGGAAAACGTGTAACATTAAGAAACTCTATAAACAATTGTACAAGTTGGAAAATGAGGGAACAACATTAGAAACTCTTGAAGTAATTTATATGGCCATACGTATGGAGGTTAGCCGCCCGTGTAGAGAATGGTGAAGAGCCCGATGAAAATTCTGAGGATGACGAACCCTTGGAAAACATTGATAATGATGGTGCTACTAGCTCAACTCATGATCGTCATAATGATCATTCTCATATTAAAAATGAAGAAGTTGAGTCTAGAAACACTAAGTTTATTGATGGTAGGACTTATATTGTGTATAAAAACGATGATGATTATGACTTTTTTGTGCACACCACTCCTAATTCAGAAATGATGGACACTTTGAATGAGAAGTCAACTTGTGAAGAAGATCCTAAGTGTTACGATGAATTACTAGGATTAGATTTTGATTATGATGATGAAGACTTGCAGGCTATACAAGAAACTGATGAAGAATGGCTTGTCAAGAGTTTGAATGAGAATGATGATACCTGTGATGTGGGAGTGGAAATGTACAGCAGTACCGAGGATCCTGTAATAAAAGAGGGTTTGCAAGGTTTGTCTAACCTATACATGAATCTCTATCTAATGATGATCCTCCCATATTAGAAGTAGTTTCCCAAAAAGTTTTTAATCCATCTTTTCGAAAGATACCCAATTTGTGGCTGGAATTGAATGCTTCTAAAGTTTTATCTGAATTCCTTGCATCTAAGTATCCTCAATTTGTGTTTGAGTCTAACATCATGCGGGTTTTCCAAAAGGAGCACATAGATCCTTCCACTTATGTTTTGTATACACTTTCGAGCGTAGAATGGACTAAGTGTGGGGGTAACTCTTATGGGACGATAGTTTCACTTTTACTAGCTTGTGCTAATATTCTTGTGAAGATATTGTTAGCAATGCACATTTTTTTCTTGACGGATCCATAAATTTTCAGATTATTGTTTTATGGGCGACCATAAAGTCAGGTTGAGGACGTTAAACTAGGCGCTTCATGGGAGGCAACCCATTGGTTTAGTATTTTCTTGTCTTTTTAGTATTTCTTGTCTTTCTTGTTATTTTTTCTGGATTTTTATATCATTATAGGATTTCCCACCTTGATTTTACATTGGATGAGTCAAGTTACATTTAGGATTACATAAAGTTTAAGTGTGGGGGAGTGGTTAAGCATATAGAATTCTTAAGTATTTACTTTTTAGGTAGAAAATTTTCAACTTTTTTGTAACTAATTGCATGAAAACTTCCAACTTTTAGATATTTTAGAGTCACTAGTATACTTATATCTAAGTTTACATACAGAGTTTTTACCAAAATAACTGAACTTAGAAGTATTAGAGAACTATATTCGGGTTTCTTAGTTGTTGAGAGGCAATAGATGACAAAAAGGAACTTAAACCGCCGGTGGTGAATTAGGTGCAGAAAGAATATGATATTAGAGAAGATGATCAATCATTTCCCATTTATGAGTGAGGCACCAAACCTTCAATTCTTTGTACCTGTCTAACTTGTATGTTTAGAGTGTTTTATCTGCGCAAACTCCGGGTAAAATGATGAGCTACCTAACCTCGCACCATTTCAACATTACTTTGATCTCTTTAGTGCTAATTCTATCAATCATGAGGGTGACATCAGAATTGTGAAAAATCTTACCTTGTAGTTTGATTTGCAGTTGGCACCATTCTCTTTCTCGACAATAACAGGTCCATAGAAACACCATCATCATCAACAAGCGGAATAACACAAATTTGAGGAAAGTTGAAGACGTTCAAGTTTTAAAAGCAACACTACATAAAATAACACAATTCAGATTCAAAGTGAAGTGACAATACAAGGAGCAAAATTATATATCCTAGTTGAAGACTAAATACAAGAGCGAAAATATCAAAAGAAGTGAATTTTTGTGAAGTTTATGATACCGAGACAATATAAGTTGTAAAGAATCAAGTAGTAAAGTCCTTTCCCACGACCATGTTAGTTTCATTGTTATTTTTTTAGTTCACATTTCATAAATATTTTGATTAAAAAAAAGGAAAAAAAAAAGAAAAAAGAAAAAAAGAATTATATTTGTTTTTATTGTTTTAGTGTATATTTCTTTTTGTATTCATTCGTTAAGGTCGTGTGAAAGAAGAAATCTATAAATAATTTTCAAGTAACAAGAATTAGAGGAAAAGAGTTAGAAATTGTCAGAGTTCTAAGAAGTTCAAGAGTTCATCATCTACAGTTGAAGTCGAAGACAAAGACGTTTCTATAGGACATGTGAGAGTGGTGTTGATTGTAGATTGAATGAGAAGGCAAGTGAGCATTCTCATCCTTGCATAGTGGTTGATTTATTTTCATAGAGATCATAAGAAAAAAGGTTTATTTCTTCCCACGTTTCTATGGGATATTTAGATATAGTTCGGAAGGTTTCCCTTCCCACCATTCAATGTGTGCAGGTTTTCTATCTTCATTCCTGCCTGTATACATGAGAACCATAACGTGCGTCTTTTGAGTGTAATTTCATAAAATCCTAATGGTGAGGCAGAAGTCGAGGAGAAATGCTTATTTGATCGCTCTCGAGGATGGATTTTTTCATATGGTGGTTTTCTCCTAACTCAAGAATTAAGCATGAGAATAATGTTCTTTGATACATCTAACTTCTTATTATCAGTGTGCAGAAACTTTATATCCTCTTAGCTCTTTGGAAGCATCTACTTTGGAATATTTAAAAGTTGGAAGATTAGTTTTTGTGGGTATACCTCTGGTAAACCCTCACGAGACTATAACTCGTCCACTAGGGACACCTAGGGGTTCAAAGGCTTGTTACACATGCTAAATGTAATTGTATCCTCAACGAAACGGAGTTGATGTAATTTAGTTAGATTAGTTTAGTTTAGTTTGCTCGAGGACTAGCAAAGTCTAAGTATGGAGGACTTTGATAGGTGTCTCAAACACCTTAGTTAATATATATTGTTTATGCTTTCTTTGCTATCATAGATTTTATAATTTATGTTTGTTTTTTGAGTTTTTAGATACTATGGAGTCATATGAAGCGAAACAAGACAAATACATGCACAATTCATTGTTCGGAGCCTTAGATGTTAATGGACTAAAGGGTAGCAAGCACACACAACTTCAGTGTATCCAAAAGTGAAAATTGCTAAACACAGTCGAGTCTCTACTGAGGGGCCACCAAACAGCTTATTTATATGGGAGATAGTTTTTGTTAAGGGCCACCTTCTCAGCTTATAACTTAAAAGCTAGGTCGCGACATACAAACACAATTCAGGCCTTCTCTTCACCATTAGCTCAGTTTTTCCATTGCTCCAAGTCATGCCGTCACTGCCAGCCTTGGTTTCAAGTGAGAAAGTTGGAAGGAATGAGGTCGAGGGATGAGAAACAGAGAAAAAGAAAATTCAGAAAAGGAAGAAGAAGAAGAAGAAGAAGAAGAAGAAGAGGTTGTGTTGGTTCGAGTCAGCTGGTAATTGTCTGCCATGGGAGAATAAACATAAGAAGAGCTTGAAAAAGGGTGGGTTCTTGAATTCGAATAAAACAAGAAAATAGGAAATGGGTTTGTGAGGAATTCGAAGATTGCTGAAGGAAGTGATTCAGGCTTTAGAGAAGAGGTTGTATCTGAAATTCAAATTTGCAGACAAGCAGAGCAGATCTGTAATTACAGGTAGGTGTTAGTACCAATTCAGGTGGGTTGTTGTTTGAAATTGAATTTTGGCAGAGAATGAGAGGACTTCTCGATGGGTTTTAGCAACATTTTGTTGCTCGCTGTTGAGAAGAAATAGAAAGAGAGTGGCTTACGAAGAAGATGGGTTTCTAATGATTTGTGACCGGAATATTATGTATGAGTGCTGTTTTTGAATTGTGAATGACTACTATTGCAGGGAAGGAGTTCATGATTGAGTGAAATGACAACCAAGGTTATATTGCGAGTGACCAACAGATTGCACCTGAATGACCTTTTTTTATAATTTAGCTCATAGTCATGGTTCTTTCGAAGAGTAAAGACGGGATCTCGAAGCTTAAAGGAACGCCGCAGAATGGGTTGTTTTCTGAAATTGAGTTTAGAAAGAACAAGGCTAATTAGTATTTGATTTTGGGTAAATTTTGAAGCCAAGGAAATCACAGTGTAGAACTGAATTTGTGTGGGGTTTTGAAGGGAGTTTGAGATGGATTAGGGTTGTTAGAGTTTGTGTAGAATTGTGTTTTCTTCCCGAGAAGACAGGGAAGATATGGAAGCATGCTGATTTAGAATTTGAATTGAATTAGGAAAATGGGTTGCGTGGGATTCAAGAGAATTGAGCTATAAAAGTTAAGCTAGGATGCTGCATCCCACAGCTCTTACGTCTGCAGTTTTTACCACCAACAGAGAGGAGCTTTGCTCCTCTCCAAACCCCTCTACCACCAGTCACAGGTTCACGATACCATTCAGCTGCATCTGCACCATACAGGCAGAAGCAAGATTGAGCAGTTGCCTACATTCACCAACCTGCATCAAGCTACAACACTAGTCAGTTCCACCATTCCGCCAGTCCACTCGCCTTGCAGTCTACACTCAATGATTCCAACAACAACAACACCATTACCACAACACCATTCTCGTTCCACCTGCGTGCTTGTTTTGGTTTAGTTATTTTTAATTCTTATTTTATATTATTTCTTTCATCGTGAACTCTATTATGTGTAACTAAATATTTGTTTGATTGGGATATTTCAAATTCATGTGATATGATTTATTTGAATTAATCTTCTTTTTAATATTGATGTATTGTTTATTTTTTGCCGAGTTTATGACCAAGAATTTGTTGTGAGTGTTCAAACGACCAATTGAATATCTTGTTTGCAATTCTAATGCTAGACCGTTCCCATTAGCTTTGGTGGACTCTATTGTTATTTTGATATTTACACAGCAGAGGGCAAAGCGCCCCCGCTCGACCACAACCGAATACTACAATGGTCACCCGTAATCCGTAATTGTTACGACGATGCAATCAAAAATAATGAAACATCAACGTTGCAATGGGATGTTGTAGATTTTTTTGATGTGTGAAAGATAACCCTAAGTTAACATGTCGAACTTACGAACATGTGGTTAGGATCAACCCGACTCACGGAAAATACCGGTCGATAAAGTTACACTAGAGAGCTTATTCAAAGTAGCTTAATTGGCTAGAAACGAGTAGAGAACTTATTCTACGAAGTAATCTTGGAGTCTAATGGACTTATTGAACTCACAACTTGTTTAGAGTTTTTAGAAGACGTATTTTGAAGAAGATTTCACTTATATTCATATTCACTAGTGGAGAAAGAATCCTTAATCATTCTCTTCCTCATATTGTATTCTTTTATTTATTCTCGTAGTTTTGTATTACTTTTATTTTCATAAATTTATTGACAACTTTAACTCAAAGCTACCTTATGAACGAACCTGCTTATCATTATTCTACTAGTTAGTGTAAGAAAAGTAAGGAATATATTTTTGGCGAGTTTGACACCTCAATCAGAAGATTGGATAGGTCTTAGGGTAGGAAAGCAAAAAAGGATGAGAAATATCAGTATGATGGGTATTGTGCGAAGGAGAAAGGATTATCTCTGAGATGAATTGCTAATTTTGTATGTTTAGTTTCTCCTGACTTGTTGTTCTTGTTTGGAATAGATGAAAACTATCTATTTATAATTCGAAGGAGACACACTGATTTCTAGTAAGTGGTGGAGGTCAGGGAGAGCTGGAGAAGTGATGATTGTGGAGAATTTAGTGGGATCGTGTCTAGAAAGTAGGGAAGACCTGTCTAACCACTGCTCCTCATCCTTTCAACTTCTATGTAATTGTCCACTACTTTTTACCTTCTTGTTCGTGGATGTGTTTTCACAACGCACGATTGTCGTTGACCACCATACCAATGCCCCAATGAGAATCCCCCCATGTGTTTTATTTGATATCTCGTGGAAATAGTGGAGTCATAAGCCACTATTGTTTTGATTAAGTCAAATGACTTTTTAAGTTAGTGAGGCAAGTTGTGCAACTCACTGAATTTATAATCATACAGAGTAATGTCGAGTCTGGTAAGTTCAATGGTTATGTACTTGCTTAGAAGTAACACGACATATTTAATGGATAAATATTATCCCAGAAGTGACTTAGCATAAGTCTGAAAGGCATTTGAGGCCAAATACTGTAGAGAGCTTCTTAAGCAAGAAGACTTGTTAGAAAACCATATAAGATTTGGTATTAGACCAATATTGGAAAGAAGGGCATATTTCTGAGGGAAGTAGCTAGCAAGGCCAACACTTGCGCCGAAGTCAAGGAAGTACTTGCTCCAAAGTCAAGGATGTACTTGTGCCAAGGAGGACGCTAAGGCCAAGGGAGGCACTCCAGCCGAAGGCGCATTAGTTAAGGACGCGCCAAGCCAAGGAACATTAGTTAAGGACGCGTCAGGCCAAGGGTGCACTAGCCAAGGATGCTAGGCTAAGACGCATTGGCAAGGGAATTGACACTTTTTGTGCTAGGGTTAAGGTTCCAAGGTCATGGTTGTTAATAGTTGAGATCGGAACACCATGGAAGCTTGCTTGAGGACGTGCCAAGCTAAGATATGCTTGGCTAAGAGGAGTTAGCGCTAAGATGGCGAACTGGCGCCAATGTGGTGCTAAGCCAAACATCTTGTGCTAGCCTAGCGCTAATTGGAGAAAAGGCTAGGGTTAGCCTAGCTTAGAGGCTCAATGCGTATTTTTAGGCATTGTTTATTGTTTGAGGCGCCTCCAATGGGAGTGGCGCATAATTCGTGGCTCATCTTTGAGCAAAGCGCTAAAGTAACATATTTAAGCTCAGAACAGAAATTTGAGAAGTGTTCGTTGCGAACGAAGCGTCAAGCTGGAGTATATTCTTGGGTTTAAGCATTATTTATTCCCGAATATGGTAGATGTTACCAGAATATTGATGCGCACTCGAGACAAGTTCAAGGAATTCAGATGTGGAATTTTATGCGACTTGAGACTAATTCGATATGGCATAAATATTGTGAGTATTGAGGAGGCTTCGAGGCAAGTTTATAATGTTTATAGAGAATCCATATTCTTAATTCATTTGGAATATAAACAGAGATACAATATTTCGTGTTTCGTTATAGTGCTAGGCATATGCGCATAAATATTTGCATATCCTTTTACTTTCCTGCTGCTTAGAAGAGTGCAATATTATAATTCAATCCCTTGTCAAAAACTCACCATCTACACTATGATAGTTGCATGATCTGTTTCAATAATGTCAAGACGCTGACGAAGCCATCTCACGTTGAACTTCAAAACTTCACAATTGACTACCATCTTATCCCACTTTTGTATCTCCTGACTAGTAACTTCACGAAGTGATTCCTTTTTCATGTCATCAATTATGGGAAGAAGACCATCGACCATCAATTTTGGTGTAAAAAGATGTATAACACTTTGGTACTATGAAACCGCCCACGATATGGTGCTTACAAGACAGAGACTTCATGTACATTTCGAAGGGAAGACCCGTAGTTGGATATGCATAACGGTAAGACCAAGATCACTGCTTGAGAGATTGACTGGTGGACCAGGAAAATCTCTAACCTCAGCGTCAATGTCCATATCCTCCTCAGCAGGAAAGGACCCTATGTGCATTTCTTCTGTACGTATCTATGATCTCCATCTCATGTCGATAATATCAAATCATATACTTGCATCAGTATACTTACTCAGAATAATACATGAAAAAAAAGAGAAAAAGTTACTTGCAGTAGCATGTCGTCTAGACCCAGTAATATTTAAAGAGGAACTACCCTTCCTGACGGTCCTAGCTCTCAATATGTATGGGGTCTTCTTAACATGTGGTTCCTGGAAAAGAAACGAATGAGCATCAAGATTGTGAAACGGTTATTCATAAGTAGTAAGGAACACATAAGTGAAGAAGAACTCTTTTGCCGGAGTAGGTACCCACGAGCTGCGCTTAACAAGAAGATGATCTAATATGATCTTATATTATCAGACATGATGTTGTATAAGGCGACTGAGCTTTATAAGTATTGACGATTACGAGACTAATGAGAGGAAGAAGGAAACAATAATTTGTTCATTTAAATAGAGGATAGGCGGAAACCTTAAATCTCAAATTTCAAAGGGTTCAACGGAGGCTCCTTTCGAAAGGGAGGGATCTGAGCTTACTAACAAGACTCCAAAGCCAGCCGTTGGAATTTTGGGATAATGATGAAGCATATAAAAATCCTGCTAACAGAGAAAGCTTTACCATATAATGAGACTATGGTCAAACATGTATATCGCTCCCAGCGACGCAAGTCTGAAGAACAAACAATTATACCCGAGAGAAGTAACACCCAGTGCCATCCATACCACATTATACTCACGAGCAAGTTAGCATTCGACAAGAACTTGAACACCTACTAATCCCAACCAGGATTAATGCTAAGGGGTACTTATCTCAGTACCTAGAAGCCAGAAGCTAAGTATATCTTTTTAAATTCCTAAAGTTTTAATTATGCATAGTAATTACTATAAGCATATTGTACCATCTAGTGCTTACTGTGCAACATTATTGTTGGTCACTAAACAGGTGTAATACCCCTCTTTTCTTTTACAGTCTAATTTAATTAATTTTCTCTTATGGGCTTCATAGGTTGCGGCTCGTATGCTAAAACTATACACCTCATTTTTTTGGGTTCTTAGTATAGATATTAGGGATTTCACCTTAACTATGTATTTCAGTTAGGGGTTCTGTTCTATTTAGAAGAAAAATGAGGTGGAAATAAATCTTGCTGGAAGGAGAACAGAGGTAGGAAGAACAAGTTAGGTGTTTTGTATATGGTAACCGTAATCTGATTCTAAGGGCGGAATCCTCTTTATAGGAGGGAAAACTGTAATACCCCTCTTTTCTTTTACAGTCTAATTTAATTGTTTTTCTCTTATGGGCTTCGAAGGTTTCTTAGTGGGCTTGTATGCTAAAACTATAAACCTCATTTTTCTGGGTTCCTAGTATAGTTATTACTTATTAGGGATTTCACTTTAACTAGGTATTTAAGTTAGGGTTCTTTTTTATTTAGAAGAAAAAGGAGGCGGAATGCTGGAAGGAGAATAGAGGAAGGAAGAACAAGTTAGATGTTTTGTTTTCTTTCTAAACAGAAGAAGACGCCTTGTGCAAATTAACAAGTAGGTTTTCTCACTTTTATTATCCTTACGGATTTTCCAATATGAGCAATTGATCTTATTAGTGTTCGACAAATTACTTTGAATGGATTCAATATGTTTTTGGATTTAAATCGGGTTGACCTAGAGTTAGTTGATATGATTGTTTCCTTGATATAGAAATAATTGATATAATTGATGCCTTTACTTGATATATAGGGATGACTTGAGGTTGGTACTACTGATTTATTCATTGTCTAAATAGTTTTTGGTACCTTGATTGTGCTTGCAGTTTGAGATTTTATAATTAGTCTTTAACAATTATCATGTTAGACTAATGCTGAGATGTGAACTGCGTAATGTGTTATGTGCTAAGTTATATTATGAATCAGACCTAGTGAGGTATACTAGATATTTTTAAGGGAACATTTACCCTATTTTTCTTTTGAATTCCACTGTACCAACTGTATACAGTGCATACCGAGGCATAGTACTGTGCTCGGCTGTTATGGATACGTGAACCCCCTTTTTTGATGGAAATGCTTTATGCTATACTAGATTGCTAGACCTTGACTGCTAGACTTTTAACGGTTACGACGAATAATATAAGTAGATATATTTAATAGTAAGAGTCACTAGACATAGTTTTTGCTCTGTTTATGTGGTATAGTACTCCTGTTATTTGGGAAGTCTAAAGGATTCATTTCCCATGTGTGGTTGTAGTGTTCTTAGAAATGAGAACTTTATGTGGATTGTGAGTGCCGATAGTGACTATGGATTGTAAATAAGACATGGTTAAACCTCAAGTTTTGGCCATAAGCTGTGTGTTAGGAAGATGGATACTAAAATCCATAGTTGCTGAAAAGAAGATATATTGCATTTTATGTGTAAATATTTATTTTTCTAATACTGTGATTGACTTGATTTCCATGGATTAACAAATGCGATGACCGAGAGGTCGTATAAAAATATATGATGACATTGTTTTTGAAGATCGATGAACACTTAGTTCAACCACGTGCGGTTGGTTAACTAAGTAGACTGGTTACCGTTGGTGTTGGTTTGTATTGGAGTTGGATCTGAATGCGTTATTAGCACTCATGTAGGTGTAGCGAAGTAATAGAGTACGATGTGAATATAATAATTAGGGGTGTAATGCTTGTACGTTAATTTTATTATCTTTGAGTAACTCGTTGTGCTAATGATCAAGTGTCGATTTACAAAACTATTTTACTTCTTTCACGGTTGGTTCTAATGAAATTGGCTACTCTTAATTTTTGTGGTTTCTTTTTCTTTAACTATTTCTTTTGAATTATTGGAATAATCTAATAAGATTATAAGCGTGTGAAAGCCTATTTTGGGTTGGGATTTGACCAAACTTACTATTTTTCAGGAAACTTTGACCCGGGAGCACTCTGACCTATAAAGTACATTTCTGTTTCAGAAAGTTAGTTTCTTCACATTTTTAATGGTGGCTAGCAAAACTATTTTTGTTGATTATTAAAAATAGACTATTATCCATTTTCACATATAATTTTTAGCATTCCATTTTTGGGACCGACCTGCATGTCGAGGATTAATTTTATTTTAAAGAGTTTTGTTAAACTTATAACTTCTTGATTAATTTTATTAAATAAAGTTCATTTATTTTCGGGTTAATGTGAGTATGCTCAATACAATAACCTGATCTCCATTTGTTGGCTTGGTGGTTTGAGTGTGATAAGATCAAACTCTTCTACTTTGTTTCTTTGAATGGAACTTCTACCTATAAAAGATGATGTGTTTTTGACGGTATTTTTTGTCTTTCAATTAGGGTGATTCATCAAACAGAAATCCCATATAGCAGGAAAGCGCATTCACTAAAAGGCACCTAGCTTACAAGGCCAGAGACTCCTTATTCCCAGATCTCAATATCAGCGAAAGCAGGGCTAACACACTCCAACTAAGGGGGAAGTGTACTGGGTGGACAGCTTGTAAAAACTGAAAGCATAGTCTCAATCGATCATACAAGAACAAAACGCTTTCTACAGTATTGCTCGGCTTGAATCGATGGTCCATGAGTAAGCCACACTTTGGATTTTAGGGCGGCCGACCTAGAATTTAAAGTAGGGGTTACAACAGGGGACTTAATGTAGATGGTGAGTTATTGACAAGGGCTAGAATTGTAAAAATTTTCTTTGCCTAGCAGCAATAACATAGAAGTAGACATGCATATTTATGCACATGCTTCTAGCTTTATATCAAGAGATGAAATATTATATCTCCACTAATATTCTGCAAGCGAATGAAGAATACAGTATATAAAAATAGTTACAGGCATTCTAAATTGATATTGCAGCCTCTCTAATATTCACAATATTTACGCTATATTGAACCAGTCTCAAGTCGTATAAATTCCACAGCTGAATTGCTTGAACTTGTCTCGAATACGCGTCGATGTTCCAACGACATCTATCAAATCAGTAAATAGCTAATGCCTGATATTTAAGAGTGCATTTTAGCTTAATATCTTGCTCAAAAAATCACATCCCAATCTGTCGTCCTGACTCTACAAAAAATATGCAACTTTAGCATTATGCTCAAGGACGTGTCACAAAATACCGTCGTTCCTCTTGGACGCACCATAATCAAAGAGCAATGCCTCCAAATGAGCATGACTGTTCCTTAGCACTAGGATAATCCTAGTTTCACCTTGCTAGCACTTAGGCTAGCACTAGCTCATCAAGTCGTGTTCCCAAGGGATGTGCCACAACATTTTTACGTTGGCCACAAAGGCTAACGCTAGCCTAACTCAGGTTGCGCCTTCAAGAGACGCACCACTCAAGTGCTATCACTAGCGCCAACTCAGGTCGCGTCCTTGAGGAACACGCCACAACAAGCGCTAGCACCAGCGCTTAACTAAGGTCGCGTCTCTGAGGAATGCGCCACTCGAGCGCTAGCATCAGTGCCAACTCAGGTCGCATCCCTAAGGAACGCGCCACAACAAGTGCAAGCACCAGCGCTTAACTCAGGTCGCATCCCAGAGGAACGCGCTACTCGAGTGCTAGCACCGGCGCCAACTCAAGTCGCGTCCCTGAGGAACGTACCACAACAAGCGCTAGCAACATCGCCAACTCAGGTCGCGTTCCTGAGGAACGCGCCACAAAAAGCTCTAGCACCAGCGCTTAACTCAAATTACGTCCTTGAGGAACACACTACACAAGCGCTAGCACCAGTACTTAGTTCATGTCACGTCCCCAAGGGATGCATCGCTCGAGCGCTAGCATCAGCGTTTAACTCAGGCCACGTCCTCAAGGGATGTGTCATGCTTTCCGTGAAGTGCTAGCCTTATTCTAGGCTACGTCCCTAAGGGACGCACCACACTTCTTCAAAAAAACGCTATCATTAGCCACTCCTATATGGCGATCTATGAATCCTCGTTTTTAAGTGGGCTACAACTAGTCCTTAAGAACCTTCACACAATCTTGGCTTCAAACGTCTTCCAGATTTATGCCAAGTCACTTCTAAGATAATATTTGGCCATTGAAATACGCCATGTTACTCCTAAGTTAGTACATCACCACTAAACTTACCAGACTTGACACTAATCAGTCTGATTATCAACTCGGTGAGTTGCGCAACTTGCCTCACTTACTTAGAAAATCATTGAATTGACTTAGCTTGACCTAACCAATAAGTGGTAGTACATGACTCCACTATTTTCACGAGATATCAAATACAACACATGGGGTTCTCATTGGGGTATTAGTCTGGCGTTCCACGGCAATCGTGCATTGTGGCAACATATCCACGAACAAGAAGGTAACAAATAGTGAGATAGTTACAGAGCAGCTGAGAGTACGATAAGCAGTCAAGTCCTCTTTGTTTTTCGGACATGAATCCACTACAATCTCCACAGTCGTTACTCCTCCAGTTGTTTTATAACTTCTGCCACTTACGAGAAATCAGTGTGTCTCCTCCAAATATATATAGATGTATTCATCTATTCGAAACAACAACAAGAGAAAACTGAGATACAAGATATACATAATTAGCAATTCATCCCAGAGATAATCTATTCTTTATCACACACTACAATCACTCATCACAATAAGATTTTCTTAACCTTTTTTGCTTCTCTCCCCTAAGACCTACCCAATTTTCTCCACCTTTGTGATCGAAGTAGGACGTGAACGGACGTTTCTTGGTTTAGACTCGTCCTGTTCGAGCTTGATCTCTTGGACCTACCTGAAAGTACGATTTTAACGTACATTTGTTTTCACCCTAAAACAAACGGGTTATGGAGCAACTTTTGACAACAACAAAATTTTGTTAAGCGATTCACGTGTGTTGCTCAGATTGGTTATATGCGCATGGATACAAAAAAAACTGAGTAACTAGGGTTAGATATTTGGTCTCAACTACACGAGGTTGCATGGCAATAAAGAGTGTACGACTTAATTCCAAGAGTATTAAAAAATGGACTAAGTTCCTGGGTTTTTTTTCCAAGGAGTTTTCCTCGTTAACGAAATCTTGTATGTTTTATTTTTTCATTTATTTTCGCATTATATTGTTAATCTTTACGATTAAAGTAAAAACACTAGTATGTTAATTTCACCTTGATGATTTATAATTTGTTCCATATCGAACGAAAATTATATTAAAGGTGTGTCTGATATAGGTTTAACAAAAAAGAATTGGTGGTGTATTTGGTGCCCTCGTCTTTTCAGAATGTGTAAAATAAATAAGTTTTATATATATCCCTGGATTTTTGGAACATCTCCAGCAAATCTCCATATAAACCTTTCTAACTATCAGCCGCACGGCTTAACTATACCTCCAATTGGAGAAATTGGCTTAGTTGATAGTTGGAAATCCATTTAATCAAGCGAAACTGGGTTAGGCTAGGAAAATACTGTCTTATATCCGTATTAAAAATCAAAATAAAAGGAAAAGTATTTAGTTCTTGAGTATTCAAAGTGAAATTATACACTTCGTAACTCGATTTAATAAAATACAAAAAATAAATAAAAGCAAACATAAATACATGGATAAATGAAGATATAAAGATATCCAACTTCATCGTCCCATGTTTTTTTTAAATATATAGTAAACAATATTAGTTATAATTGGAATTATGGACCGAATGTAAAATAAATTGAGGAATAAGATAAATTTAATTCAAAAGAACGTTTAATTGGAGAATGTCCCCATAAATTGGGGGATACTTTGGATTGACCCAACCTAGAAATCCTGCTAAGGGGTTTTATAAAATATTTTTATTATACCCTTTATCCCTAATCTTAATAATATTCCTAATCAATTATCCCCAAATTTGTGGGATAAAAATCAAAACGTTTTTGTTGATGGTGAGTTTTTGACAAGGGAGAAAAATATAATATTTCTTTTGTTCATCTGCAGAAGCATGAAATAAACATATATAAATTTCTGACCCATTATCAGAATTATGGATACATACTGCTATCTTACATTCCTTAAGAGAATTGAGAACGTATATTCTACTTATAACTACATTGGCCCTGTAGCTCTTTCATATATGTACGCATCTCCAAAATTTTAAGGATTTACCCGACTAGCCCCTTGTTATTTCATGTGTTGCAATATTCTATATTTTAATATCCATATTTTTAGTTCGAAACCGATCCAAAAATAGTTGTGACCTAATCCAAAAATTAATAACAAAGTTAAATTATTTACGGGACACCTAGATACCCACGTGTCACTCTTTCGGACATGTCAACGGTAAAATGGTCATACATGCTGATCAAATACATAATATCATGCGAACATTCATTCATTCTTCTTCACGAGCTAATGAACTCAAAAGGGAGAGCGGAGAAAACAAAGAAAAAAAAAGAGAAAGAGGGGGATTTTGAGAGAGAAGAGCTTGAAACCCTTTATTCTTCTCCTTCCTCTCGTCTCTGTGTCTTTGTCTTACAGAAATGAGAATGTGTTAAATTTTTGTTCTAATCTGGAGATTCACACCTTGATGAAGGGATATTGGGTTTGTCATAATCTTGAGTTTCAAAGGAAATTTATGGAAGTACAGTGGTTTTAGAACTTGTAAACTGGAGCTAAAAACCAGTTGACAATTGATGTTATTTGCAAAGGATTTAATGGTTGTTTTGAAGCATTCATACATATTTAGTGTTTGATACAAAGAAGGAATAAAGGGTGTGCCTAGATAGAGGATTTGAGTAGTATATGGACTCCGAGATTTCAGCATTAAAGCTAGGATTGTATTTCAGCCAAGAATTTTTGTTGCGGCCTTTAGTTTTTATAGATAGATGCCTCGGATTTTGAATGCGTTATTGTCCCGTTAGTATTTGGAAGGTTGGGTTATTATCCAATTCGAAATTTGCAGGGAAGGAGATGTAAAAGAATGGGGTAGAAATCAACGACAAATGATCTTTTCACCAACAACAAGAGACCCACAACCTGTTCGATAAAATGCTCAAAAGAAAAGAAAAAAAAAGTGTTAAAGGTTCTTATTGCTTCCCTTGCATATTTATATGAAATTTGATGATTTATGTATATTTTATGATGCAATACCACATCTTAATATTTTAGGCTTCCTGATTAGATGATGTGAAAAATATTATTAGGATAAATTTGTTAAATCCGTTATGCTAGCTTTTTGTCAATGTTAAGCTTTAAATTGTGCTTGTAGTTCTCGTTCATGTAGATCAGGGTTGTGGACATTTTGGATATTTATTTTAGGATGACTAGTTTCATTTGCAGAATAGTTTTTATTGGACAAACAAAAGTAGCATCTAATAAGCTAGCTAGTTTGAGCAATTCTCAACTGCTACTGTAAGAGAATGGATACCCTAGTCTATGAGTGTATGGTTGTATCACTCCATTTGATTTTATTGTTTACTCCTTCATTTTACTAATGTTAACTACATAAACTGGTGTCATTTGATTTGTTAGAATGGTTTTTATCTGCTTAAGAAAATTGTGAAATGCAAATCGGTGTAGAAAATTATTATATCACATAAAAATTCTTTTTAGTTAAGGTGTATACCTATCCATCTATGTAATTGAAAATATGACTTTGAATGAATCAATTATGCAAAGTGCTTGTATGGAGGTTAATTTAGCTAGTGTTAATTGTGACTGAAAACTAGTTAGTAGCTTACTAGCATGGGTACGTGTCATTTAAGCACCATGATGGGTCAATGTTCTTTGTGGTTACTAGCTCAAGTGGTAGTTAAGACTTCATCGTGCTGGAAGTCTAGAATTAATACTGTTGACCTCTTGGTGTTTGCATTGAGAACTTAAATCTCACTTCTTTTGTTGGTATCAATTCTACTTTGAGTACTTTCCAACCTTTGATGTCTCAAGTGTGTAACTCGTCTTTAAGGAATATATTTCATTTTTGTTAGTACAACAGTGATTCATTAATAACTAGGTTGTTTAAATGTCTGGTTTGTGGGTTTGATCCCTTAGTTCCGACGTATCCCATAGTTCTGACAGACTATCTTCGGGCTAATATATTTGCTATTTTCTTTGTTAATTATGGAAACAGGCACTTAGAGCTGAAAACTTAGACACTTAACAAATGGAGTAGTTTCAATAGTTCGATGTATAATTGATGAGTGGATAAATAGTATAAACTTATATGTTACGTATGGGATCGTTCTTTACATTGATTGTTCTCCCGTTCATCGTAGTCTGGGTGTTCTTATCAGCTTATATATGTAAATCATTTAGTTTGGATCCTAAATAAGGGATACCATGTTTATCTGTACTCGTCCATGTCTTGGAGTATCATTTGAACTTAAGTTTTGTTTTAAAGGAAAGGCCTAAGAGAGAGTACAAGGCTACAAACTATAATGTTTTAACCGGAAGGTTTTTATTTTAATTGTATTTGGTGATGGGTAGGGACTAGAGAGATAGTGAAATGTTAGGTTGCTTTAGTAATTAATATATCCATGAGTGGATATTTATTCCGTATACTGTGAAACAGAAACCTGTTACAGCCTCACTCATCCTTCATTATCTCATTTGGTGGTCATCAGATTGCGATGAAATTTTCATAGTTTGTTCTGTGTGTTTATATGGATTTATAATAGTGTGGTTTACATGTATTTATGTGGTGGTAAATTTATGTTATAATGTTAAAATGGTATGTCTATAGAAGTACTATGTAGTTTTAAAATTTGTAGTGACACTTTATTATTAAATCTTGATTCTGCATACAATTAAGAACTAGAATATACACTCTCTAGCCTTGTTATTATTAACGTAATGGATGATTTATATCAAGCACTCTCTAGCCTTGTTATTATAGTCTATTGTCAACTTTAAGTTGCAGATACAAGTACAAATATATGTTGACATCTTGTCAATGGGTAGTTTCTGAAGTGATTGTTGGTGATGCAGTGTGTGAGGGACAGTTGTTGCTATACAACTCATACTGACCATGATATATATAACGCTAGATATACTGTCCATGATAATTACTGCTAAGGTAAGTAGTTCATACTATTTTAATAAAAAATATACGAACTACGGTCGTGCTTGATCCCTTCGAGCTACGGAGAGGGTACGTAGGCAGCCGCTCTGCGGTTCAACACAAGATTGTTCATATCATCTAAAAATGTTGGTTGCTGCGCGGCATTTCATACCATTTATTTGGAGATGATTGCAATCCTCTCGAGGTAGTTGCAGTCCAATTACTGGTTGTTCATACTACTTAGTGAGAGATGATTATTACCATCCAAGGTAATTCATATCATCTGATAAATGTACAAAACGTGCGATAAGAGATGATTATTACCATACTAGGTAATTCATATCATTTGTCGGATACATGTGATAGAGATGATTGTTACCATTCTAGGTAATTCATATCATCTGAGAAAGGATGGTTATTGCATATAGTGGCAGTTCATATCATCCATCTAGAAATGATTACTAACTCTTTGAGTAGTTCATATCATCTGAAAAAGATAGTTGGTTGAGCTTGACCTAGTACTGTGAATTGTCAGGTCCACTGGGGCTCTCACCTACAGGTGGTTATGCGAAAGACCGTTGCTGGAACAGTGGTAGACGACGAGACTGATCATCCCTACCCGTCGCTGGAACAGTGGTAGACGACGAGACTGATCATCCCTACCCGTCGCTGGAACGATGTGTGTTGTCAGACCTGTTAGATACCACTTACGAGTGGCAACCCGGAAGACCATTAGCTATAACGGTGGTTGGTATCCGACTACTCTGGAAGGAGATATTATATCTTCCTAATGAAACGATGTGAATCATATGTAGGATTCGATGACCCCTGAAATATAAAAGTTTGGTGTTTTATAAGAGATGATTGTTACCAAATGTGATAATTCATATCATCTGTTGGTATCGATAAATGTAAGAAATGATATCAAAACTGTAATGTAGTTTGACGGATTCGATGAACCAAGAAAAAATATAAAGAGTATGTTTGCCTTCTTATAAAGCAGTTTGGGAAAAATCGATGAACATTTGCTTGGTAAGATCGAATTGGTTCGAAAAATTTAAAAATCCGGTTTCTCGAGTGGCATATCGGGAAGTTGGAGCTGGCCTAATGGACCGAAACCCGACCCATTGAAAGCCAAAAAAAAATCTGGTCTGTCACATGTGTGCTCATGCAGACTATCTGTATTAATCGGAACACACTGATTATGCAAAATTATGAACATTCGGAATGAATGCTATATCATCACTGAACGAAAATGTAAATTAGATGCATACCATTTAAATGCATAGTCGCATCGAACATTATCTCAAGTTGCAAACTTCCACGGCTGAATTCCTTGAATACGTTCTGTATGCACTATAACCAAGCATAATGCCAACATTAAATATCATGCGACTGAGAAGCGCTAAGCAGGCCATGCCCACAACGTTAACAAGTGCCAACGATAGCAGTGTGTAGGCAACAGCCACATCACTAGAAAGTGCAAGCCCTAGCTATGTACCCAGCACTAGCTCATGCTCCAACATCCTACGAGCCAACAACCAACAAGTTAGCACCAGCGCTAACATTGGCGCTAGCAGCAACGTTTGGCTAGCACCAGCGCTAGCCTTCCCCTTCTCACACGTCAATGCTTGTCATCGTCACTTATTTGTTGCGCCATTCTCGCATTCTCGTGCCAGTATTATTCTTTGCTACTACCGCCAATACTACGCCATAGCCACGACAATAGCATATGCTAGCACTCACATGCACCATTGTTGCTAGCACAACTTACATGTTGCGAACATACCGCAAATATAACATTGTCATGTTGCGTTGGCACACACTCATTGGTAGCATTACCTGAAGACAAATTCCCAATTACTCACGTACTTTGAGTCTGATAGTTCACGACTCCACTAATTTTACGAGGAATCAAAACGTACTACATAGAGGGATTCTTTATGGGTATTGGTTTAGTGGTTTACAACAACATACGAAATGGTAACACCCCATGATAAGAAAGTTACAAAATAGTGGTGACGGTTGAAGAATATAAGGAGATAATGGAGTAATGGTTTCCAGAAACTTCCCCAAACATAATGGGCGGTTATACCATTATCCCCACAATCTCCATTTTTCCATCTCCTCACTACCTCCACTACTTACAAGGAAATATATGTGTTCCCAAACTATTATAAATAGACTACTTAGCCCATTTCAGAAGACATAAAAAGCTTATTATTCTCAAGAGCTTTGTCATTCTCCATAGTTCAACGCTTCTATAAACAATTTATAACACCAATTTCCTCAACTTTCTCTTCTTTCCTCCCCTAAGATCAACCCATTTTCTCTCCTTGTGACTGAAGCAGGACAGAATGGCTACTATCGTGTTTAGGCTTGTCCTGTACGATTTTGATTTCCAGAATCTAAAGAAATTACTTCTACAGTGGCAACCACAATGGGAGATCATTCTCTCGGTCATAAATTTCGATTCTTCAACCATCTGAAAATCAATTTCTCAATTGTCAAAAATGGTGGATCTTAGGTCAAGTTCAGTAACCAAACCCAATTCAGGTTCAACAATCACTCCTAACCCCAACAACACCAGAGTCGAACTCCAAAAATCATTCCTCAAATCACCACTACTGAAAACACCGACAATCCTTTCCATACCACTGAAGATGTTAAAAACAAGGAGCAGGCATCACCAACCATAGCTGATTTGATGAAGCGCCAAGAGACCTTGGCCGAAACTCAAGTAGCCATGGCTACTACCCAGAAGGAAGTTCTTACCTTCCTTAAGACTTTAACAGAGTTGTTATCACCGGAGCAACGTCATTGTCAAATGGAGCAAGCTAAGAATGCACCCGTCGGCGGCGCTAGCACGTCAAGATATAATGCCCAAGAAGATGACGAAGTACGTGTTGTCACTGACCGTATGTCTGATAAGAGTCAACATTAACCATATTTTGTCACTCGTGAAGATTTGGAAAGGCTCCTGTAAAACCGTGGAAAGAAAGATTCGTCTTCATTCTATCAACACCAACCCCCTTACTCGTCAGAGATTCATAGGATCGCATTACCAAAAGGATATTTGTCCCTTCTATTCTCAATGTACGATGGCACCGGGAACGCTCGAGAACATATTTCTAGATTCTTGGAATCCTTAGGAGAGCATGAATATAATCAAGTATTGCGGCTCTCCCAACAATATCTCTAGTTGTTCTCAGATGGTCAATATTTTTTATAAAAAGTATTTCTTTGTCTCTGAGGAAATCACTCTCACAGACTTGGGGAGAATGTTCCAGAGGAACAACAATCATTCAAATGAATATGTAAAGAGGTTCAGGACACAAGATCTCGACTTCCACGACCGGAATGTAAATGAACAACAATTGGTGGAGCTTTGCATTAATGGTATGATTCCAGTTTATCGTGTCATATTAGAAAACTTACGGTTTCAAACTTTCTCTGAGCTACACGAGGCCGCCAAGAGATCAGCTATAACTGTTTCAGCATTGTTGGAAAGAACGAAGCTCGTCGAAAAAAAAGTCATCGTAGACGTCTGGTGAACAAGCAATACTCTAACCAACACTTTATAGGTGTTCACACTGATAAAGGAGCTAAGAGAAAGGCATCACCTCAATCGGCGTCACAGGATAAGCGTACCGCGTCAACCACGACGATGGTGCTAACATCAATTCAAGGACGAGGCTCATCCAAAGCTCCGCGTCAACCACAATATTCCAAGACAGATCTAACAATTCCTGATTTCCCTTTCCCCATGGAGGAAGTCCTTGAATTGTTAGAACTATGAATACATAATGGAGCCATCAAGTTACCGCCTGCGCGACACCCACCAAGCGCTGAGGATATGTCAGATCCAAAATATTGTTGCTTCCATAGGTTCGTCAATCATCCTACCGGCGAATGCAATGGCTTGAGGCGTATCTTCGGAGAAAATATTGACTTACGAAAACTATGTCTGGGGACTGAAGGCGTTCACAAGGATCCCCTCCTTGTCAGGAGTTTTACTCTTTCTGGAGACTCTGTCAACATAAATGTCCAATCTATGATGGAGTGCATATGCGATCTTCTTTACCTATCAAAAACACAATGCAAAGATATTTTCACCGCCGTCAATCGTGTTGTGTCGGGTAAACATCTACTCTTTGCAGAAAAACCTATTGTATATCCTGAGCCTTCCTTAGAAGACATAGTCATAAAACATAATGAGAAGCCTAGCTGGGGATTCTCACCACTGCTTGCCTCAAAGATACCGAGTTTGAACAAACATTAATCGATGTGGGGAACGATGTCAATATCATCACCATCAAGACTCTAAGAGATGCGGGAATTTCCAGGCATGAAGCTACGCACTCACCAACCGTAATCAAGAATTTTGATGGAAAATCCAGGAGCGCTTACGGCTATATAACTCTTGAGGTAAAAATGGGTGACACCCGAACACATGCCAAGTTTCACATTGTCAAAGAGGATCCAAATTATGACATGGTTCCGTAGCAACAAGATGGGATCAGGTGAAACTCCTTTGTCGGCGCCAACACCTCCGAGACTCTCGAACAAGCCAGCAAATCCCGAAAACTTCCAGCCAGACAAGTTATGTCGCATAATGGAGCTAGATATGAAGTAGTTACCATGAGAGAGCATGGCATCATATGTCCGAAGGTTTCACGCACAATTAAGTCATATCCAACCAACTTCTTTGCAACCAGCGATACCACATCCCATCAAAGCTTGGGGACTTGACCCGGATATCAACCCTACTCTGACTCGGTGATGTGAATGAGAGGATGATCCTTTTAAAAATTTTACTGAATGGGTATGGATTGTCTCTACTAGGGATAAGCAAATTAGTAACTCGGTTATTCAGAAGATATGTCACGAAGTTAAGGGGCCTGAACCCAATGTCTTCCATGTCGAAGATACGATAGAGAAAATCACAGCCTCTCCTTAAAAAATGATATATCTCATCATAGAAACCTTGATCGGAGGTTACTACAAATTTATCAATACTGACAAGAAAAAATGTGTGGTCATACATGGCAAGTGGCTTACAACTCACAACGGTTAAAGCATTCTACCACCACCTCGCTTTATTTCCCTGTTTTATACAATATTTGTAATTCCTCCAAAATGTTTGCGATATCTTGCATTCAAACTTAGGATTTTAATTTATTAATCAAGCAAAACATTATTTCCTTCAAAAATATATATCCTCGCAAATCATTCAAAAAATCCGTACCTACTAAAAAATCCCATAATAAAACCACGAAGAATCATGTATCTCAGAAAACAATAAAACCTACAAAAAATCCTTGAAAACTGGTTCAGCACCTTCGGAATACATCTTCTCCATCCGCCCAAGAATCTCAGTTGAAAGATTCAAGTCCCGAGAAAGTCTCTCAACCTCATGTCTAGCCTTGGTGACCATCTCCAAATTAGGAGTCACACCTCCCTCCTGCAAATACATCTCTCTAGCTTCTAAGTGACGACGAAGCCATGCGACATTAAGCCCAGCTCTTTCAACCTCTTCCAAGGAATCCTTCTAGTCTTGAAGCACTATTTCAGAAATTTCTCTACGGGGAAAAAAACCATCTCATGCACAGTTGGAAACAACACAGACAAATTCTTCTCCAGAGTACGATAGTTTGGGGGGTCACCTACGAAGAAATGGCCAAACTTCTTCCATATTTTGGTGTACAAGTCAACATAGGCATACGGGAGAGTGAAACCTCCAATACATATGTGGTCGAAACGAGTCCTATCAAATTTGAAGTCAAAATTAACTCCAATGTTCGGGTATTCAATCAAAATAGTCTCCATCACATCAGCATTCTGTATAATGACACCACTCAGAGTGCTTTCTACAACAACCATGTCATAAGAGATCGCTCGTGATTTTGAGATGGAAAAGACACATCACCAGCATCATGGTTTATTCTAATCTCTAATCCTTCACCTACAAGCTCATCTCTCTGTTTTGATTAATTCTTCTCCAAAAAACAGAGACAATATAGAAAGAATTAGTTAAAACATCTCAAGCATAAGGAATTGAAGTATAAATCACGAAGTTCATAAAATATGTCCATTATCAACCTAAACATTAATTAAAAAGTGTTTTGGGTCATGGAACATAGTTTAGAAAAGATATGGGTCGTTTTGCAAAAATGCTGTCAGAAACGTTTTTACACTTCCCCCCGGAAGGACTTAAACTGGCGCTAACTGGTAAGGATTTTAGGGATGATTTAGATACCAAAAGATTCATATGATTGTCTAATACAACATATTAAAAGGGCACGCCAATCGTATGAACCAGCTAATAAGGGCGCCGAAACACTCGACTACATGACTGTTGAAAACCTACAAAATTCTGCCTGGAAAGTCCTGAACTCTTGGTGTCATGTCCTTTTCACCTAGTAATGGACTCCAAATTCATAAATTATTTTTGCAAAAGTTATCTATTTATATTAGCTAAATAATGAGGTGCCAACCACCTTATTCCGACTTCGTACGAAGATTCTACGGCCATTTTGGCAAGAAGACCTGAATCTGAATTTTTCTAACGATGAAAATTACTAAAGTTCCTCATGAAAACATATATGGTACTACATATTTGGTGGATTAAGAACTATAATCATGTTATTATGATTTTAAAAAAATAAAGTAAACTTACTTGGGACTGCGACAAGTTATCGGAAGCAGAAGGAACTTCATAATGCGACTTACCGCCAAATTCCTCGTTTTCGGCTCCAGATTCTTCAATTTCTTCAGCATGGAATGATCTTTCATACTCCTGGTCATCTTTGTTTTCTTTCTTAGTGCTTCCAACAATAATGGTGCTTTCTGACGCCAAAGTATCTGTATTGCTAATCATCTTAAACAATGGAGATTCGTGAGAGACAAAATTCATCAAGTTCAACAAGACGAAAGATTTTACAACACAGAAATATCCAAAAAGATTATACTTACTGCATATGGAGATGAAACGCCAAGAATGGCTAGGACACCAAACTTGAAAGGTTAAATACTCAAGTCACCTTGATAACCTACGCCTCCATACTATGCAAAGGTGTTTTTCATAATAAGATATATATGTACTTCATATAACAAAGAAGAGTAAAAGAAAATACAAGAGGCTTACCTTCTTCAAAGGACGACCTCCACTTTCGGGCATGATTACCCGTGGTCTCTTCTCCCCAGACTAAGGAATGGCATTCGCTGTAATATCAGGTGTAAAGTTTTCTGGGAGCCACAACTGCAAGAAATGAATTAAACACTGAATCACTAAGTAAAAGATGGTGATTAAACGAAAAATGATTTGAGATACCTGTGTAAAGTTGGTGATCAAGTCACGCCTGGCTCCAGAGATAACTTTCAAATTCGGCCGAGCCTCTAGCTCATCCTTAGAGGGAATACCATGTACACTAAAGGGCTCACTAGACATGAAACTCTTGAGAAGAGCAAGCTGCGCATTCCAGAAATCAACATATTCATCAGCAATGCGTCCTTTTCTATCATCCTGGAGATAAGGAATGCTTCAACCAGGAATAACGTGGGCACCTTCAGATTGCTGAAGCATGTCTATAGAAGGCGCCATAGTACAAAAATAAGGAATGGACTGATCAAAGCCCATTTGTCGAACTGCCCTATCGATGTTATAATTCTGAATGATATATTATCAGAGGAAATAGCAAGAATGTTCCCTGGGGTACAACTATCCATAAAATTTGCCTCACAGACTGTAGCAATATCATTTTCACCACTTGGGACAGAACGCAGGACGACACCATAACTCTCAACAAAGGTATCCGGTGGAATCACATGTGGAAGCTTCGAACCACAAGGTCTGAAATTTATTTTCTTCTCATTGTCCATTAAATCGATAAGACTAACAGAAGAGGGTTTCTTCTTACTCCAACAAAGTATTCTGGCATACTCTATCCCTGCACTTGGATAAGAAGGTTTGGTCTTTGGCGCATATTCAGGAAAATGTTCCCATAGCCAAGCTTGCATAAACATAACATGGATAAAAGACTCTACCTTGGTATGACCATTGGAAATCCTCATGTCACAGATAAAAGAATCCAAACGAGAGTATAAAGATCCTGGAAATAAATTACCAAGAGGAAGAGTCTTTCCACAAGCGAGCCAACAACAATCGAAACCAGTGGAGGCTTCAATTGACCTCCAGGAGAATCTTCGAGTACGTCTCTAGAGAGCCAAAGTAAAAGAACACAAAAATGCATAAAGGACTGTCAACAACAAGGTCGTCAACACTTGTACTTCGTTCCACCATTAGTCAACCCAAGATGAATAATTTGTGTTATTGCAACGGCCAGACTTTTGCAACTCTTCTATTTTCCGAATAAGGATGGTGTTGTATTTCTTCTCCTGCTCAGACCACTCGAAGGGAATTCTACCAACAACAGGTAGTTGCAACAAGACCGCCACGTCCTCTAAAGTGATTGTTAAGTCACCTAAAGCGCATGATGCTGAATGGGTTGGACCACACCAATGAGAAGCAAATGCAAGCAAACCCTTCGTGTCCTTGTTAATTCTCAAAGTCTCGGATGCTCGCACAACATAGAATATCCTAGCATTTTCTACAACCAGCTTCACCCGAGGGTTCTTCAACATAACTCTATCCCATCCTTTCCGTTCAGGCAGAGGAGTTTAAAACGTCTTAAAATAAAAAAATGAAGTCTTGTATTCTATTTTCTGCAAAACAGCACCTGACAATAGACTGTGGATAAATACCCTGAGGCTGAGGAGCGATGTTGATATTCGGAATAAAATTGCCAACATAACCATGGTCAGCAGTCTCTTCAACAACACCATCAAAGATTTTATCATAGATGCTGGGCACATCGTCTAGAGAAACAACATCATAATTTTCGTTTCTGTCACGACTAGAAGCAGTGGTAGCATTATCTTCATGATCATTAGACATCTGCAATGGGTTCGAATAATATTCACGTCAATAACTGGACAATCATGTACAAGGTTTGGTTCTATTTATGTATATATAATACTAATATACAAATACATGCTTATATATATAAATTAAAACCAGCATCAAGGAACTCTTAACAGTGCTGCAGTGAAGCCAATGAAGAATTTCTACAATCCGAGATAATAATTGTGGAATTAGGGTTTTACTTACAAAACAAGGTGTTGTTGATATACGGTAGAAGAGGAATTACCTTAAAAAGGGAGTGAAGCAATGATCACGTAAAAAAATATAAGAAAATTATTACCTGGTTGGTGCCGAAAAACAGCCGAAAGTTGGCCGGTGTTGACGTCGCCGGTGGGAGGGAGCTGCTTTTGCTGCTTAGCGAGAAGGGAGAGAGAGAAAACGATGGTGCTCGGTGATGGTAAAAAAGGGTTTACTCCCTTTTATAGTAATTGGTTTCCAAATTTAGGTCAAACAAGGATTTGCTTTTTGGAGCCATGGTCCCATGTCGCACACAGATCAATTTTAGTCTCCCCATCATACAAATCATCCATGCTTCACTAATTTATGCTCTCCAGATAATGCCCAATCATCCCACAGACACAATTACATCAACTATTACTCCTTCAGCCATTATTCGATATCATAGGAATGTCATCAAATCAGAATTTCTGGTAATTTATGACAACTAAGCTTGTTGATTTATTTTACTTATCTCGGTAAAAAAAAATCACCATCTAGTGCTTACTAAAAAACATTATTGTTCCGCACTAAGCTGGGGACTTAATATTGATGGTGAGTTTTGGACAAGGGATACAATTGTAATATTGCTTTTGCTCAGCTGTAGAAGCATAAAAATAAATATGTATAAATTTCTGCCCGACATCCGAATTATGGATACATACTGCTATCTTACATTTCGCAAGAGAATTGAGAATGCATATTCAGATCATAGCTACATTGGCCCTGTAGCTCTTCTATATATGTAGACATCTCCAAAATTTCAGGGCCTTACCCGGCTTAACCCTTGTTATTTCATATGCGCTCATGCAAACAATCTGTATTAATCGGACCATACCGATTGCAAAATTATGAACATTCGGAATGAAAGTTATATCATCTCTGAAAGAAAACGCAAATTAGATGCATACCATCTAAATGGATAGTCGCACCGAACATTATCTCAGGTTGCAAACTTCCAAGGCTGAATTCCTTGAATACGTTATGTATGCACTACAACCAGGCATAATGCCAACATTAAATTTCATGCGACTGAGAAGCCTTAAACAGGTAATGGACACGACGTTAACAAGTGCCAACGATAGCAGTTCGTAGGCAACGACCGCAATACTAGAAATTGCCAGCGCTAGCTATGCACCCAGTACTAGCTCATGCGCCAACAACCTACGAGCCAACAACTAACAAGTTAGCACCAGCGCTAACATCGGCGCTAGCAGGAGCAGCGCTAGCGCTAGCCTTCCCCTTCTTACCTTTCCCTTCTCACGCGCCAATACTTGTCATCCTCACTTGCTTGATGCGCCATTCTCGCTTGCTCATGCCAGCATTATCCTTTGATATTAGCGCCAATACTAGGCCATAGCCACGACACTAGCATATGCTAGCATTCACATGCGCAATTTTTGCTAGCACAACTTACATGTTATGAACATGCCGCAAATATGGCATTGCCACATTGCGTTGGCACAAACTCATTAGTAGCATTACCTCAAGATAAATTCCCAATTATTCACGTACTTTGAGTTCGATAGTTGATGAATCCACTAACTTTATGAGAAATCAAAACGTACTATATGAGGGGATTCTTCATGGGTAATGGTTTGGTGGTTTACAGCAATATGCAGCGTGGTAACACCCCATGTTGAGAAAGTTACAAAGTAGTGGTGATGGTTGAAGAAGTTAAGGAGATAATGGAGTAATGGTTTCTAGAAACTTCCCCAAACATAATGGGTGGTTATATCATTATCCTCACAATATCCATCTTTACATCTATTCACTACCTCCACTACTTACAAGGAAATACATGTGTTCCCAAAGTATTATAAATAGGCTACTTAGCCCATTTCAGAAGGGCAGAACAAGCTTATCATTCTCACAAGCATTGTCATTCTCCATAGTTCAACGCTTCTATACAATTTATCACACCAATTTCCTCAACTTTCTCTACTTCCTTCCCCTAAGATAAACCCATTTTCTCTCCTTGTGACTAAGATGGACGGAACGGCTACTATCATGGTTTAGGCTTGTCTTGTACGATTTTGATTTTCAGAATCTAAAGAAAGTACTTCTACAGTACATTGTTTTTCCTAGGAGTAATTTTTAGGTACTAACAATTTTTTATATCCTCCCTTTATTCTCTCTATATTCTTCTCCTCCTTCTCTTTCACATTAACTACTCCATAACTTCTCCTAACCATTTCAGTTTCATCGTGGATTAATCGTTGAAATCAAAAAAAAAAATCGTCGATTAATTACATTTATAAATAGAAATGGATAGATTGAAACAATGTTTTAGACCTACACCTAATTCCGGAATCTCTGCGACCGCTCAATGAAAAGTAGCACAAATCTTCAAGATAGACTTACCTCTTTTGCAACTCAATTGGAAGAAGAAGAAGAATATGATAATTTAACGTTTAGTCAAATGACTTCAAAGAGAAAGTAAGTGGTTCCTATCATTTATTTAGTGTTTTTGTTGATTTGAACTTGTTAAATTAGGTTATAATTGAAAAATCATATTTTCAATTGTAGTTTTAGAGTATCACTCAGCATTACGTTTTAGATGAATACCATACCAACTGAGATTGTCGGTATTGATTTGTTGAATATTAGGTTTGAATACTATACCGACTGCATAGGTATATTTCCAGAAAATTTTGCATGTCTACTGTCGGTATTGATTTCTTGAGTTTTTAGTTTGAAGACCATACCTACTGATATAGGCATAGATTCAGAAATATTGCATGTCTTCTATCGGTATTGTTTATACTTTTTATGACAATGCCGACTAAACCTTATGAAAACTTTGAATAAAAAACTTATTTAGTCGGTATAGTTTATAAGCATCCAATTCTATGTTGACTGAAAATATAAGCGTACTTTTTTTCATCAGTCAGTATAGTTGCACTACAGCACATACTCAATGCCGACTGATGTATTTTTGTATGAACCATTTTTCCAGTCGGCATGCTCGATTTCTAAAAAAACAATACCGGCTGTGATTTTTTCCATGCCGACTGAGATTATTTCAATGCCGATTGTTTGTTATAAAATGTTTATTTAGTTTTTATTTGATGGATTGTTAGAATAAAAGGTAATAAATCCGAAGGAAAGTATAAGGAACCTCTTGCTCCTAAAAAATCACATAAGACGATTACCAAGGAAGTTGGCGCTTGAAAAGGAAACAATCCTCTTGCTTCTCCTGATTCCACTCCTCCTCGTCATGGGCATAAACGTTTGGGTGCTGGAAATAGAAGCACTGAGCATGTCCCGAGGTATCGGAGAAAATTAACAATCCGGGAACCCACTGAAGAAGAGTTTCTTGGGACTCAAGATGATGATGATGAGGATGTAATTGACGTAGTTCCGCCTGAAAAAGGGAAAGGGAAAGGGGAAAGCGGTTGAGGTGGAAGCTGAAAAAGAAGAAACAAAATCTAAAAATACTCATATTCCTCATCTAGACGATATGCTACCCCCTCACCCCAAAGGAAAAATACGGGGTGAACCCCTAGAGAAAGCGTTTTTATTCATCTATAAAGACTCGTGGGATCATACGATCTATTCAACATATGTAAGATTATCCATCTTATGTTTTCTTTTAAGCATTTATGATCGTTTATTTATGTTTGTTTTGTTTTTTTGTTTGTAGGATCACAAGGATGCGGTCCGTGTATGCAGATACCAATCGATGCCTATTTGGGATTTGGGCTTGGAATATGACAATGTTAGACTCTTAATTCAGCAATCCGGTATGTTACCTACGGTTACTAATCACGTGGAATATGATGTTGTGACGGTGAATTGGTTCTTGGAACGGTTTTACGGCATGTATTTCCCCTGTGGCGAGTTGATTGTGATCCCTGATGATGCTTAACAAATTCTAGTCCTTGAAGTGCGAGGTAAAGCTGTTCTAGAAGGCAATTACACCAAGGACTTGGGATGGGAGAAGTTGCATGTTCTGACCAATGCATTGTTCGATTGGGACATCGAGACTTCAAGACAAAGTTTCCACAAGAATTGTGGTTATATTACTAAGACTTTTAAACTAATGATGCTTAAGGAAACCTTTGGAGGGACACTGGATAGTGAAGAGAATGGAAGATTGGGTCCTAAAGATATTATCAGTATAGTCGTTGCCTATGTGTTGTATATCTTGGGAACGAGGATCTTCCCCGACACTAGTGGAAACCGGGTGAATGCCAACTTTCTCCAATTGTTGCATCCATTAGAAGAGGTCAGTAACTACTCGTAGGGCAATGCAGTTGTTGCACATTTGTTGAGTGACATGTGGAAGCCTCTAAGGAGAGCTGCAAAGATTTTGTCGGGAACATGACTCTCTACCAGGTAAGATCGAAAAATGTAATCGTTGTTATCCTTTTTCTTTTCCCAAGTATGTTTACTACATGTTAATTCTTAAAAACTTTATTATCTTGACATAGGTCTGGGCATATGATCACTTCCAACATTGTTCACGGATTTTCCGTACTTAAGTATAAATGCTAATTTTAAGCGAGTGCAAGGGCAGCCTAGAGATTTTAGATACCAGTTCAAAGGGGGTCCAAATCCAGATAACAATAAACGGTTGATACAAATGAGATTGGCTTTGGATGCGATAACGACCAATAAGATAGTGTTTGATCCTCACAAGGAGGATAGAGAAGAGCACCACTACACCCAAAGGGATACTGATGTTGGATTTTATAACAGACCGTTGTTTCACCCTAGAGGATTTTTCATGTACAATCCTCTCCGTGTAATTAGGCAACTAGGGTACAAGAAAACTAATAAGGTTTTTTATATGCCTGAACACATTTTCTGGCATAAATTTAAAGAATGTACATCAACCTCGAAAACCACTGTCGTAGCTTACACACCTACACCACTCCTTTTATATTTGAGGGAAAAGTTACTAAATTTCAGGTGAATAAGAATGATTGGGATGCTGTTGTCAATGGTGACGCGGAGAACTTTATATTTCGGATTACGGAAAAAGGGGTCATCGTTACGTGGTACGCCCGGTAAATGTTGAAGTCCCTCCACAGCAAAAAAAAAATCCAACCCCTACTCCAACTTCTTCTGAATCTCATGCGTTTATCATAAAGCATTTATCAATGGTGGTACATATATTTTTGCTTTTACTTATGGTTTTTTGTTTATACTATGTATTCTTATTTAGATGGAAAATGATGTGTTTTGTTGTTATATAAGTATAATAATTATATGGTGTATGTATGAAGATGATAAATAGCGGAAGCGAACCGGTGGAATTAGCAAACTCTTTAGTTGCCAAGTTGATAAAGGAGAGACGCTGACCCTTGAAGAAATGCGTAAGTTCGATGAGAAAATAAAGAACGTTGGGAATGTTCAAGCGAAGGAGTTGTTTGGTGAAAAGAAGAATCATGCATGGAAGAAGCCTAGGCAGGAGTGATTTATATTTTTTTGCTTTGAACAATTTAGAACTTATTTTCTTTGGGTCCCGTAAGACAATGTTGAATTCGTTTAAGTTGGGTTTGTTTGATTAATAATGCTCTTCTTTGGGACGCCATACTAAGTATTGTTAGTTTTACGCCTATGTTTTATTTGAATAATGTAATTTATAGTAAGAAAAAATAGTTAGTCGGCATGGTTAAGTGTTTTGTCGGCATGGTCGACACTTTCTGTCGGCATTCTCGACTTTTCTGTCGGCATTATGTTTTTGGATGTTTTTTTACTTTTTTTTTTGTATTCTTTTAAGAGGAAGTCAACATAGTTTTGGTTCTATCAATTCAACATCGACAGATCTGTCGGCATAGTCAACTCTTCTATCGGTATTTTGATGTTTACAAAGCTTTTTCTGGATACTTTTCATCATCAGTCGGTATGATATGATCTAAGCACATCAATACCGACAGCGTTGTCGGCATGGAAGTTGCAAATATCTTCTACGCCGACAGTTATCGCTATGGATTAAAAACACTTACCTCCTTTGGACATGATTTATGTACTTATTAACAATTAAACAATTTTTTTTCATTCATTAATTGATAAGAAAATTTTTTAATGAATACAACAAACATCAATGAATCTCATTGGTTAATAATCTAATTTATCTCGGAGCCCAGCGCTTAAAGTATTAATAACAATCATAATGGAGAAAGGGTCGACCATTACATGTCTCCCACAAACTGAGAGCACGTCTCTTCTGAAAGAATAATAACACTAACATAAGAAATGTATGCAAATTAATTAAGAATCTCTAGATTGATATACTCACTTTTTCCGCAAGTCTAGCGCCGGGATGATATTGGTCAACATATTTACATACTCTAACGTTCTTGTAACGTGGGTGGTTAATTAAGTTAATTTAATGAAAATGGTTTAAATTGTTAATGAGTTGGCATAGTATACTCTACAAGCGGCATTATCGACTCCTCTGTCGGAATTATAATGTTCACATACTTATGATTTTGACATAGTTAACAATTTTCTATATTTTTTTAGGAAGAAGTCGGAATTGTCGATTTTTATCAATTCAATGTCGACTTCTTTGTCGGCATTGAAAATTTAAAAATAAACCATGCCGATAGAGCAGATAGAATTTTAAATATATCTTGAACATGATTCAATATTGTTTTTTATAATCAAGGATATGCCGACTATCATTCGGCATTATCTATATTACCTCAATGCCGACTTTGCCTTACGCAACCACCATTTCGTAAAACAATTTCATTGAAACGAAAATGAATACATCTTTAATAAGAATTTCGTCGAAGCGAAAATGAATAAATATTTTATAGCATAACATTGAAGGAAAATAAATAGCATAGATCATGACATTCCATTGAAATTCAGTCGACATATAGGGTGAAATCATAGACATTATTTTCCAAGATGCGATAACAATCATCGTGATCAAATGTTTTCCCTTGGGTAGCCTCAAATCCGTCCCGAGCCATTTCTCACTGAATAAACATATCAATATTAAGTTAATATAGTCAAAACTATTTTTCATAAAATCATTATTGACATACTTACTCTTAACGCAACCGGCATTGTGGGATTGGCTTCCTTTACGACTTTTATCTCCTCTTTGAAAGCTTCACATTCTCTAAAGAGTTATTGGAACCTATTCTTCACATTGTTGAGTCTTCTTGAATTAGCATTTCTGTCTAAGCCCACAAAAATTATAAATACACGGTTCCACCAAAAATCGGAGTTTGGATCCAAGATATTATTCGAGGTTATAATCTCCAGATCCATAAGCTCTTCTACATGGGTTGTGTATCATTGTCGGAGGAGCTGGTTCTTCATCATATCTCGCTTCAGATATCTCAAAAGAACATGGATCTCTTTTCTTACTATCCTCATGCTCCGTCCCATGTTGACTTGCTTGTTTCAAAATTTTCCTCTTTTTTTCCCTAGTCATTTTGGTTGGTGGTCTACCAATAGGCTTTTCTTTCCTCCACGTCTACTGAGTATGGGTAACGCAATCGCCTTATTTTGCTCAATTTTTTTTTGAGCCGAGTTTACCCTTGAGTAAGTGTTGAAGAATTCTCGGGCTTCCTTAATATCCCAACAATTTTCTCCGGCATCTTCTGTAGGAGAAGGGGCCAAAAAAAGTCGTCACCAAAATGGATTAATATCCTCATAGGTATCACATCATCATACTTGACAAGCATATGACGATATGGAAGTTCCATAGACGACACCGTAAGACAAACACACACATCATCCGGTTGGCCATGTTCTCTCTCCCAATATAATTCTCTCATCATATACGATATCACCCAATGTGAAACATTATACTCTATTCCACGAAGCAACTTTTCATCCTTCAAATATATTGTTATTCTCTCCAATGATCTTTTTCAAATTATTTCTTAATTCTATCGATATCATTCTTGAAATATTATTCCATTGCCTCAGTCACCGTAACAACATTTCCTTGATTTGAGTCTAAGAGTTTCTTCAATCGGCCATGAGAGGACTCTGCAATACTAGTGGATTCATTGTCATAGTGTCTATACCAGTTGGTCCATTCCCGTATAAATTTATCTCTGTAAAGATCCAACCATTGGGTCCTGCAATATTTTACCACACTTGGGTACTTATCGTTCCAATGAGCAATAAACGTCTTCAAATTATCTTCATATTTAACCTCGGTGATGGACCAAACCAAAGCATCCCACTCGCGTAGAAAACTCAACCATTTGAGATGATTTTGTTTGTGTTATTTTTCCACCATTATTTTAATTCTCTTCTTCTCTTTCTCTTCTTCCTACGGTGATAGTTAGCTTAGACGAACTTCTTCCTCCTCTTCTTATTTCTTGTTCTTTTTAATATCCTTCTTTGGTAGTTCAATAACCGTGTGACTATTCTTTTTCACATTGTTCACTATATGGAATGTGTAAAGAAAATTTTGTGCATCCGGGAAAACATCTGAAATCACGGTCATTAATGCTTGTTCATTATCAGTTATTCTAACCCTTGGAAGATTATTACCAGGGAAGAGTAACTTCAACTTTTCTAAGGCTCAGATATAGTTATAAATCCTTCTTGTCTCTCATAAAAAACCAAGCCAACGTGAATGTTACCTTATCCGATGTATGACCCACGATGTTGAACAACGACATATGATATTTGGTTTGTCTTGTAGGTGCAGTCTATCATAAGAACCGGGAAGAATGATAAAGCCAACTGTGCCATTGACGGATGTGCAACGAATATTTGATGGACTTTGTCATCTATCCCCATCTTCAATTTTTGTGTGTAGTTGAAATCAGTAGATAACTTTAGAAATTCTTGCATAACCTTCCTTCCTTGCTATTGCCGCCTTCTTATAGTTGCTTTTGCATTGTAAACAGTACTTAAAGAAGATATGTTGGTTCGATACTTCGTCTTTATACCGCTGATGATTTGACTAGGTGTGGTGCGTGTTTTAGTCAATCTCTCTACTTCCTTGAATTGATCGGGTTTCAAATTTGCAACTACGAAGTGGCCAACAAAGGTCTTTGGATCCGGATGGTTATGTCGACCGCACATCACTTTACTCTTTTATGCATTTCCTTTCAAATTAAATACAAGCTTGAAGGGGCATCCATCTTTTCTGGTTATAGTCTTATATACTCTTTTAGTCTTATTTGGAAATGCATATCCCTTTTTCTTGTGGTTATTGTACTTTCCACCTCTCTCACAAGCCATCTCAAACCTAGTTAATTTCCCTTGATTGTTTCTGACTAGTACACACTTATTCTTGAGAGTCGTATTTGTAGCTCACTTGATTGCATCATCTTTACTTGTGAATTCCTACATAACACATAAACATAACAAGTTATATGTCTAGTAACAAATGTTGATACATACTTGCGAAATCATTTCATAACTTACAAAATCATTCACATAGTACTCTGAAGTATCTGGACCCAACTCTCGCAAAGGTTTAATATCAGCATCAGTACCAAGAAAGATCTAACCACAAAAAACAAGAAACTTAGCCGAAAAATAGTAAAGAAAAATCATTGTCGGCGTACTAGATAACTTGAATCAATGCCGATACAGAACATTTTCAAGTGGAATATACATCCAAGGACTCAGTTGGCATACTTGATAGCTTAAAAACAATGCCGAATGTAGATACTAAAAGGCTTTATATTTTTTAGGGTCTTGGTCGGCATTGTAGGCATACACATCTTCAATGCCGACTAAGGTCAGAAAAATACTGGTCATTTTTTAATGACAGTCGGCATAGTTATTTTTCCATCTTATTATGCCGACTGTGAAGCCAAGAATAACCCTTATTGAGCACACTATTGGACTCAGTCAGGATATTAAGATATCAAAACACTGATAAGTTTCTGGGGTCAGTCGGTACTGTACATAGTATGAATACCATGCCGACTGTATCCTGCCAGATGTTCCATGGGGGAATACCTTGTGTCGGCATTGTATAATGTTTGAATACCTACCGACTTAGATAAATCAGCATTGTTATTAAACATCGACAATGCCAGCGATTTTTCCACTCAACAGCCATGGCGATTCGAATTACAAAAATCACTTTCTAGCTAATTTGGACATATACCTGAGGATTTAGAGCATTTGGATCTTCATATTCTTCATTTCCATGGGTTGGTTCTTCACTTGAATCTTCGTGCTCATAAATGTCTTGATTTAGGGTTTTCTCATAGATAAAATTTTGATTATCTGCAAAATCTTGCAATTGTGAAACCAAAGGCAAGGTAAACCCCTTCTCCTTGTTAAGATGAAGGTTCCCCAACATCAAATTCCTGAACAAAAACAGTCATTCCTAAAATATCTCCACAAATCTCACTTTTTTTTTACTTCTTCTTCTTCTCCTCTATAACTAACATAACACTCTAGCTCTAATTATAACCATAATCTTAAGTTTTATCTTAGATAGTCAATTAACTAACAACTAATTAAACAAGGGTAAATTAGGAATTACAAAAATATCATGGATAAAGGGTTTTCAGAAATATCTTAAAATGATCATATTTTTTTTTACTTGGTATCCCGCAATTTATGGGGATATTCCCTAATTAAACGTCCATTCAAAATTACATATTTTAGATTTTAGGGTAAATACTAAAAAAACAACTACATATATAACCAATGTCTTATGGATATCCACCGAACATAACCAATTAGGAACTGACCAAAAAATCTATCATAAATTCCTCCTAATCACATCTTTATATACCGAATCTAAATCCATAAAATACTACTTTTCATACTTGTTATCAAAATCTTTCTTCCCATAATATTTCTTTTCCTCCCTATAGCAAAAATAAAATTTTAGTTTTGAACTTTAGGATTATTGGATTTATGCCCACGATATGCACTAAGAATTTTATTCCTTATTCCTTTATATATAAAATAGTTTTTAATTAGCTCGAATGCCAACCGATCCCATGAGAACATTTATAATAATTTTTTCTACCAAAAAAATTAAAATAGCAATAGTCAAACTATGTTTTAAAATAATAATTATATCCATTTTTAAAATATATGTAATCAATTAGTTAAACTAAACCGAAATTTCGAGTGAAAAAATCAAACTAACCACATGTAAAAAAGCTGGACTACCAATAAAAGAAATATAAATAAGCAAAATGGGTTTCTTTCCTATCTTTTCTTCTCCATCTGACTCAACTTATGCAAGCATTTCTTTAAGCACTTCGACATGTCATTTCTGGTCACTCTTGATTAATTGTAGACTCATGTAGAAATACATAATTTTTTTTGGTTAATTCATATACTATCTCTAAAAATTTTATTCAGTAATAAAAAAATAGATTTTACTTGTTCTATTTTTTGAATTTGTATTTGGCTTCCAGTTTATAATCCAAATGATATATATTTTCTATAGAAAAAGTTTTATAGTTAAACGAATTCTGATTAAGGTGCACTTCGCAGATGAACGACTATATATGGTATTGAGTTCAATATTTCACCTATATTTTCTGCCATATTTCATGTGAAACTAATTAACATAGTTTTCCGAAACGTACTATTCGCGATTCTGATAGTATAATTCGATGCAAAATGTTCAAAAACGATGTGAATCGTAGTTTGGAATCGTTTTTTTTACTAAGAATCAGTTTTTCATTTTTTGAATCTGGGATTCGATTCAAAATTTAAAATTTCATGATCTTAATCAATCAAGAATCAAATCAAAACTTTGATAAACAATACGCAGATCAAAGAAGAAACCATTGAGAAATCAACTATTCTTAGAAACTTGTTGTATCTGCAACAATAAAAATACTCAATCAAAAGATGTTAACGTTAAAATAAAAAACTTTAAATTGAAAGACTGATTTGCACACAAAGGACAGAGCCACCTGCTCAGCAAATTATCCTTAACACAATAGTCTGCAGGTACTCCTCAAGAATGAGATATGTTATACCCCCACAATGGAGATGTGCCCAGGATAGAACTGCCCGCTATGATTTGTATAAGAACAACACAAATCACCCACTCAATGAACTCAACAACAATAGAAGAATGAAGGAAATAAACGAGCAAAGCGCATAGCAAAACAAGAAGAGGGGAAAAGAGATATGGATAGTAGCCTGCTCTGGAATGAGTTGAAATGAAAAATTCAAGTTCCTTTTATAGGAGAGAAGAGGAGAGAAATCATCCAGCAATGAATTCTGCAATAAAAGTGAAAGTCGACATAGTGATGTAAAAAAAAACGGGCAGAAAAATATCGATATTATGTTGTAAAGAAAATTTCCACCAGGTCAGACGCCCCCCATTAAGACAAGATTTTATTTTTGAAATTCAAATTTATTTATAAAATATTTCAAAAGAATTTTGTCCAAAAAGATAAGTCTTGGTTGACCCGCACCCACACCCACACCCGAACCCGAGCCCGCATGCCAACCGGACGGACGGAGGCGGCGTTTGTGCTTCGGTGCGAAGCACCGCGCGTGTGTGAAATATGTGGTTGCACCAACTAGCCCATAGCCTAAGTCCTCTCCCTCACACAAAAGTGTGTTCACCCCAAGGGGCCACTCTTAGATGCAAATTTCTTAGTAATATGGAGAGGAAACATCTTTAGTTTCTCCTATGTGGGACTAAAGGTTTCATTCAAAAATAGTGAAAATGAGCTAGTGTCCTTAGTGACCCCTTGGTCCTAAGTTCCAATCAATAGAAGACAAAAAAAAAACACATGAAATCATTTTCACCATTAATCCCCCACGTGAATGAAAAACCAATGAAAATCAGAAATCAGTAAGCGAGAAATACCACTATAGGAAATAGGTTTCCATAAGGTCTTGAACCTTTGCTTAGTGAGAAATTACCGGAACTACTTGATGGACAGTGAACGTGATGTCTTGAACTGCCATCGTTTGGTGTAGTTCATCAATAACTTCCACACATGATATCACTCTAGGCGCTGTCAAGTTCGTGCCGTTTTGTCCATTTTGGCCCTGGACGTATGCCGTTTCTAAAAATGCTCTAGCGAAAAGCTTAATTCTCACAGGAGGCGGCCCACTTCCACATTCAGATAGGTGAGTTCCATCAAGAGTGTTTATTGCTACACACATTTCAATCTTAAATTGAAACAATAAAACTCATTAAGACTTAATAAAAAGTCATCCTTCACATGAAGTCACACTATCACGTCTACACCATAAGGAAGGGACAGAGATGAAATTCTATGATAATGTTTCCTTTAACCCACCAAAAATTAGTTGTCTCATTCAAAACCTTGATCTTGGGATCTCCAGTCAGCAAGGTTGAGTATCCTTCATGGCAAGTTTACTTAATGAGCTTAAGCCCCATCCCCCTCGATGCATTACTAACTATCTCCTTGGACAAACCTTTCTTCAAAGGGTCCACAGTATTCTCCTTAGACCTCACAAAGTCAACAGAAATAACGCCAGTTGAGATTAATTGTTTCAAGGAATTATGTCTTCTACGAATGTGTGTAGACTTCCCATTATAGTTGTTGTTTTTAGCATTAGTTATTGCAGCTTGACTATCACAATGTATAGATATAGCTGGCACAAGCCTATGCCAGAGAGGAATGTCTTCTAAAAAGCATCTTATCCAAGCGGCTTCCTCTCCTGCTTTATCTAGCGTAATAAACTCCGATTTCATAGTGGATCAAGCTATACATTATCTGTTTGGAACTCTTCCAAGATACAGACCCACCTGCTAGAGGTGAAAACATATCCACTCGTAGACTTAGACTCTTCTGAGTCTGATATCCAGTTTGCATCATAAAATCCTTCAAGGACTGCAAGGTGTCTCTCATAATTTAAACAAAAGTTCAAAGTGTACTTCAAGTACCTCAGCACTCTAATAAGTGCATCCCAATGCTCCTGCCCCAGATTACAGGTATACCTACTCAACCTACTAACATCATAAGCAATGTATGGTCTCGTACAATTCATCAAATACATCAGACTTCCTATAAAACGTGAGTATTCAAGTTGTGAAACTCCATTACCCTTATTCTTTTTGAGTCTACAAAAAGGATCATACGGAGTACAAGCAGGTTTACAATCAAACTGATTATATTTCTTAAGCACAGATTCAACATAATGAGATTGAATAAGACTATATCCATTATAATTTCTTCTAATCTTCATCCCTAAGATCACATCAGCGGGGCCTAAGTCTTTCATGTCAAAGTTCTCATTTAGCATGTTCTTTGTAGAATTAATTACATCCATGTTTGTACCAAGTATAAACATATCATCAACATATAAGCATACAATCACACATGCATCATTCACAAGTTTAGTATAAACACACTTGTCAGATTCATTGATTTTAAACCACTAGAAATCATTACATGATCAAATTTTTCATGCCACTATTTAGGTGCTTGTTTCAAACCATACAAAGATTTTTTCAGTTTACAAACTTGTTTTTACAACCTTTCACTACAAATCCCTCAGGTTGGTCCATGTAAATTTTTTCATCTAATTCACTATTTAGAAAAGCTGTCTTTACATCCATTTGATGTATCTCTAAGTTATGAATGGCAGCAATAGCAATTAACATCCTAATGGAAGTAATTCTCGTAACAGGTGAATAAGTATCAAATAAATCTACACCTTCTTTTTGTTTATAGCCTTTAGCTACTAATCTAGATTTTTATTTTTCCACAGTTCCATCTACCTTATGTTTCCCTTTGAAGATCCATTTACAACCTATAGGTTTACACCCTACAGGTAAATCTACAATTTCCCACATACCATTTTGTATAATGGAATCCATTTCACTAATGGCAGATTCTTTCCACCATAGAGCTTCATAAGAAGTCAGGGATTCTCTATAAGTCTGTGGATCAGTCTCAGCTAAGCATGTTATGAAGTCTGTCCCAAAATATTTTTCAGTTCTAAGCCTTTTACCTCTTCTAGGCTCAAATTCAACTTCATCTTCCTCTAAAGGTAATGTATAAATGGTCGAAGGGACATCTAAGGGATCAACATATCATGCGAGAATCAGATTTCAATGGAAAAACATTTTCAAAGAACACAACATCCCTAGATTCCATAATAGTATTCACACCAATTTCAGAAATTTCAGAACTTACAACCATAAATCTATATGCAGTAGTATGCTTAGGATACCCTATGAAGACACATTCAACAATTTTGGGTCCTAACCACGTACCCATAGGGGGGGGGGGCGAATGGAAATCTTAGCCAAACACCCCCACACTTTAAAGTATGCATAAGAAGGTTATCTACCTTTCCATAACTCATATGGAGTTTTGTCTGATCCTTTAAAGGGTACTCTATTCAAGACATAACAATCTGAGAGGACGGCATCCCCCCACAAGTTTGCAGGTAATCCTGAACTAATTAACATGACATTCATCAACTCCTTAAGGGTTCGGTTCTTCCGTTCAGCCACACCGTTAGATTGTGGTGAATAAGGAGGGGTTACTTTGTGTATAATGTCGTGTTCTATACAAAAATATCCTATAGGAATTACATACTCACCACCACGGTCAGACCTAAAAGTTTTAATGGTAGCATTCATTTGGTTTTCAACTTCTATTTTATACATTTCAAAGGCTTCTAAGGCATCATCCTTACCTTTAAGCAAATATATGTGACAGTACCTCGTACAATCATCTATAAAAGTGACAAACCATTTTTTACCACCTCTAGTTTGAACTGATCTGAATGAATTAATTCTAAAGGTTTAGAATTTCTTTGAACATTTTTTCTAAAAGGTTTTTTTAGCATATTTTGATTCTACACATACTTCACATTTATGTTCATTATCCAAACTAAATTTAGTATGCAGCCTATGCTAGCCAGTTTATGCATCGACTTATAATTTATATGTCCAAGTCTACCATGCCAAACATTTAATGACACACAAACATAAGCAGAAGAATCAATTTTATTCATTTCATCAGAGGTTATATTAAGTTTATAGAGACCCTCAGTCTTATAACCCTTACCCACATAATCCTTACCCTTAGCGACAACAACTTTTCCAGATTCAATTATAATTTTACAACCCTTATCATCTAAAACACCACAAGAAACAAGATTTTTACAGATGTCCGGAACATGAAGAACTTCATTCAATGTGAGAGTCTTGCCAGAAGTGAGCTTTAGCCCAACTTTGCCTTTTCCTGCAACCTGTGCTGTAAATGAGTTACCCATGTAGAGTTTCTCCCCTTCCCCTACCTTCTGATAGGAGGTGAACATATCTCTGTTTCCACAGACATGCTTGGTAGCACCAGATTCTACCCACCAGTCTCTCACATTGGTTACCAAATTAACTTCAGACGCCTTACCAGAAAACTCGTTCTTGTTGTTTTCAACCAAATTAGCATTGTTTTTTTTATTATTAAAGTCCTTACGTTTTCTACTGTGAATTGCCATATGGCCAGGAGTTCCACAAACATAACAAGCACCCTTAATTTTACCAATGCCAGATTTGGGTTTCTGAACTATACCTTTATTATGATGACTAAGCTTAGGGTTGTGTTTGCTGCTCTCACCCTTTTCAGTATTGGAAGACTTGTGTTCAATTACATGAGCCTTGTTGGACATGTCCTTTGCAGAAGATACGTTCTTGTCTTTGGAGCATAGTAACTCTTCCACTTGAATCTTCTTACCCAAATCAACCATACTGACTTCACCAGTTTCATGTCTCAATCTACATTTGTATTCGGACCAGGAAGACGGTAATTTCTCAATCACAGGAGACACTTGAAAAGTTTCATCTATAATCACGCCTTCAGCAAGAATTTCATTGATAATACGCTGAAGTTCAAGGAATTGATCAACCACAGATTTGTCATTCGATATTTTATATTCCAAGAACCTAGCTAGCAAGAATTTCTTACTTCCAGCAGTTTAAACTTGGTATTTTGCCTCTAAAGCATCCCATAAATCAAAATCAGGAAAGTTCTCTTTTGTATTATAAAAGTCATACAGTGCATCCTCTTCCAGAATATGGTTTTTAGCCGTATAATTCTGCCTAACCAAACTTTCCAAATCCCTTTCATTTCCAGCATCATTCAAACCCTCATCAAAGTATTTAAGAACAAGTTCATCTAACATATAAAAACTCAGAAAAAACAACATCTTTGATTGTCATCTTTTGAAATCCATCCCACTGAATTTTTCTGGTCTGTCAACATTATTTTTACCCATTGTTACAGAAGAAGTGATATTGTGTTAAGATTGTTGTATCTACAACAATAAAAATACTCAAACAGAGGATGTTAACGTTAAAATAAAAATTCTGAATTGAAACACTGATTTACACACAAAGGACAGAGCCACCTGCTCAGCAAATGTCCTTAACACAATAGTCCGCGGGTACTCCTCAAGAATGAGAGATGTTATACCCCCACAACAGAGATGTTTCTAGGATAGAACTTCCCGTTATTATTTGTATAAGCACAATGCAAATTACCCACCCAACAAACTCAACAATAATAGAAGAATGAAGGAAACAAACAAGCAAAGCAAGAAGAGGGGAAAAAAGCTAGGGATAGTATCCTGCTCTGGGATGAGTTGAAATGAAAAATTCAAGTTCTTTTTATAGTCGAGAAGAGAAGAGAAATCAGCCAGCAATCAATTCTGCAATAAGAGTGAATGTCGACATAGTGGTGTAAAAAGAAAAAAAAGGCGGAAAAATATCGACATTATGTTGTAAAGAAATTTTCCACTGGGTCAAACACCCCCCATTAAGAAAAAGATTTTATTTTTGAAATTCAAATTTATTTATAAAATATTTCAAAAGAATTTTGTCCAAAAAGATAAGTCTTGGTTGACCCGCACCCACACCCGAACCCGAGCCCGGCCCGGCCCGCCCGCCCGTCTGACCGGACGGACGGAGGCGGCGTTTGTGCTTCGGTGCGAAGCTCCGCGTGTGTGTGAAATATGTGGTTGCACCAACTAGCCCATAGCCTAAGTCCTCTCCCTCACACAAAAGTGTGTTGACCCCAAGGAGCCACTCTTAGATGCAAATTTCTTAGTAATATGGAGAGGTAACATCTTTAGTTTCTCCTATGTGGGACTAAAGATTTCATTCATAAATATTGAAAATGAGATAGTGTCCTTAGTGACCCCTTGGTCCTAAGTTCCAATTTATCCAAGACCAAAAACAAAACACATAAAATCATTTTCTCCAAAAAAACTATGAAACCCCACATATGATTACAGAAAACTACTCTATGTCTATGTGTATTAGATACTCGTATGTTCATAATACATATTCAATTCACTTTTTAGTGAGTGTGTATCATGGATAATTTAAATGGAAAAACCTAAAACCTAATATTTCTGGTCTTTAGTTGCCGTTGTTGAAAAGAACGGGGAGAAAAGAGATTTATTTTTATTTTCCTATTTATTTATTTATTTATTTTCTTTTATTTATTTGCATGGGACACATGTGTTTGAGTAAATATACATTCATATATTACTAACTTTGAAAAAGTCAACACATTCATAGATAAAGGTTTTTCTATTTTCTTTAAAATCTCAAATAAAACCTTTTTCCTAAGAGAAATAAACTTTAAAATCTCAAAAAAAAAAAAAGAAAAAGCCTTTAGTCTAAGAGGAATAAATAAATATGGAACAAACCTAAGACTAAACTTGAAACTAAATACTAAGGCACATCCACTGAACCACATTCTTTTTATGATCTTTGTTAAATGATTCACATAATTCAATATTATTTATAGGAAAACATACGATTCAAAAATCAACTATGAATCTTCGGTTCACGATGTAACATACGATTCGACTTGTAAAATGAAAAACGAGTCACGATTTGATTCATGATTCAAAAAGCTTGCAAACTAATGTTTTAGACAGTTGCATTCAGTTTGATAATATAATGTTTCATTCATTTCAGGTGTTCGATTATACATCAATGTTAATGTTATTGATTTCCATAAGTTTAATATTTCACATTATTTAGAAGTGTTGACTAAACTTGGCTGTAGCCTCCCTCCGCCCAATTTTTTTCATTGTCTAACCTTATATTAAGCCCTTGTCTTTTCCCTATATTTTGTATTTAGTCCACCAAAAATATAAAATTGAACCCACCTAAGTATAACTATTTCTCTCACATATTTAACTTAGATTTAATGTATTTGTATCAAATAGAGTGCATTCAATCAATATATTAGATCTAATATATGGTTATTTATTTTTTCTAATTTAAATATAACAACAATAAACACTATAAGTTTGTAGTTGTGTTTTTGACAAAAAAAAATCGACAAATACAAAAAAACCCCCCCCCCCCCCCCCAACCCAAAATAAAATCTTGCTTCCGCCACTGGTCTACTTTGCCTAATGGGTTCCCCTTTAATTTTATATAATAATTTTTTACTTCATGTTGTCCATGTTTGTTGTCTTCACCGTAATGGTTTTCCCCATTATGCTTGAAAAATCACATTTCATACTGTCAATTTACATTTATTAATCAAGTGTTCCTATGAATCAATTGTACTAGCGTATAAAATTGTATTACATGTGTAATGGGTAATGTCTCCAGATCTTTTGTATAGTTCCTCAAGCTCGGCAAGGATGAATTTGGATCTCTACATATCTTCGTCCTATGTTTTTATTTATATATTAACACCAGTGAATTTGGTGAAAATTAGTCTTCAATCTCTAGGTAGGATATACTTCCCGTTGAATATATGGATCTTGAAAAATCTCAAGGTTATTATGTTCTGTTCTCTATGGTTTTCTCTATGCATGTCAAACTGGCTTGGTGTGATCACACCGTAAATTTGCGCTCCCTGTTATCATTCATTTGTTGTAGTTATTTAGAAATTATTATAACATCGAAATCATATCACTGTTGAATATATCTACGAATGGGACTACACTCGCAGTTTTGTTGATAAAAATCACATGGAAGCATAGTACTCTCCCGCATCTAAATTATGTATATCCAGGTATTATTATTCTCAATTTTCCAGAAATCTAGTACTGCACCCATGTTCATGTCTTAAAAGAGGAAGTTGATGTGATGCTTGTGGCTCCATATTTCTCGTTTATTTAGTTAAAAACTTTGAATCATATATTATGTATTAATATAGGTGTTAACAAATTTAATACACGTGAGATTATATTTAAATTACTCTTCTTGGTTATGTGATGTTTTTACGCAGCTTTGGTTGTTTTCTAATCTGAGGTATGTCTTTGTGTGACTTAATCACCTTCTTCCTTATCAGAAAACAACAGTCCCTTCAAGAGTGCAAATACAAAAGTATTTGTATATTTTGGACAGAAAACGAAAATTTTAACATGTAAACGTAATATCACGATAAATATTCACTATCAAAGAGTGACTTATGTTTTCCATTTTTGTTTATGTTTTTGGGTGTTTTTATGAATCGTGATAAAGAGACATTCATCCATGTTGTTTCAGCATGTTCGAACCCTGTGTAAGTTGATTCATTAACTCTAGAAGTTGATGAGCACAATAAATATTAATGTAAATAAATTAGATAATGTTAATTATTGCTTTGTGATAATGGTTCTATTTGGTGATTGAAAATTTTGTAAATGTATATATCAACTTATTCTCGATAACAGACTCCTCAGTCATAAGTTCTTCCTCATGATCTGATTCAATATTAATTTATTTGCACTTATCCAGATTTTCATCAACTGATTCATTCATGTGCATCGTTAGTGTAAATCGTTCATGTAACTTGCATATAGTGTTAAGTATGAGGTGTAAAAGAAATGTAATAATCTTTAAACATAAAATCCATTAGAAGAGTGAGTTTTCTTTACCCCCAGAATACTTGCACCAGTCAAACTTTTGTCAAGCGTCTTCACTAGAATTACTGCATCACAAAATGCATATTTCAACCAACAGAAAACGAGAGATTCATCAACGTGGAAATTTTATTTGCCTAGGTTTTTAGGAGTTGAAGTTTTTCAATTTAATATTTCAATTCATATATTTGCAAAGGAATTCTAAACATTTCAGTTGAATAACAACGGAAATTTATAAGCGCAAATAACATTATTAATTGTTCAAATTTTGGGAAAATTGGAAAAATTCCCCAATATCAAAGGTCACCCTGGGGACGTGCCCCCGACTTCTCAGATTTTGGAAAAATGTCCCATTATGTCACTTTTCCCATCTAAATAAGTTAAGTGGTCAAATTAGAGCATCTTGACCAGTCAACGGTTTAGCAAGTGACAGAATTGACCTTTACTTGTTTTAAAATAATAATCGGGGACACGTGTTAAGATCTCATCAGATCAATATGAAAGATCTAGGAACTAACACGTGTCATGAAAATTACTCTAATCTAATGGCACATGATTTAATCTTACGCTAACTTATATTATTAGAGATGTCGAGTTCATCTCTAACACCATTTTCAGAGATAGAGAAACAGAGAGAGAAACATAGAAAATTAGGGTTTCCAAAAAGAAAAAGAAGACAAAATTAAATCATGTAATCTATTGTTGGTGAGCATTAGAGTGATTGTTAGTTAGGTTTCTTGTGGTTTTTGTTCGTGAAGATAAAGAAGATAAAGAAGACGATATAGATCTGTTGTTGAATCTAAATCAGAGACAATAAAGACGAATTGAAGATATTGTTCTTCAAAAACCGTAAATATTGAAACACAATTCTATTTTTCGTGTTTTTGCTATAATTTTTCATTTGAATCAAATTTAGTAGTTTGTGCAATTTGGGGGTTTCCTGTACTAGAGTTTATATATATTATGGGGGTTTAGTTCGTACAATTTAGAGAGGTGGCTTGGCGGTACGAGCAGCTGAAATTGAACTCCATTTAGGGTTATAGTGATGTGGGTGCTGTGATGGTGATAAAATAAAATAGTAATTTGTTTCAAATGAAAAATCATAGATGTGTTTAGATAAATTTTATTTTGCCTCTATTATATCTTCTTGGGTTCTAGTTTACACTTGAATTTTTGGTTTTTTCTGTTGGTTGTAGGATAGTTATTGGTCTAATTGTGTATTAGTTTTCTCTTCTGCAGTTTATCCTCCTTCGTTGAGGGAATCGAGATGTGGAAACAAGAGATAATATTAAATGTACTTAGTCTTTTCATACACTTGCAAATGGTTGTATTGTTAATGTCAAAAAATTAGTTTTATTACTAACTTTGTGTTTTTACTTTGTTTTGTATCAACAAGAATATGTGAAACAACAAGAATATGTGAAACAACAAGAAGCCTAAAGCAACTCTAGTAAGAAATCTTAATAACTCTTTTGTGCTATTTAGTTATCAAATTTTTTAACTTCACTTTCATCGAAAAAATGGGGTTTGTTTGACATTTGTTATTATATTTTTCTGTTTCTTTGCGGTTCATGAATTCAGTTGTTTTGTTTTCTGAAGATCATTTCCTTATAGAATTTTTGGATTTTGTAGTAGAAAACTTTTGGATTCTATAGCCTAATACAATGTGAGATACTCTCCATCCTTTTCATGTTTGTACACTCTTAGTGCCTAAATAACCTCTAGTTCACTTATTGCCTCAATCTAAACACCAAACCTGCAGTTTGAGGTTGATAAAAATACCAGTTCAGCAACTACATAAATATATTTCAGTTTCGTTATACTAATATTTGTGATTAACATCTTATATTTGTTTGTACATTGTGTTTTTGTCATTGATAGGACACGCCAACAAATTTGAATTGCAAGTTCCCGTTCCGGGCATACCAAAAACAAAGGATCTATGTTTTTTAAAATATGAGGTGGTTCAGTACATGTTAGGATTTGTTTTGTCAATAGATTGGGTATTACATGTAACACTACTACATATCAGTTCAGTTTATTTGGCTTCGGCACAGGCTCTTGCTTGTAGAGGATTGAAAGTAGTTGAGGAAAGAAGAAAATGTAAGTATATAATGACAAACTTATGCTTATGCTTGTTGAATGGTAGCTTGTATTTTTCTTGAGTCTATTTCAAATTACTTGTTTTGTAGGGTGTGGATAAGGAGGATTAGACTTTGAAGGTCAGTTGCAACCAGTACTGCCTGCAAGTTGAAAGTGATTGTGATTGGCTCTGCAATGGGTGGCATAAAGGTGAGCTTTAAACTTTTTGTGCACTTAATTGTTGTCACTTGAGATTGAAGCTCTAAGGTTGTCGTATAAGAAAATGAATTCATTTTGTATACCTTTTGCCACCACTAGTATGGGTCCTGCCATGCTTGCAATGGATAATTTATGTCAAAACATCTAGGCTTGATTGTTAATAGAGCATCTAGGTTTAATTGTTAATAGAGACAATTTCTGGCCATAGTTTCTGTTAGAAATTGACCAACTTTTATCACATGTTGTCTCGTCTTTTATCCAATGAATTGAAGTATAGTTTATGAGTAACTACAGATAGAAATCTTTGATTGAAGCTTTGATTGTTACCAACTTAGGGTTGTTTCAAATTCCATCATATTGCCCAAGTTTGTTTTGTTTAATTGATGCTGAAACCTTATTTTTGTTGTAGGTGCCAAGGTTTCGAAAAGCGAAAGCGTAAAGCGATACGCTATCCTAGCAAATCGTAAAGTGTAGCTTTAAAACGTTGTTGAAGCTATATATAAATAAATACATAAATACTGATATATCTATATAAACTTCCCAATACAAAACCATACGAAAATAAGTTGTTGTTAGCATAATAATCTACGATAAACGGAACAAATAAACTAACTAGCTAACTAAGCCTATGTGATATTGCCTTATTCTACTACCCTAAAGGTATCTAAATAACACTAGCCAAGAATTTTTGGAATATCAAAGATATCATCATCCTCTGAATGGTTATCATCATCACGACTCATGTATATATCTTCTTCGTCAGACCATTCATGTCCTCTTTCTATAGCATGTTATGTATTCCATCTTCATCTTTTGTTATTTTGTCCTCTTCCACTTCCAGCATATCCATCTGTGGTTTCAAATTCTCTTCCCCTCTTATTTTGTTGTGTAGGTAGACTGCTAGGTCCTGCTTGATCAGTTTGAGTTGGAGGATTAATTTGGAAAGAATCACAGTCTAACTCTTCAAGATCTTTCTTCCAAGTAGTTTGTATCACTGCCATCACATTATCATCATCTAAGTCATCTTCCCAGACATCATCTTTGTGTTCCGGTTCTTGGAAGCGTCAAGGAGACATTCATCGTCACTAGGAATTTCATCAACAAGCAAGATATCCTCATCTTTCTTTCCCAGCTTAACCCTTTTCTATAAATATTTCAGCGTCAACTTCTTGTTGTGCATGATATACACTAAAGCCTTTAGCTTTGTTGTATGCAACCTATTCCTCCTTTTTGTGTGAACTTGATTGAATGTTGACCAATTTTTGTTTACATCCCGATGCAGAGCAAGTAAGGCTCAAAATTCTAATGGCAAACCTTTGCAAGATGGGTACACTCATCCCGAAAGATTGCCACCAACGTGCTACGAAAATTCAATTTAACAATTTAAAAATTGAAAGAAAAATCTATAAAAAAGACATAAAATACTAATCAACTTAATATACAACTAGCTAATTAGAATACTCACCAGGGGTTTTCAACTTCCTAGTTGTCTCTGCCTCAAATTGTCCCTTCCTATTCAAATAGTTGTCAAGCTCCATGTGAGCTTCAGCTAAATCTTCTCTAGGCAATAATTCATCCATACAGTTGTAGAGACTACTACTTATTTCATGATGATTTGAAAAAATTTCTTCATACTGAAATTAGGATTAAGAAAGTAGCCTACAACATGGAGGTCTCTACGCATTTTCAAATACCATCTATGATGTCCCAAATCTCCTTATACCTCGCTTCTTTATTGTCGAAGTTTTTTGATATCTCTTCTTTTGCCTTGTACATTGCACCATATATAAATCCATTGTTGGAGTTGCTTCTGAATCTACAAGTCTTAAGACACCAACTAAAGGTTTTGTAGCCTTTAGAGAATAAACCAAACCAGGCTAGAAGTTTGCATCCCTTATTATATTTTTTTAACTGCCTTCCCATCAACGGTGTTTTCCCAACTACAACTTTTCTACTTTTTAGAAGTGAACATCTCTTCCAAGGATTCTTTACTTTGTAGCAAGCTTTGCAAAGTGATGTTTGCTATAGCAACTCGTGTTACTGGAACGAATCAACTCTCGCTTTGTAAAGCTCCTCATCATAGAAAGTACATAACCATGTGAGTATATATAGTTAGCTACTTTTTTTCCTTTCAATAAGCATTTTTCATCTGTGGTAACTCAAGTAACTTCTCAAGAATTAGATTAATGCAATGGGCAGCACACGGTGTCCCATATAATCTCCTCATTTTCTGCATTAGTAAATCTCCCGCATCCTTGTATGCAGCAGCATTGTCTGTAACAATTTGCATGTTCCTCTCCTACCTCTTCAACAATCGCATCAAGCATTATAAATAACCTCCTCGTATCTTTGACATACTTTGATGCATCAATTATCTTCAAGAAAATAGTTCCATTCGGGTTATTGAATTTTTTTTTGATCAAGTGTCTTTTTCTAATGTCTGTCCAACCATCAGACATTATGGTGACTCATGTTGCTTCCCATGTTCTCTTGGCCTTTTCCACCATATCTTTTGTTTATTTAACCTCTTCTTTAAGAGCCCAATTACTCAACTCGTACATAGAAGGGTGTTTTAACCCACGACCATATTCTCCTACTGATCTAAGCATATTGGCAAATGAAGGACTGTTTGCCACATTTAAAGATAAGCCATTCTCGAAAAAGAAACGACTAATATCGAGACAAACCTGCTTTCAGTGTTCTCTGCCATTGTTTGGTCTACGTTGCTACTGATCTTGTGGTAGGCTATTCATAAACCTATCAAGCGGACCTCTTATTTCACGATCACTAGTAGTGATAGGAGTTGATTCAGATCCTACCATATCATTATGAGCATGATAATGCGATCTTCCATTAACCAAATATTCAAAGTTCCATCGTCCTATTGCTTTTGATCTTTCATCATTAAGCTGTTGAGTAAAAATCTCTTGTTTAACTTCTAAAGGTACATTAGGACTTACATCAACTCCCTTGTGAGTCAGTCTTATGTGACTTTCGAAACTACTAATTGTTCATGTAATTCTCTTATCACAGAACTTGCACAACACATATGAAACATGTCTTACTCTAATAAGTGGACCTTCAACTTCAGTATCATATTTCCAAGCTGGATCTTTCTTTGTGGATTTGTTATCTTGGGTAAGCTGGCTAGCCATTACAGTTCAGAAGAGTAAAATTGTAGAATAACAGAAGAAGAAGAAGAAGAAGAAGAAAATAAAGAAAAGGAAGAAGAAGTTATAGAATATGAAACGTTAACCTCTAAATAGTTAGCTTTTTAAGATTTAATAATAGTTTTAGGTTTTTTTTAATATTAAAGCAAAAAAAAGAAACGTTTGGACCTTTTTTTGGGCTTTAAAACCTTTTTTTTCTCTAACATATATAACCTAATATTGAAGCGGCGTACTGAAGCGATTTTCTATTGAAACGTCAAAAAGCGTACTTCAATAAGCGTTTCAAAACGCTTTTTAAAACCATGGTAGGTGCACCATTCGGAAGTGCGTGGGCTTAGTCGTCATCAGGAAGTTTATTATTTTGCTGGTTTGAACTTGTCTTTAAGAAAAACTTGAACTTATTAGGACTTGTAGCATTTCTTTTTAAGATACTTTAAACTTATTAATTAAGACTTGCTTGTAATAGTGTAGATCAGGAATTGAAACCTTTTTTGCATGATTTTGAACTAAATTAATGAATACAATTTAATATGATGGAATGGTCATTTTGTATGGATGAATCAGGTTTTATTATTTGTGTTTCAATAAGTTTGAGTGGTTACTTGAGTTTCAGTGTAATTTGAGTTTGAATCAGAATTGTTTCGGTCTAGTCAGAATGATTTTAATCAGTCAGCCAAATCTGATATTTTTTTTTATATATGTTGATATAAATTAAATGACAGTTCGATTATGAGGTTGAGTAATTTTAATTATTGTTTCCAATGGTCGGAATCTCTGGCCGTTCATTTGGTTAGATATCCACATGTTTACATTATACCATTTACCTCTTATAGCCCTTATATTTCTCAAGTAGGCCTGCGTGTAGCGATCTAAGCGGTTAGGAAACACTGGTTATTCTTAAGAAAGAAGAAACTCTTTTAGTACTTTTAATATAATCACGTGATTCATACATGACAAGTAAGTAGTAGAGATTTGTTGGATTATCGAACACGTGAACACGTGGTAGCACCACGATGTATCCATTTACAAAGGGTATTTGGGGTATTTTCTCACATATACAAACTCACACAATCACCAATTTGACCACTTAACTAATTTGGTTATGTTCAAGACCAGGTATTAAGAGTGCTTGATTATTCTAGAATTAGTCGCCACCTCTTGGTAACTGCTGGTGACGACGGATCTGTACATCTGTGGGATACAGCAGCACGTAATCCAAAGCCAAAGGTCTGTTGTCTGTATTCTTGTGTAGTTATATATATTCACATCCCCAAGATGACCTTTGATATTGGGGAATTTTCCCAATTTCACCTAAATTTTTTCAAGTGGCACAAACATTTTTTCTTGTTATCGAGCCTGTGCAGTATCACGATCATGCTGCAGTGTCACATAAAGCACACTTTTCAGTCTTCTTCATTGAGCTCAATCGCTATACATCGTCGTGTAGGTTAGACTCGGGGAAGGACTTGGTTGGGCTTCATAAGTTCGGAATAATGGAATGTATATATCCAATAATCCACCTGACTTGGCTGTTTTTGCATTTTCAAAAATCACTTTCCTTTCTCTCTCTCTCCGTAGGTAGGGTTTCAAAATCAAACCAAATTAACAGTCCCAACGAGGGAAAAGAAAAAAAAAAAGGAAAAAGAAAAGGTATTCTAGATCAAGATTCATGAATTTATTAAGGCGTTATTGGTGGAAGTTAAAGACATTTGGCGGAATTTATTAATTTGGTTTTTCATAATTTTAGAGTGATACTGAAGAACCCTAAAAACCCCAAACAATGAACCTGGTGGAATCATCAATGGCTTACTTGGCTGCTTCCGGAAGTGATACGGTGAAATTATTTAATGTTTCAGAAGATGCGGACCGAGATCCATGTATATTGAGCTATACGCCTTCACCAGGATCACAAGTGAACTCTGTCAAGTGGAATCACACTAGTAAGACATCATTTTGTAAACATTTTCATTTCTAACTACTTTTACACCTATTTCTGTAACTTGGTTTACTTCTTACAGATTTAGTTGTTGCTAGTGCTGGAGATGATAATAAGATTTCGTTGTGGCAGAAAAATGGTCAAAATTTGGGTACCGTTCCACTTTCTAGTGTTGATAGTGGAGATAACATGGAGGTGATATCTTCTTCTTCTTGTTCTTCTTTTTTTTTTGTTAACATATGGTTCTTCATGTTCCTGTTTGAGAATAAATTAGATAATATATACAGTTATGAAATTGCAGACTATGTTTGGATTTGAGAAACGTGATTGAGCTGCGGGTTGCATGACTTGTAATTTTAGTGTCTGGATTTGCTATTACCTGCAGGAATCGATCTCTACTATCAGCTTTAGCAACAAGAGTTCTAGGTACATATGTTCTGGAGGAAGTGGTCAAGTTGTAAGAATATGGGATTTGCAAAAAAAGCGTTGTATCAAAAAGTTGACGGGTCACACTGATACGATTACTGGGGCAATTTACAATTGCAAAGATGAGCAATTAGCTTCTATTAGTCTAAAGGGTGATCTCATTCTTCATAATCTTGCATTTGAAGCTAAGACTGAGCTCAAGGACCCAAATGGACAGGTTGTTCTTGTTGTTTCTGGTGTGTTTGTTAGTAGTATTCTAGAATTTCAAGTGGTTGTTTGGTTTTCTCTTGTTTTCTGGAACCTCCATTTATTTGTTGGTTATGTTCAAGACCAGGTATTAAGAGTGCTTGATTATTCTAGAATTAGTCGCCACCTCTTGGTAACTGCTGGTGACGATGGATCTGTACATCTGTGGGATACAGCAGCACGTAATCCAAAGCCAAAGGTCTGTTGTCTGTATTCTTGTGTAGTTAGATTATGTCTATTACTGTACCATTTCCTTCTCACACTTCAGTATCTTTATTAGTAGTCATATTGGTGTTATTTTGTTTGTTTCCCCAAATGATTTTAACTAGAAGATGTTTATTAATTTAATGTGAGGTTTTATTGTTATAGGCGTCTTGGCTGAAGCAGCATTCCGCACCAACAACTGGGGTCAGCTTTTCGCCAACAAACGATAAGGTGTCATTCTTCTTACCATAGTGTTTAATGTCCCCTTGGTTATTCACTGACTGGCGAAAAGGAATTTTGACGTTCGTGCTCTGTATTTTAAATTCCAAAGGTCAAATAAAGATTATTAGCTAATCCCTTGTTCTTCTTTTATTTTGTGTTAGATAATTGCTACTGTAGGTCTCGACAAAAAATTGTATACGTATGATTGTGGGACTAAAAGACCCCCAATTTGTATGTCATATGAGGCACCTTTCACTTCTCTGGCATTCAGAGATGATGGTTGGACGCTCGCCGCTGGAACAAATAATGGTCAAGTGGTTTTCTATGATATTCGTGGAAAACGGCAACCTATTACTGCGCTCCGGGCTTATAGTAATTCTGAGGTGAAACTAATCCTTTAATTGCAATTGCAGTTTTTTTTTATGCCAAAACTCTTCATGATGAATTGTATCTTGTTTATGCTGCTACTGGCACACCATCTTCCCCGTCCAGTAGTCATATTCCTGATTATCGATCCAGATGTTCAAGACTTTATCTTTCAGTTTCCCTACACGTGTATAATCAACCTTTTACCTTTCTTCCCCATCCAATGCAAATACTAAATAGTTTTAGTTTTCGTCAGGCTGTTACAAGTTTATGCTGGCAAAGGCTGAAACCTATTATCGTGAATGAAAGTAATTGTACTGCTGAGACTGCTCTTTTGGGAGGTGCTGGTGAAGATTCGGTACTAATGCCAGATCCACTTCCCTCTGTATCGTCCTCGACTCTTTCCACGTCGACATCATTGACTGGGTCCAGAAATACTGGGCGATTGGGTCTTTCAGTGGATGCATTTTCCCTTACAGCAGCTAATGGTGTGTCAATGTCAAACAATTTATTCATGTCCACAGCAGAGGAGACACCTCATAAGAATCACCTTTGGACGGGTGGAACTTTGTCGAGATTAAGAGCACCTCATATTGCTTATAATAACTTAAAAGATGACATGGAAGTATTTTCCCCACTAGTGGATGTTCAACCAATCACACCGTCGCTTGATAAGCTGTGGGATGGTCATGATGAGGCTAAGAAAGATCATTTATCAGCTGACAGAAAACCTACGGCTCTTCTATTCCCTTCGTCAATTAGGAGATTTCCTTTCGCAGATGATGTGGGTTCGAATTCTTCTCCTCCAGTCTTTGATTGGAAAACCAGTTCAACTCCCAGACAGGTTTGATACTCTATTTCTAATGTTTGTTGGTAGTAATGTACATTGTTTCTTAAAGCTGGACACCAGACTATTTAGTAGTACAATTCTAGGGATTTACCTAGTTTTCGTGGATTTTAGCCTATTGCTTAATATTTTAATGAGGATAGCAGTCTCAGGGTTTGACTAGAAAGTGTTTTTTCCTTCCAAGGATTGGACTCTTTTCTTGAAATTTCTAACAGCTACTTAATATAGGAGGATGTTCGATCTTCCTTATTACAGTTAGGGTCTACTCCTACTGCATCTTCCAGGAGTGACGAGTCTTTTGCTTCCACTCCACCTGAAGCTTGGGGTGGTGAGAGTCTGACTGATAAATTTGATAGCCTCCGCCAGCCAGTTACCTTAAATGTTGGGCCGAGCTCCACAAACCTCCGCAGCAGCAATAGTGTTTCTTCAAATCAAGAGAGCTCCTCCACATCCTCCATCGGATTTGCAGAACATGCTCGTTTTAGTTCCATAGCTACATCGCTTGGTACAAAAATCAGCTCTCAGAATGTTGAATCTCCAAGATCACCTGCACTACCTCGAAGGTTTTCCACATATGCAGAGAGATTAAGCACTACCTCATCCTTCAGTGATGGAGCAGCCCTGACATCTGGTTCACCAAAAGCAAAGAAAACAGGAACTGAGACACGTGAAGAGCTCTTATCTGTAAGATAACAGAATATGATCTTATTCTAGTCTCTTATTTAGTCTGAGGTTTTAATATTTTGGTGAGTTCGTCCGTGTTTTTCTTGCTTACATAATAGAAGGCAACTGTGTGTAACAGGGCTCTACACCACAGCCACAGAGAGACGCACCGCAGCCAGATCTGCAACAGGTGACGTCTCCTTTTGCAGTTCAACTAGTCCAGCGCCTTCTTGAAGAAAAACTTTCATCAGTCCAGAAATCAAATCACGAGGACATGAGGAACCTTCATATCGAGCTCTTAAGACAGTTCCACATGCAGGAGGTATATTTGGGATGAATAAAACGATGTTTCTTGATACGTTAATCCGTCTGACAAGCTGTTTTGATGTTTTTCTTCTCCAGATACAGATGGCAAGCCATATAAACTCCCTTCAGGAAAATATAGTCGAGTTGGTGAAGGTAGTTCAATCTCTTCAGAAAGAAGTGCAGCAACTTCACCAATCCCAATCACTCTGAGCTGCAGGATATGTTCTCTAATCCAAAATTTCCCCCGGTAGCAGTAGGTCATTGACATGAAAAGTATCTAAATACCAAATCTTTTCTCTATAGAACTTCCGGGAAGAAGAAGCTCTTCGGAAGATCAAAGGGAGAACTTGTTCTTCCTCTGTAAAGAATTCTTCCAACAATTCCGAACTGCTTTGCTGGTTTTGTTTCCCCAATTGAATTTACCATTCCGCCATTGGTATGTCTTGGTAATAGATGGATGAAAGTATCTTAGTTTAAAAGCTTTGCATTTCTAACTGGCGCAAAAATTATAGGGAGACGAGTGTCGTGTGTCATTTTATTAACTTCATTTGTACAGATGGCTCGGCGGCAAGTGTTGGTTTCATATATACACAGTCGTATACGTTGGTGGAAACTCTACTTGGACGGAATGGTTTCAAATTACTACTTGAGCATGTTTCTGTCCATGAATATAGTATAATTTTAAGTTATCAAGCAACCAAGCACGGGCCGGTAGCTTAATATTCCAGTAACTCGATCATTAAATCCCAAAGAATAATAAAGCTCCTTCACTCACTAGACTAGGCTGAAGGTTTTCAAGTCGGTGTACTAAGAACTTATCGTTCTATCCCACAAACAGTAAGCGACATAAACATACATCCAAGATTTGGTCAAAAGCATATACTGTACAATTTAGTGGTTGACACTAATGGACATGTTTTCCATGTCCAGAGGTCTAAAAAAACCACCTCTAGTTGGTTTTCAAGGTGCGATGGTTCTTCTTCGCACCTGATAAGGTTTATCAGATTTTGACTGGCTTTGCCTGTTGTTTAAGATATCGATGTACGTTCAAAGTCAAATGCGGTCCGTATTTGTTAGGAAGAAAGAAGGGTTGAGAATTAGTGAGGGAGCTTCCACCGGAAGGAAAACAAGCAAGTGTACAGATTTTGAATATGAGGAATATGCTGTCTCGGTTACACCCATTAGTTCATCGACCTGCAAAATTAAAACAGGGACAGGTTCCCTTAATTATTATGTTTTCATCTTAAAACCCTCTAATTTTGTGTGGTTTGCAAAAGGGCATGACAAATAAAGAAATACTTACAGCGCCACGTCTGCCCAGTGCGAGGGCAGTCTCCATAGCGTCTGGCATTCCATACTTCCTGCAATAAATTAAAGCAAATTTGGCATTTAAACACTAGGGAAGCAAGGCGACAGCATTTTCAACAATCATTAAATGAAAATACCCAAGCTTACTATATGTAAGTAAAGTAAACCCAAAGAGCACACACGAATAGAAGAGGAATAAGCACCATCAATTGGGTCGAGAGACTTTGATAGTTCCTCTGCTTGACCAACTTCAAAAAGAAAATCCCTCTCAATCTGTGAGCAGACAGCCTGTGGCCCTTGAGCATTCATTTTATCAGGACTTCCTCGGGAATCTGAATAACTATGCTTCCTATAGGTGCTTCTCCTTACTCGAGCGCTCTCTTGGTTTGGACTTCCTTCAAGAACCGAAGCCACATATGTATGGCATTTAAGCAATGCTTGTTTCCATACTGCTAGGATTACCAGCTGAATTGAGAAAGCTTCTAATTGCTTACCTGCTTCCACCTATAGAGAATACAAACATAACGTAAGAACTAAGACAAGGTTGATATTTAGAAGCTATTGTGGATAATGCCAGGTAGACAGTAAGACAAATGGCAGGCATGCACCGTAATAACATATATTCACACTAGATATTCAAAACGAAATTTCTTGTATCTGATCCAACTACAATAAACCACAGAGGATTGCAATATTTAACATGTGATAGATCAATCCCCTGAGTGTCCTTCCACACTTCCTTGGCATAGGATAAATTTTCCATCTCCCAATATCAAAATTCATAGAACATCAATACCAAATAAATTTAACAGTATGCATGACTATGTTGTCATGAGTTGATGCCAGCAGCAGTTTCTAAAAATACTAGGATATATTCTGTGCACATAACTATATACCTTGTCATTCACTAGTTCCCTGATCGCAGATGCACATCGTCGCAATGACCTAATTCTCGTCAATGGGTGAGCTGATGGCTGCTCCAAAGAGTCTCCTATGTCCATGGATCCATGCGATCCCGAAGGTGTAGAGCTGCGACTTTCCAAGCTTTCAAATCCGCATGTGTTAATCCCTGCGGCACCAACAATTGGCACGGGTGCACTGGTATTATTAACAAATTTCACGGGGATACTCTCTGATTTACACAGGAGTTTATGTTGCCTGATAGATGAAGAAGATACCTCCAATGGAGGGCCAGGGACAACAACATACTCCTCATCAATGAACTCCAAATCCCAAACTGCAGAGTCCTTACAAGTAAGATGCTAAATTAGGAAGTAGTAATATCTAATATTACAAGGCGATAAAATTCAAAAGAAAGATATTAATATTAGAAGTAATGAACTGGTCATGGCACCTTCAGGACAAGCCTTTGATGGTCTTTGGCTCATATCAGTGATGGATTCTTTCATGTTTGCATCTGAAGATCTGCGGTCCTCAATCTTAAAACCGATACTCCCAATTTTAGGGGGAGTACTACTTAATCGAGAACTGGGAGCACTACCCACGTTCCTAGAAGTGTTTGAGGCCGTTGCTACTTTATCACCTTCTTTGCCAAGATAAAATCCATAAGTACACCTCATCGAGTTCCGTGTTTCAGGGGACGATGGGATTAGGTTGTGATAGCTAGAATCATCATCTAAAATAAATGGCAGATTATCATCAGGAGGACTTCCTTCCACGTGCCTTGAGGGACTACAGCATTCCAATGAGGGGAAACCATCAGTTATCAGTGCTGTCTCACTACTCCATCAATTTAATATATGGATAATGAAATACCATTAAGCAGATATTGAAAATGGGTTATCGAAATGTTATCTAACCTGAATGATTCCTGTGATTGTTTTTGAGAAAGAAATGCGTGGTTAAAAAATTCTTCAAATGTTAATCGCTCCACTGTATACGTGTCAATCCAAGGTAACAAAGAAAAAGAAAGATACTCAATAAAACATAGACACATCGATATTATGGCACAACTGAAATAACACCCAAGTACCTGGATTACGGCGTAACAACTTTTGACATAAATCGATACAGTCAGAAGTTAAATCTTTACTGTCTTGAGGGAAGCACAACTCATTTGATTTCAATATGTTCTGCAGCAACTGTGCAAATTCACTTGGTTAAAGCAAACATACGCCCCAATGAATAGCTACTAAGGTACATAAGCAAATATTTGAGGAAATTGAACCTGAATTGGATTATTTCCATTGAATGGGGTATTCCCAGTTACAAGCTGAAATAGAATAGCACCAACACTCCAAGATCTGCCTATGCAACCAGTTTGAGTGAGTGACAGAATCGCAGGAGAATTTGGATTGCAACAAGTAAATAGAAGTGATTAGCTGTCACCTTTGCATCATACTTCTGCAGTTGCATTATTTCTGGAGCCATGTAGAGAGGAGAACCACAAAGTGTTTCTGCTAGACCTCTAGGCTGTAGAGATCTACCAAAACAGAAGAACTCTATTACTTTGAAAAATGAAGAGTTTGGAGATTATGTCTTACATTGCGGAACATCTTTATCGGTTTTCAAACTCCAGATCAGGAAACCAAACACTATCACGGGAAATGAAATTCAGTATAGCATATATGTCTTACCTTGCAAAGCCGAAATCTGCAATTTTCAGTACAGCATGATTGTCATTTGCAGTAAGGAGGAGATTCTGTCCAAAAAGAAAAATAATAGAAATTATAAACTGTCATTATTGCAAAAGTTTAAAAGTGTCAAAATTCAATAAATAGCATTCCCCATACGTTATTCCATGAACCCCGGTGAATTGAGAATTTCTCATATTCCTCATTACAAGAGGTATTTACCAACTATCAGATTTTCACTGCTAAAAGACTATGCAGTTAGCAAATCTAATAGCATCCATTCTATCCATTATAATATAAAAAAATACGAACAACCGTAGTAGACATCAAACAAGTGAATGGACATCGTCATTATTGCTGTTCATAAATAAGTTAGCAACAGACTGATTAAAACATTAAACATAAAGACTAAAACTAACCTGTGGTTTTAAATCTCGGTGAATAAGATTGTTTTGACGAAGGATTTGCAAACCAGCAGCTGTTAGTACAATAAAATATAACAGATGAATTCAACCCATAACAACGAAATTAGGAATTTTACTAACAAATAGCTAAGACACAAACCTAGCTGTTTCATAAAATGTTTCGCAGTATCTTCTGGTATTCTTTCATGACGTTGTATATACCTAGACAGATCCCCTCCTCTGCAGTACTCCAATACAAGATTTATTCTTCCTGGAACCTACTTAATTTTCACCAATAACACAGAAACCCAATTACATTTAGTTCTTTCAGATTATAAAACAGGATAATTCCACTGTAAAGTCACACAAAAAACTTGAAACTAGCTTCCCTATTAAAACGGTGTTAGAAACTCAGACCCACTATGCTGCAGAGTTACTCGTGATATACATGGCAAGGATTCAAGTACTGATTCCCCTCTATTTTAAAAGGAAGCCTAAGGATGTCCAGTTTAGAACGGAATATCATGTTCAGTAGCTCATCATGCTCTATCTATCCCTCTTGGATGTGGACCAACAACCTCTTTTTGGCTTGATTCATGGCTACCTATTGCATATACCATCTTCATTCAAACTTTCACTACTCGAATCATGGTTCAAGCTAGACCCCTAAACTTGAAAAGAAACCTCACAAACCCTGAAAATTCAATCCCTTGCATCACTTGTGACTCTGATTAACCACCTACTAATTCTACCCTACCAGATTCTTCTCCTATGGACAAAATAATTGTATAGTTGATGATGATCCTAATCAAAAACCCATACTGAGTAATCAAAATAAAATCATAAAAATCAAAATTTTGACACTGAACATGCAAAAACAAACAGAAAAACATACATACCTCGATAATATCAAACAAGCGAATGATATTAGGATGGTTAATCTTCCTTAAAATATCAATCTCTTGTAATAAATTGTCTTGTAATTTCTTACTTAATCTATCCATAACAATTTCTTTAATAGCAACTTCCAATCCATGAATTCTATGTCTTGCATGCCATACAACAGAGAAAGATCCAGACCCAATTTGTTTACCTACTATGTAATCTCCAACAACCCTAGCTCTATTCGAACTAGTTTGATTCATCGTTGAAATCAATTCGAAGAAACCCTGATTATCATATTACAGAGTAGAGTGGATACGAAGAAGACTTGGTATGAATCGTATGATGTTATGGTTAATGAGGGAAACGGGGGAGGCAGGGAGGCATTTTGATTACGTTAAGTCAAGTGAAAACAAGCTTGTATAGTACTAAAAACAATCTTGTGTTGTCTTGATGTATTCTTTTTTTGTTTTTTTATAAGTTAAAAATTGTATTAATAAGTAACAATATTTATAAAAAGCTTACAAGACAAAGATCCAAAAAAAAATTTATAAACTATTTAAATTTGAAGTAAGAGTATTCTATAAAAATTAAAAACTCTGATCTCCCTATAAAACTTTCACGTTCTCCATTAACAAATAAACATCTTTTATTAGTCATCGTATCCGTTACAAAATTCACTTTTCTATACGTGTGTTCAAACACACAAAATCATAACTCCTTCTGATAACATACTAATGTTGCTTATAAAACCAAGGTAAGTTATCTTTTGTCAAAGCTTGTAACACACTCCTTGAATCTGACCTGATTAAAACCCGACCAAAATCCCATCTCAAAGCCCATTCGATAGCAAACATAATAGCATACAGTTCCGCCAAATAATTGGTAGTCACTCCAAGCCCAAAACACAAAGCACCAATCACCGAACTACTTGAATCCCTAGCTACAAGACCAACTCCGATAACCCCTGGCTTTTCTTTAGCTGCGCCATCACAACATAGAAGCAATTCCCCTTGTTCCGGAGGCCTCCAAAAATATTCAATTGGTTCTCTAAGTCTAACTTTTCTATGACTCACTCTAAAATAATTTAGAACTCTCAATTCATCAATATTATTATACATATCACTCTTGAGACGCCTTGAATATTCATGAACAAGTTGAAAAATCCTCTTCTCATAAACAACCAATTTGGCTTCTTTTTTATTAAAAACAATACAATTACGATGCTTCCATAATTCATCTCTCACCACAAGAATAGTGACAAGCCACAAATTCTTAAACATTCTACTACTTCCTTTAGCATTCTTATAGGCAGTTAATAACCCCAAATGTGGAGCAATGCCAAAAAACACTTCTGACCCATTGCCAAGCCTTTGTAGCAAAGCTACAATGCCAAATAATATGGTCTAGAGTTTTCTCGGCATTGTTACAAAGATAGCATTTGTTTACAGCTTCCATTTTGAGTCTAAAATTAACTTGATCCAAAGTAGCACACACACCTTTGCAAATTTTCCAGTTTTTTCCAGCCAAAGCCGAATGCACAGCCTGCCTCCATAATAGCTTCGCGTCATCAAAGCCTGGATATTTAGTTCTCACAATTTCCTTTGTCGACGCCACTGAAAAGACCCCTTTAACGTCCGACATCCAAATATGAACATCAACACCTCTCACAGGACGTGGTAAATCATTTACATTCAGACTAGCACTAGCAATTACATGTTGATAATTTTCAGAGATAACCCAATCGTTATTAACAATCAAGTCTCCAACCTTCACATTTAGAAATTTCCTAACAGTATTAGGAATTCCTATTAGTTCAGCAATACTACTATCACCAAACCAAACATCAAAATAGAAGTTAGTACTGTTTCCATCACCAATAAGAGTCTTATTGTGCATTTCCACCTCATTATATACCCAACGAATTCCCGAAAGAACATGTGACTTCAACGAATAATCCACAAGGTCTCCATTAACTTTCAAGAATTTACCTCTAAAAAATCTCTCCCAAACCTTGTTATAATTTTCAATATTTTACCAAAGTTTCATTAGCATAGCTTTATTAGTAACAACCATTCTAGAAATACCAAGACCACCTTCTCTATAAGGGCAACACACTTTGTCATAAGCCACCATAAAAGACCTACTCAAAAGAGAATCTCCCGACCATATGAAATTTCTAATAGCCACTTCACATTGATGAATAAACTTTCTTGGCCATTTATAAACAACCATATTATGAAATGACAGATTTGACAAGCACAATCCTATCTTGAACAAATGACAACTTACCTTTTCATCCAGCTAATCGATCCTTCAGTTTCTCTACAACATCAATAATATGATGATATCAAACTGTCCCAGGCATAATCTGAACACCAAGATAACGATCAGGAAAAAAAGCAATGTACATACCCAAAAATTCAACAATAGTTCTCCTTTTATTCAAAGAACCCCCATCACAAAAAATTTACTTTTTTGCTTACAAATAGTTTAACCATATGATCTTTGATAAACTTCAAGCAAATTTACTAAATTATGTAAACTCTTCATATTACCCTTGCAAAAAATCCTAATATCATATGCAAAGAAAAGATGAGTAGGAGAAACCCCCCTTTTAGTAAGCATATACGTCATACTACGCTCCTTGAAGAGTTTGGTAATGTTACGACTGAGAATATCTTCCATCAACACAAAAATAAAAGGGGATAAAGGATCGCCTTGACGAAGTCCTCCATCAATTTTAAAGAAACCCTCCAGACTACCATTAACAAGAACAAAAATCTTTGCTGACTGTAATATTTTAAGAAGCCAATCGCACCATTGTTCAGAAAAACCATATCTTCAAAAAACTTCTAAGATAAAAGTCCAACTAACTGTATCAAAAGATTGGAAAATATCTAATTTGAGGCCAACATTCCCATCTTTTATCTTGATGTGCAACTCATTGACCATCTCTGAAGCAAGACTAATATTCTCATGAATATTTCGTCCTTTCATAAACACCACCTGTTCCTCAGAGAGCAATTTATCCAAAACTCCACCTAGCCTCGTGACTAAGATTATAATAAAAAAATTAGATAAAAAATTACTTAAACCTATAGGCCTGAAATTTTTGAGAGTATTAGCACCTCTTACCTTAGGAAGAAGCATAAAGAGACTAGAATTCACCCCCATTAGCAATCATTCTATTCTCTCAACAATATATCACCACCTTCATTAAGTCATCCTGAATAACCTCCCAACAATGTCTGTGGAAAAAACCAGCAAAACCATCCGGCCCAGGAGCAGAATCCTCCCCCAAATCAAACACAACTTGTTTAATTTCCTCATAAGAAGGGACAATATCCATGATTTGTCTTTCCTCTAAAGAAATAACTTCATGATCCACATCAAAAATTGTTCCTCTAGAATTGAAACATCCCCATTGAACTTCCCCTCAAAATAACTCACAATATGATCCGTAAGAATTTGATAATCAGTAATATTACTACCCAAATCATCAACCAACTCAGAAATGGTGTTGTTACTCCTTCTAATACGGATACTATTATAAAAAAATAGTGTTACTTGGTCCCTCCAACAACCAATTATTTCTTGCTTTTTGTATCAACACAGTTGCAATCTGAACACGAGTGTCATGCACAATCACTTGCATAATCTTCAACGTGTTAAGATTTGGAACATCTGTTGGGTCTTCGTCATAATTAATCATGGCCACTTCAAGCCGTAATTGATCCTGTTTTAACCATAAATTGACATTACCAAATGTATTCCATCTCCACTCCTTCATTGCGTCCTTTAAACGTTTAAGTTTTAAGGAAAAATATAACCTGGATTTTTATAAGCATTTTCATTCCAACTAGATTCAACCATTCGCATAAAGTCAGGATGAGAAAACCATATTTTATGAACACGGAACGGAGCTCGCTTCGGTTTAGCAACAACAAAAGGATAGCCAATTAAAGGAGAATGGTCAGAAACTTCATAGGAAGAGCTTTACACCGCCAATTCTCAAACTTTTCAAGACAGAAATTATTAATAATTGCCCTATCCAATTTACTAACAATTATTCTCGTACCTGATTAAATATTCACCCAAGTAAATTTACTCCCCAAAGCATCTTCCTCATAGAGTTCATTATTATCCATCCAATCACTAAACTCATTAATGACTGACGTTCTAGGCTCACAACCACCCTTCTTCTCATCCAAACGAAGTACGCAATTAAAAACACCCATAACAAGCCATGGGGTATAAGTGACCATGTTCAACTGCCTCCACAAACTTCTCCTCACAATATGTAAATAACTTGCATGAACAAAAGAAATAATAACACCATTCAAAGAAATAGAAATATCCTGCTTACTCTTATTTATGACCACCGGATCATCCAAAACCTTAGAAGTAAAAATCCAAATATTTCCAATGCGCTCATCATAAGAATTATGAATGACCTAATCATGAAAATCCATCAAATTTAATCTACGAAAGAAAACATCACTAGCCTTCACCCCTTGGTTGCGCAAGACAAATATTATTAGGATCATGCTCATGAATTAATTCTTTCAATTTACACTTCGCTTCATCTCTTGCAATACCGTAAATGTTCCAAAAAAAAACACACATTAAGAACTATTGTGCTTTTTTTTTTTTTAACAACTTCGCATTACTACCACCTGGATAGGCGTTAGCTTTTTTAGCTTGCAATACTTCTTTTTATACACGCATAAGTAACCTTGGTGATCTCCCTTTGTTATCTCTAATACCCAAAACATCAGAACTTACATCAACTTGAGATTCAGATTCCAAACCCGTGTCAGTTATATTCAGTCCATCTTCTAAATTTGACTTACTTTCAAAAGTAGCAAGCCTTGCACGCAAAGCTTCTTGTATTCTAATTTTTTTCCCTCTCCAATTTAGCTCTCTTTTCTTCTTGTTCAGCAGCATCAATGTCACCCCATGATTTAGAACCTAAAGTTATGTTATCATAGCTTTCTAAATTCTTTTCCTCATCTGATTCCCCCTCCAAAACTTCTTCTATTATGGCATCATGATGAAATCCCAACTACGCTTCAATACTATCAGTTTTAGTCTTATCATAAACATTGGATTCAAATAATTCATCAGTTTTAGAAGTAGAAGTAGTTACCAGCTTGGACTGAGGTACTTTCTCAACTGCCGCTTGCTTAGCCCTTGCTAACTCAGCTGATGCCTTAAGAAAAGCAGCTTCATCCAACGCCAATTTATCCTCGTAACCGACCACTGCATTCTCAAGCAGCATCTCTGTATTCTCCGCATCATTATACTCTTCATTGGTCAAAGCTTCAAACTGATTTTTAGAATGCACAATATTATTTTTGGTACTGAAAGTACTAGGCGCAACTTTGCCCTTACCTTTAACTTGCTTCCAAACCCTAACTTGACGCTGCTGATTTTTAAATGGTATGTGTGTCATTATCTTTATGTACCTCTACAAAATCACTTTGTAAATCAGATTAACTGGATTTTAAACGTCTTACGAGCAACTTTCACTCTTTAAAAACATGGCCAAATTTTTTGCAATGATTAAATTTTTTTGGTTTGTTTGGCATATCCACTTATTGCTCAAAACATCTACCACCAGCTGTAACATCAATTTTATCCAATATTTCCTTCGAAAAATCAATATCAACTAATACATCCGTAAAATACCCACTTATGTTTGAATGTTCCCTTATCAACTACAATTAGAGTACCCACAACTTCCGCAATAGATAATAAAATTTTCTCCGTCTATAGTTCCATATATAATCCTGGAAATTTAACCCATACCGCTGCATGAGAAGTACGTTGTGCATCAGGGTTAAAATTCGGAGTCCACACTTGTATACGAAGAACCTAATTTTCCACAATCCATGCTTCCTTGTTTAATATCTTTTCTTTATCTTCCAAAGCTTCAAGTTTGATTATGAAAAGCCTTTGGACATATGCACAAAATTGCATCTGTTTTAGCAATCTCCCATTGATCAAGAAGGGACTTCTTAACATCAGCAAAAACAAGACTATTAAAATTAATCTACCAATAAGACTAAATCTCCAAGCCTCACATCCCTCTTCAAACAAATCTGATGGTATCATCACAACTATTTTCCCATCTTTAACAACCGGTTTTGGTAATGAAGTGAGATCAATACTTGTAGAATTAAGTTTTTTCTTTGCTTTCAACAGGTCCGCATAAGTACTAGGGTTTACAGAAACCCCTACATTAGTATTTACCGAGGAAATATTAGAAAACTTGTTAAACTCGGGCAAGAAATTATTGTTTAAATCAAAATCACGTAAAGCAGGATCCAAAGTAATCACCATCCTTAATCAAACAAAATTGATCAAAAACGATGAAAAATCCAAAACCATAGAAAAAAATCATTAAAAAATCGGATACTATCCCTCCTCTTTTATAAAAACCCTTCCTTTTAAATAGTTTATTGTAGACATCTATGAGGTCTCAGTAGTAAACTGAATTGTTGTATTCTTGATAGATAAACGAGTAGTATAGAACTACGGATAAATAAATAATTACATCACCTTTTTTATTTTATTTTATGATAAAATGATTACATTACATTACTTACTTTAATTAATTAGTGGTTTAATATATGATTAAAATAATATTCGTTCTTCTGTTCTCTCCTTAGATTTTTGTTTGCCACAACGTGAAGCATCTTAACCAAGGAAACGAAGGAAAAATCATTATTGATGTCCTTTGGGATGTTGATGAATTGAAATTAATAAAGTTAGTCAAATTTCTAATGGTCCATCGAATTAACTTCACCCAAAACAAACACGAGTTATATCATGCAGGCACGGTGTTAGATATTTCTATTTTAAAACACGAGTTATGTCTTTATTATATTCCTTGCATTTCAAAAGGATCGACTTGGTCATTATATATGAGTACTAGGTAGGCTGGGGCTCAACATGAGCCACTTTAATCATAGGCATCTTTTTCGGTTTAACACAAAAAAGAAGTACAGTTGAAACTTGATACCATCTATTTTTTTACTAAAATCTACTGTCATTTTTACACATTCAAACAAAAAACTCTATAATAAAAAAGAATCAAACGATTTAAAGAAGAGTAATTATAAGACATGCATATAGATGATCTCAAATATTCATGATGGATAAATTTAATTTCCAGACATGGGGTAACACAAACATTAAACTTGAATTGGCGCAAGTGGAAGCATTAAAGAATGCAACGATATTTTGTTGTGAGGTGACATGGAAAGTGAGGAAAATTTGTGTTATCATAAACCATGTATACTTTCAGTTATGCTTCAGATCTCGCAACCCTCTTTCTGCAATTAATAACAAGTTTATTTTGAAATAGTTGCATTTTTTCCTGCAAAAAAAGTTTCAACTATAAAATCATTAATATATGAATCTAGAAACATACACGTGCACCTGAAGTTTGATAAGAAGGGTTGATTTGATTCAAGGCAAACCTGCAAAAACCTACGATCTTCAGACCGTTGTCTTACAAGGATTATTTTTATCGAGAGCATCTTTCCATTCATTATTTACTACAACTGCAACCCTAATTGTTAGGACCTTCACATGTGTCACTTCTCTGTCAAGGGGTTCCCTCTCTTCTTACGAAAATCATAAACAAACTAATATTTAGGTTAATGTATACATGTCACAACAAAAAATATTTTAAAGTATCCAATGAAAATCTGTGACAACATATATGTATATGGAAAAACACTTTACAATCATTTCTTCAGCTATATCTGTTGGTAGTCTCTCGCCTTATTGCTGATGCTCTACCAGCAAGAACAACATCTTTCAGATACAGTAAAGTTTGGCTCATCTTTTCAACCTCGGAAACCTTTTGGCGATGCATTTTTTCCCAGATCCCATTTTCTTCCTAATCAGAAATCAAGAGATGTTTAAAATTCCTAGAAATTATACCACAAAGGATATATATAGTCAAACAATATGCACAAGCACATGGATGAATTGTCCACCATGAAGTATTTTTCCAAGGAAGCTTGAAGTTCTCTCAGTTTTAAGTAGAAAAACTTCATTTGATTTTGAAAGGCAATCCAGTGCGCTGATGTCATCAAATAACTTCTCCATCTGCAAAGAACCACCAAAACTTGCGGTAACTTTGTAAACATATTTTTGTGACCAAAATAAATAAAGAAAAGAGAAGAGTGTCCTATCGAAAAGAGAAAATAGTGTCATACCTCTTGCCGAGCGAGCTTAAAGATAACGACTATGTTATGTTCCCACAACCGTCAGACAGAGATAAAATGGTTAAGTAACTCTCAACCCTCACAGATCGAGCCTTCTGGTTCAAAAGAACGCAACCTGAGAACAAATGTTCTAAAAGATAGTTTGATAATTCATTGATAGCCAAAACACCTGAAACTCTTACACTTATAAACGACTAAACCCTTTCCCGAGAGAACCCTCTCTCAGACTGATACTTGGCTACATCCTAATGATATGACTTATACTAACTAACACCACTCAATAACTGATTATTCAAAATAAAGGGAACCTCAGATATAGGCACCCAGGTACATGACAATACCACCCCCTCTAAACAATCATTGTCCTCAAAGATTTAAGTCTGGAAAGTGGGCAGGTACATTGGTAGCATCTTCCTAAGTGGTATTTCCTGGAGTTGTATGAGTCTATTGTACGAGCCATTGTTCAACTGTGCGTCCATATCTGACAATGCTTCTGGTGTCCAAGCAAACTATAGGAAGGAGAAGTATGTGCTCTTCATTATCTACTGTAGAGAGATGTGGAGAAGGAATGTGGACCTGACCAATCTTCTTTTTAAGTTGGAACACATGAAAAACAGGGTGTATTTTTGGACTGTTGAGTAATTGCAACTTGTAGGCCACTGTACCAATCTTCTGAATAACTTTAAAGGGTCCATAAAACTTTGCAGGGAGCTTCAAGTTCTTTCTTAAGGAAATTGAGGATTGTCTGTAGGGTTGAAGCTTAAAGTATACATAATCACCAACCTCAAAGGATCTTTCAATTCTTGTCTTGTCATCATAAAGCTTCATTCTTTCCCGAGCTTTATGTAGAGTTTCTTTCAAAACATCAATTGCGGCATCTCTTTGTTGGATAAAGTCTTCAACAGCTGCAGTAGAAGTAATTATTTCGGTTGGAAAAAAAATGTGTGTTGGGTTATAGCCATATAATGCTTTAAGGGACTCATCTTAATGCTGGTGTGGAAGTTTGTGTTATACCACCATTCTGCTAATGACAACCATTTGAACCAATTTTTTGGTTTGTGACCTATCATGCATCTGAGGTAGTTTGACCCTCTTAGTTTGGCAATCTGTTTGTGGATGGTAAGTTGTGATGAGGTGTAAACTAGTACTCAAGGTCTTTCAGAAAAAAACTGGTAAAAACTTTGTCTCTATATGACATAATAGAAGCAGGAAGACCATGGAGTTTGAATACCTGATTGATGAATTCCCTGGCTACAGTAATAGAAGTGTAAGGGTGAACAAGGTCAATGAAGTGAGCATATTTGGTGAGTCTATCAACCACAACTAAGACCACAGTTTTCTTGTCACTTGCAGGGATGCCTTCAATGAAGTCATGGAAATGTGTTGCCAACCTTGTGTTGGAATATGAAGATGTTGCAGCAGACCAGCAGGGTGAGTATGTTCTCCATTGTTCCTATGAAAAACATCACATGTAGAGACAAAGAATAGAATGTCCTTCTTCATACCTAGCCAGAAGAAATATGTTTTTTCTCTAGCATAAGTGCCCTGAATGCCAGAATGTCCTCATACTGCTGAGGAATGTACAAAAGTCATAATGGTGTGCCTTGTGTAATTTTCACTCCCCATATATAATCTATGATTGTACCTCAAGATCCCATCAGAGAAGGTAAAATGATCAACATATGCAGGATTTATCAAAAGCTGGGTCAAAAGCTGTTGTACCTTTGGATCTGCCTCATAACTAGTGAGAATGTCTTGAGCCCATAGAGGTGTTGAAGCAACTAGCATATTACAACCTACAATTGTGTCCTTCTAGATAAAGCATATGCAACCTTGTTCTCAGTTCCCTTTTGGTATTTGATCTCATAGTCAAATCCTAGCAGTTTAATCAACCATTTTTGTTACAGAACTGTAGAAATTTTTTTGTTCCAGAATGTACTTGAGGCTTTGATGGTATGTTTGAATAATAAAGTGATGTCATTGTAAGTAATATCTCCATCTTGTAATTAATTGAGCAATTGCTAGTATTTCTTTCACATAAGTTGACAAGGCACTAGCTCTTTGGCCCAAAGGTTTGCTGAAAAAAACGATTGGTCTTCCTTCCTGGATCTTCACAGCACCAATTCTATTATCACAAGCATCAGCCTCTAGGATGAATTCCTTAGAAAAATCAGGTAGAGCCAATATTGGTATGCTATCCATGACCATTTTAAGCTGTTGAAATGAATCTTTAGATGCATAGGACCAATGGTAAGCATTTTTCTTTAGTAGATCAGTGAAAGGCCTGCTGATGCTTCCATAATCTTTCAAAAACTTTCTATTGTAACCAGTGAGCCCAAAAAAAAATATGATCTCCTTAATGATAGTTGGAATAGGCCATGTAAGCATAAATTCAATCTTAGCTGGATCAACCATGACATCATTAGCAGTAATAATGTGTCCCAAATACTCCAACTCTCTCTGGCCAAAACAACATTTTGAAAAGTTTGTAAATAATTTATGTTGCCTCAAGATACCCAAGGTAATTCTCACATTCTCCACATGTTCCTCCAGGATTGAACTATAAATGAGGATATCATAAAAAAAAATACAAGAATAAAGTGCCTTAAATGAGCTTGAAATACCTCATTTATGAGTGTTTAAAAAGTGGATGGTGCATTGGTGTGCCCAAAGGGCGTTACCTAGAACTCATAGTGCCCATGATAAGTTCTAGATGTTGTTTTGTGTATATCTACATAGTGGACCCTTATCTTGTGATAAGCAGATCTCAAGTCAATCTTGGTAAACCACTGAGCTCCATGAAGCTCATCTAGTAATTCATCTATTATGGGTATTGGAAATTTGTCCTTGATGGTAAGGCTATTTAGTATTCTGTAATCTACACAAAACCTCCAAGTATTGTCTTTCTTTTTGACCAATAAAATGAGAGTTCTGAAAGGGCTGTGGCTTGGTTAAATTATACCCGTTGTTAACATATCTCTTACCAAGGATTCCACCATAGACTTTTGAACATATGTGCTTTTATAAGGCCCAAGGTTAGTTGGGATAGAATTTGGTTAAAGGGGTATTTTATGATCCAAACTTCTTTGTGGTGGTAGTTCTTTAGGTTCAGAAAAAACATCAGGGAAGTGATTTAAGATGGTGGAAAGTTGTGGTGGTATGGAAGTTGCTGTGGAGCTGGTTGAGATATATAAAAGTTGGTCGATGACCCCATATGTGTGTTTAGTGAAGAAGGATTTAACTGCACTGTCACTTTGTAAGAATAAAGAAGATTTATCTTTACTGCCAGTGAGGGAAATTTTCTTACCTTTATGTTTGAAAGTGATACTTAACTTAGGAAAATTGAAAAGTACATCCTCTAATTGTTTTAACCAATCTTCCCTCAGCACCATGTCACAGCCACCAAGAGGTAGTCGTCTTAGTGGAGTCGAAAAATTATATCCTTGCATACTCCATTCCAGCTTAGAACAAACTCTAGAGCTCATAGTCTTCTCACCATTTGCAACAGTTACCAGAAAATTTGAAGTAGGTTCCACAACATACTTCAAAGTATTTGCTAAAGCACAATCAATGAAATTGTGGGTACTACCAGTACCCATTAGCACAAAAATAACATGTTTCTTAAGTAATCCTGGGATTCTTATTGTTTCTCCAGTAACTTGACCAGTAAGAGCATGGAGGGATATTTCCATGTCAGATTCAACTGGTGATAACACCTCTTCTTCTGGTTGTTTCTCCTTAATCTCTTCTTGTTCAACTGGTTGAGAAGCATCAACCATAAATAATTGTTGTTTTGAATACAGATGTCCTAGTGTATAAACTTCATCATAGTTATAACAAAGGCCTTTTTCCATTTTTTGTTTAACCTGTTCAGGTGTGAGTCTTTTAATGGAAGGGATAGGTGTATCGGTTTTCTGTTGTATATGTGGTGGTTAGAAAAAGGGTGTTGGGGTGTTGATAGGTTTCGGAGGAAAATTATTGGAACTGAATTGTCTTGATGAGGATAATGTGTTATTGAAGGATCAATTTGATGGTTTGTGACTCTTTTGCTACACAAGGATGTTTTGTTCCTGCATTTTTGCGAGTGCAAAAGTACGGAGTAAAGAAGTTGGATGGAACATGATCACATAATGCTGGATTTCTTCTTTAAGACCCTCTATAAAACTAGATACAAAGTAACTTTCAGGTAATTCCGGGTGTTTATGAAGTAAAAGTGCTTTAGAGTATTCAAACCCCTCAAAATAATCATCCACAGTTGTTTTATGAGACAATTTGTTAAAATCTCCCACAACGTTTTTTTCAGCAGGATTTTCAAAACGCAGACAAGCTTATTTCATCTAATTCAACCCATGAGACAATAGTTCGAAATGATTGAATATTTAAAAGCCATTTCTCATCCTTACCACCAAGATGTAGAGCAGCCATTTGCACTCGTTGTGATTCATCTTTGATATAGTGAAGTAGAAAGTATCGATTGCACTTTTGAACCCATCCCCTTGGATTGTCACCATCAAATCTGGAAAAATCGAGTTTAGGCATACGAAAATTAGAATTTGGTTAACTCGACCCTCTGGATGAAAACTGAAAACAGATTCATCATCATTAGTGTTTTTCATGTGTGAAGTTTATCCTCCATCCAGATCTTCAATGTAAATATTTCTTATGGAAAAAAAAATTCCCTATATATTCATCCATTTGCTTTTGAAATTCATTTTTGGTCATTACTTTATCAATATTTTCACTTAAGGAATTTACCTGAGTTTGAACAGAGTCGATAAGGGTTTGTTGTTTGTCAAATTTGTCTTGTAACTCCTTGCAAGTTGGATTTCCGCTTCCTCCCATGATGAATTATAAAAGAACGGCTCTGATGCCAATTGTTATGTTCCCACAACTAACATACACAAATAAAATGGTTAAGTAACCTCAATCTTCACAAATCGAGCCTTCTGGTTCAAAAGAACGCAGCCTGAGAACAAATGTTCTAAAAGATAGTTTGATAATTCATTGATAGCCAAAACACCTGAATATTTTACACTTATAAACGACTAAACCCTATCCCGAAAGAACCCTCTCTCAGACTGACACTTTGCTACATCCTAATGATCTGATTTATACTAACTAACACTACTCAATAACTGATTGTTCAAAATAAGGGGCACCTCAGATATAGGCACCAAGGTATATGACAAACTATTCCAATTATAAAAAAAAGGTTGTTAACATTGAGACTAGAATACTACAAAATAGACTTTGGTAATTATCGCTAAAGAACAATGGAACACATAAGGGACAAGCATGTTTTAATATAAGAAGAAGTTACGTATTTAATCGTCCTCCAATCAACTATTTTTACCAACTGCGGATGTCCTGAAGCAATGACCCATGATCGACTTGTAAATATTTTTCTTGTTACTTATTGAAATTTTATTTTATGTATCTTTCAACTATAAAACACTAATTGTAAGTTTGAATGTTGCAGGAGAGACTAGCAAAAGTGAAGTACAATGGACAAAAAAACAAACAATTTGAATTTGATGAGTGTTATCAGTTTTTGAAAACAAAATTTCCTGATCTACTTACATTCATGAAAAACCATACATTTGAAGTTTCTTCTGATAAAAACTAAGTTTGATAATAATAATAGGTTTTATGGGTACATCTCTCTGTAAACCCTCAAGAGACACAACTCGTCCAGTAGGGTCACCTAGGGATTAAAAGGCTTGTTGCACAAGCTAAGTGTAACCGTGATTCCTACGAAAGTGAGTTAGGTTTATAAAAAATATTTTGTTTTTTTGACATGCTATTAGTAAACTATCCTTCGGTAACTATCTTTCTTTCAATAAATATTAATGTCAATAGATATCCCTGACATGCTATAACGACTTTGAAAAAGGTCTTGACAGGCTATATGATACTTATCACTTCATCATCTTATCCTGTCGACTGTAGTTAACTAAAATAAGACGCGTCCTTTCTGCCAGAAGTGACTACACAAAGACATCACTGCATTAATAGTCTGCCTCTCCATGTGGTGGTGATAACACTGATAATAAAAAAATTGATTTGAAAACAATGTCATAGTAACAATTGAATATAGGTAAGCGTTGCATAGTGCTTCAAAATAAAATTCCTATTTAATAATAGATACATAGATACTATACATGCTATTTGATGGATCTTGTCACTTCATCAGCTTATCCATAATGGATGGGTTCTGATTAACACACGTGATTCGCATCATGTTTCACCACAACCTTTTACAATTACTAACATTATTATTGTATATATCAAAGTCCAAAACTAAGTTACAATATATATTCAACCAACCAACACTCGTATGCATTATAGCCGGCAATTATCTTTTCCTTTATTTTGATTATTTTCTTTCCACATTTATATTAAACTCCCAAGGTTTAAAGTGTACGAACTTTGTATCTTAGTAGGGTTAGGGTTTGTGGTTTAACAAGGACTATTAAAGTTGAATATGACGGGTGACGATGTTTGGGAAGATTTTAACGAAGATGAGTTGGCATCAATGTTGGATAGTTATTCGGATGTAAATCATTAAAGTCACATAACATCCACAACAAGCACGCCTGTAGTTGATGACCCATGGAACCCGAATGAGTACCGCAATAAGTCAGTGGTTGTCGATCTCACGCCATGCCCAATGGTAAAAAAATCAAAGGGTTTTAGATCTAACTCCATCTGGGGCTCGACTAGCGGACATAAAATAGCTGGTCCAGCAGGGGAACATAGAAATTTGGAAGACATTAAATGTAGAAGGATAGCAATGGGAGAGTCAGATGTATCTACACAAGTCATACAACAATTGGCAAGGGATGAAACAAAAGGTGTAAACGATATCCATTTTCAAAGTAACCTTGGTTTTTTGCGCAACATTTTTATGCATAGGGCAAAACCCGGTTGGGGTCCATCAAACCCGGCCGTCAAAGAATCCCTTATTTGGTTGTTTTGGTTGAGGATAAAAGACCATATGGTTTGGGTAACTTTATCTTGATCGTTAAGGTGATTGTTCGCTTATGTATGTTTATCTATTTAGTCACTGACTATAATTGAGAGGTCCAATGGCTCACCTAGCAAGTGCGTCATTTTTTTTTTGACAGGATACAAGTGGTAAAATGAAGGCATGCGTCAACAACAAGGTAGTTGAGCATTTTGAGTATGGAAAGCAAATTAAGGTGGGGTCAGTGTTAGTTTTGAAGAATGCAGTTATTTTTTATCCGGAGAAGAAAAACTATCACGTTAACATCACTCTCCGTAACATTGAGAAGGTTCGTTTAAAAATTCTACATATATGTAATTCCTTTATAAATGTTGTTAACTGGGTAAATATGGATTTAATTTATCCCGTGATGAACAGATCATCCCAGTGGATTATTATCCAGGTACCAGAGGTTAAAGTCTTATCCAGGGGAAGGGTCTATGCTCGTCTACCCACAAGTACACCAAAAAAGGGTAGCACCGCAGACAGGGTGTCACGATACCGTACAACACATTTATTATAATAGTTATTTATTTTTAGTTTTAATTATAGTCATGTGACTTAGCTCGGTGTAATAGCCTTTGTTCGTCGATAATTTTCTAATAAAATACATGTGATTTTAGTTAATTTAATGTTATGGACCTTTATTTATTTTTTATGTAATGCTATGGATCTTATAATTGGGTGCTTCCGTTGCGATAATTTATGTAATGTTTTTTCCAAAAACCTACCTAAACTTTTTTTTATATTTTTTTATTTTCATATGTTTTTATAAAATGTTATTAAGATTTTTAATATTTTTAATATATTTTTTAATGTTTTTTATTTTTTATTTATTTTTTCTCTTTTTTTGGTTTATTCATTCGTGATCCGTAAGACTGAATTCAACAGTTTATTGACCATTGCTTAGTTGTAACGAATCCAACGGTTAAGGACCAAAACCTAACTACCCAGCTTATTGGCCCTAACCTTATTTTTTGTTAGATCCAGTGCCATTGAATATAAATATACCCTAACCCGAATAGAAGATGATGTTAGACAAAACATCCCATCTTCATCGCCTCCCTCCCTCTCCCCCTCTTTTCCTCCCTAAATTTCTCCGGTCCATCAGTTTCGTTTAACTTTGTCGATTTTAAGACACAACAAGTTCAGACACAAAATATCGGCGCCATGGCAATGGTTCTCTTTGCTCATCTTGACTATTATCATCTTCAAATTCCCCATCTGAATTTTCCTTTCTCTTATGTTGAACCTGTCATGTAAGTAACTATGAATAACAACCCATTTTCTTAACAAATTTGGTATTTATTTTTCTCTAACTATTATTTTGTTTGACTTATTGTATTAGGGTTGAAGATTTGAATACACGAGGTGTTGTTCACACATGTTATCTCCTTGATTTTATTGGTCTTAATGGATTCTCTATGGAACTATCCAAGGCATTTCACCGGTAAATGGGGTTGGGGGTTTATCACTATCTTGATCTTTTATTTTTGATGGCTATTATGTATATAATTTCTTAGAATGATGATCTATATTTGCATTAGGGTTATAGTTTTTGATGCAGAGATTGTTTTCTAATGTTTTTAATCGTTTGATGAAGGTACCACTGCTGAGAAATTGTGTACAATTAATCGAAGGTTTAAAAATCCCAGGGTAAGCTTTATATTATCAATCAACTGATGGGTCTGCGTTTATTTTCCAGTTGCACTGATTCTTAGCGAGTATGGTGGTTTATAACATGCTAATAGAAGATGATGTTAGAGTTTGAGTCTGGCTAATGTTGTATCTTTGCTATGAAACATGTTATATACTTCCGTCTGGTGGTTTTATAGTCCTAGTTTGGTATTTTGAGATGCACTTGTCTGTATTATTTACTTGCAAAAGCTAGAGACCTCTAGCAACTAAAACACGAAATAGTATAGTCCTAGTGGTGATTTGTAGAGCTACTTGTAGCTACTTGTCGGTATAAGCCAGGGCTTCGGCAACTTACCCACCACAGGACTGCTTTGGTTCTTTATAGGCTAATATTGTTCATGCATAGTTGTTTCTTGTATTTTGTTCATTTGGTTTCATACACTTACTTCCATTCTCTTTTTTTTTTTTGAGGAATCACTGATATAAAGTCTTAAAGCTGGAGAATACATACTGCTGAGAAAGTTGTAATAGGATTGAAGATTTGAATATAGGAGGTGGTATTCACACATGTTCCATATACTTGATTTTGTTGGTATTAATGATGATATGTATTTGTATTATGTTTATAGTATTTGATGTGCTGATATTGGAGATGGTGTTCACACATATGTAAGGTGAATACGTAAATAGAAAATACATCGTTAAAGGGAAGCTGTTAGAATATTTTTTTTTTGTAATAGTTTTCCTTCCTAATGGTTTCAAATGCAATGTTATAGAAGGCATTGAAATGGGATGGGACATTGATATGCTTAAATTCTGATGTTTTAATATATTACAAGCGGATTTAAAGAAAATGACTTAGAACCAATCAAACCAATCAAAGTGTGCAAGTTTATCTACTTTCCTTTTTTCTTTCACACAAAACATATTTTCATGGAGTTTTTTATTTCTTTGGGTTCATGAGATTTTTTTTTTCTTACTGGTATTTATTCCTTCAATGATTTTTAACACTGCTAATTATATTTGTTAGTTCCGATTTAAAAGTAAAAGATACTGCGATAAACAAGGATAATATTCCATTAATAACAATAGGAAAAAATAACGAAGTATATATAGCTATTAAAAATATTGAAAGAGTTACTACTAATACTACCATGTCCGATGGAAGCTGAGTAGGATCTATCCAGTTATTCCGTTTTTTCCTGCCAATCAAGCTTCAGAGGAAAACAACCCACCTAACAACTTAATACTACAGGCAGAGAATAAGAACCTACTACCGATATAAGCCTTACATATTAGTCACTCGGGGGAATACTTTTTCCAATTGGAAAATCGTCTACTAAGTTGGTTATTCTCGCCTCTTAAATATTTAACACAATTTACCATATCATCATGGAAGTGGTGTATGAGATCTCCCATAGGTTGGAACGGGTCGTATGCATGAAAATCCGCCGCAACACATGCCTTTCTTAATCTACGTCCTTCTTCAATTGCGTCAAACCATTCCTCACACGAAAGTATTCCGTCGACTGAAGTAACCAAATTTGTAAGTGGGAAAGCTGATGGATTAAAAGGTGTTGGTTTTGATATGATAGGATTTTTTTTGGATAAAAAATTATCTTCCCATTTCTCTTTGATGGAAAACTGTTGAAACGATCTTCCTCTTGCTCCCAAAACATGAGCTTTTTCATTTCGATCGGCGATTTTTTTGCTCCAGATTCCTGACTCCTAAACATTGATATCTATTACTATATATAAAGTCAACACTCCTGTGAACAACAGATAAAAGCCAAATTTAATTTAGGTTGAAAAAGCTAGTACAATATGTGTATAAAGAAAAGTGAGAGAAAGGGAGTGATTAGTGAGTGGTAGACTAGGGGAAGAGAAGACTAGAGGAAGAGATATGGTAGGTGCAGAGTAGGCTAGAGGCAGAAATAGGCAGATATGAGAGAAAAAAAATCCTTATACACCAAGAAAATAAACAATTTAGTACTACAAATAAGGTGATTAATAACTTAACTCCAACAGGAAAATTAGAAGATCTTCATCTGATTGGGTTACTCGGTGGAAATTTGGACCCATATATTTTGTGAGCATCTAATTGTTCTTTAACCTTCACGTTCTCATTGTATAATTTGGTTAAAATTCTAGCCAATTCACATTCGGTATAAGTATGAGTTTGTGGAGAGGACGCATCACGGGAACGGGAACACCTGCACTCGCCAATTCCTTATGGAGATTACGTCATTCTTCTACTAAATCAAACCACTCATCACAAGAATATATATGGTTGAATGCTACTACCAAATTTTTTATTGTTATTTCCACAACGCCTTGGTGATCATGATCTTCTTTTTTATCTCCATGGATTTTGTTTTTTCCTTTATTCTTCTTGACCTTATTTTTTGATGGATAAATACCGGACAACAACGAAGACGAAGATTCCATAAAATTTTATATGGAAAACTTAGGTATATTGATGTTCAGTATAATTTTTTTTGGCATAAACAGACTTACTTATAGTTTTTTCTCTATCACACTGATAATATTACCCTCTCTAGTAAAAATAACACAATGACATAACAATAGACATACACCCGTGATCTAATGAAATATAGCATTGCAATCAAACCACGCATGGTGAGTGCATCTGATTTGAATCATTTGATTCATGTTTACTTTGGATGTAGTAAACTAGTAGTACCATTTTTGAGCATCTTTCCGTATGTCATTGATTAGTAATGTCTGTGATATCTAGGTACAGAAGTGTGATAGCTAGAGTGACGGTTGTTAAGTACTGCGATACATGCATGTTGTATCGTCCTCCTTATCGCTCAATCCGCAAGCTACTCTGTTTTATAGCTGAATACAATTGTAAAATGTCTTTGAATGCATTGTTTCAGCTGAACTCTAATAAAATGCTTGATATACACCCGTGATTAAGTCATGACCTCCTTATAAGCATCTTTCCGTACCGAGCATGTCGGCTGAAGGGATACAAATTTGAACTTTGAAACGACATCACTTTAATTCACATGTGTAAGTACAATACACTACTGAATTCACATGTGTATGTACCGGGTTATGTTTCTCAAAAAAGAAGAAAGAAAAAAGAGATTTAGATACCGGAACATATAATGTAAACTTGTTCCTCCATCTTCATGACTGCTAAGTCGCTGTCCTTTACTCCACTTCTCTTTGCCACATAACTATTCCACCTCATCCCGCGAGGAAATAGCGAGCAAAGGGAGTGGAAGTGGCGAGCAAAGGGCGTGAATTGTATCATTTTCTTAAAGTTATTGTATGTATGGGACAGTTCCTCTATAGATTTTAAATTTCACTCCACTATCAGACTAAAGTATAATCCACTCTGACTCTGTATAATAATGTAATAGTTATTAAAGGGTAGCTAGCTTGAATACATGAGCTTGAGTTGCGGTGACTGATGAATTTGAAGTTGACCATGATGGATGCATTTACAAAACTTGAGATTAACGAAAACAGGTGAACAAAGGACTGTAGTACTGCACTAAATTTGACTGCAAGTTTAGCTAATCACCCATATTCATTAGTAAACTTAATTTTAAAACTTAAAATATAACATAAACTAATACTACAAAGAAATAAAAATACAATAGCTTCAACACCTTAAACAACAACTTAAAAAAAACAAAAAAAACAAAAATATTTCTTCTTAATACTTGGGCTACAACTTCTTCTTAATATTTTTTCTTATTAATACACTAGTTGGAGTTGGACATTTTGTCTCTTCATAGGCGTTCTCGTTCGCGCTTCTGCTGCTCTCGATAATGCTTATCAATTTTTCCCCTTGATGCACCATTAATTAAATCAACAAGTATAAGATCTTCAAATAATCTCTGGCCAAACTTGTCCTCCGGATAGGTTAAGCCGTCGCCACGATATGGAATAATAGGCAAGGGGATGTGACGCAACCCTAATCGGGTGGACTCTTCACCTAATAGGTGATCTTCCTCCACCATTGCGAACCATTTGTCACAAAATTCACTCCCATTTTCAATGGTAACATAGTTGGTTACCACCCGTCTGTGAGAATCAAAGACGGGATCCCCACGTATATACTTCTCCCATAAATAGTAGTGTAATTTGGGTTTTGATTGTGATTTTGATTTCTCTACGAGAAGGATTTCGCCTACGAAGAGGGGGTTGAACAAATTCAACAGAGGTAATAGAGGTAATAGAGGAATGTTCAGAATTGGCTGCCATGATTTTAGAAAGATTAAGATGAAATTGGTATAGAAATAAGTTGGGTGAGAAAGTTTGGTGTGAATATTTGCAGGGGGAAGGGGTTATATAGCAAGAGGTGGGGCGTTCCAAAAAAACAACAACAACTCATTCAGTCATACTTTCAACAGTGGGTCATACTTGCAATAGTGGGGACTACCAATATTATTGGATTACTCATATGTTATACTTACAACGGTGGACAAAGTTTAAATGCAAGAAAAAATGTATATTCTTTTGGAAGGATGGACATGGAATATTGATGAATATGAATTAATATGAACATGGGACAAGAGATCACATATATCAAAATTAGGCCCTTCTGCACCAAGACCTACATTATGCTTGCAAGCGTATATAAATCAAAGATGTATATTTCACCTAGTTGATGCAAGTATATCCCAACAAGTGATCAAAACAAAGATTATTCAATTTGATCAAACAGAATGAATGATTTACTAAACATGAGTTATAAACAAGTATCTTAATCAAAATGTTATCATAAAAGTTAAATGAACATTGCATCATACCTAGTGGTAACTCACTAAGAGGAGAACAAACAAAATATAAATAACTATAGTACTACACGAACTTAAAGAGTTGACACGGAAGCACTGACTGATGCAGAGACATTATTATACTAGTAGTATCAAGTCTCGTTACCATAACAATAAAATTTCATAAATAGGAGGGAATCGCAATAACAGAAAGAAAAAAAGTGCAAGATAAGAGAAAGAAACTTACCACGCAGACTTTATTTAGTTGGTGCGGAAATTAGTGGCGTAATGATCATGACATATTTTTGTGTCTAAATTGTGCTCGATTATCTATTTTGATAGTGTTCGATTTTGTATTTAGTATGGGTTTTTATGTCTTTGTAGGTATTTTTGAAAAATAAATATTTGTGGAAAAATCGGCTCAAAAAGTTGTTAAAGGAACCCAACAAAAGTGATAAAGGCACCCAACAAAATTGATAAAGGCACCCGCTAGATGGATTGGGGGCAGCCCTCTTTTAAATTCAAAAACCGAAATTGGCGGGAAGGAAAGTTACGTGAGAGAAAACTTCTGAGTTGTTTCTGAACCAAAGTTAAAGGGATTTAATACGTATTTTTGATTTATCCAAGTGAAGAAATAATCAACTAAAGATCAACACACGCAATCCAGAGTGTTTCACTCGGAAAAAATGGGTGAAAAATCCAGTTGGGAGCCGGAAAAAGACATCCTCAACTGTTTCGGATTATCAACAATTTGGAGTTTGATTTGGACTCTTCTTTGAGTCCTTATTGGTTAAGAAAGGTTCATAGGGTTAGCTAATTCTATAAATAACAAAGAATATCAAGAAACAAGCAATCCAGAGACCACCAAAAAGTTTCCAGGAAGAAAAGAAAAATCTGCTGGTGAAGAACACACGAAGAACATAAGGCTCTAGAGAACTGTCATTTTTTCCGTTGCTTATTCCTTCAAATTTCTGCAGCGGACAGAGTTCGTACTTTATTTCTGTTCTCTTCAGCCACACAGAGAGCACACTCTGTAACGCTTATAAGCATGTCAATTCTCCGACGTTACTTTTATTTCTTTATTGCAAACACTTTTTGAGTTATGAAAAACTATTTTGAGAGTGTTTCCAACATGATGAGCTAATCACCATCACTGGGGCGACAGAGGAAGCTATTTTTCCAATAAAATGGTAATTCTTATTTTATTTATTTTTTACAATTCTTTTACTATTATTTGCTTTGAATTAAATTGGAAAAAATGGTTTTTATCAACTAGGTGTGTTTTCTTTTGATGAGTCATGCTGAGCTTAGAGCTTTTGATGTCTCATACTTTCGATTTACAACTATTAATTTAAAAACCTAACTTTGGCAATATTTTGGATAAACTGAATATACGAGTTACAAGATTTTTATCACTTGAAAAATTGGCTAATGGTGGAATCCTTAGTCTCAGTCCTTTCCATAATTTGAAATTAATTTTATTTAAATCTCTTTTATTTTTAGTTATTAAAAATTAGGTTTAAAAATCGAATCTTTACAAGTATGAGTATCAAACCTTTTACCACTATTTAAAAAATACACCACCAGACTTATGACACTTCGAACAAGCTCTTTTCTTTTTTGGTTTTTCAATGACCAAACGATTTCGATCTTTCTTCGAACGACCTTTGCCTCGGTTTGTATCGGGGTTCAATATTATTCACGCAACAATCTGATGCGAGACATCCCAATCTTCTGCACTCAAGGTCGGGTAAATAGTAGGTGCATGCATTGATATTCATCTACAAGATTGGTAGTAAGGTCCACAAAGATCAATTGTGATCAGTTTATAATTCTCACACACCACAAGGACACGTGGACACGGCAAATGCTCGTAGTTGATCACTTTGCAGGTAAAAGACTTCTCCAAAATTATGACTTTGTGCTGATCCTGGTTATGAACCTCCACCATTTCTCCGTACCAGGTCGTAGACATCAAAAGCAGATCCGCGCAAGAAACGAATACACCCAATTTCCTTGTTCTTCACATCCTCAACAGTGTACTCATCCGGTAAGACCGTTGGTTGTATAGTCCCATCGTAGTCATCGTTACAACCTTTTTTCACCCATTTGCCATTGTAGTCAACTAAAACATGTTTTCTCTTACTTGTCATCTGAGGAGGAGGAATTATTTTTGAAAAACACCTGCACCACAAGCATAGGATTATCAACACAAGCATGGTGACTCAAAGATATTTTTATTGTAAACTAAAACCATTAAAAAGAAGGACAAACATTAATGAAAATAAAAAAATACTGAAAACATCTCATATATCAGTCAGTTTGACACCATGCCATCCATGGTAACTAAAATTAAATCAACTAATCATGTTGTTATAATAATATACAAAAGAAAAGAAACAATTTTTACTATTAAACCAATTACTTGTGTTAACATTTCCTTAATTACTTGTTATAAGAATCCACATAATCAATAATATCGAACATCTCTCTTTCATATGAATATGTGTGCACCCATTATCCAAGTCAAAATGCAGTCAAGAAGTGTTATATCATAAAAAAAACAAAAATACATTCTGGTGTAGCATTTTTCTTTTGAATATTTCAGCAAATACAATGTTTATCAAAACAATTTATTTCATTGAAAAAAATAGAACATTAAAGGGGATAAAATTAGAACTAACATTTTTGCACATTTGAGACTTATCTACCTACAATTGCTCAATAAGTCAGTAGGATACAAATTAACAACAACATAATAGAATATAAAGACAAATGTAGTCAGTGTCAGTACTAACAATTAAGGGAAAGAATGGCACATACTATCTCAATCAAACACTTCACTTCACAAAAATACCATCTCAAGAAACCGAAACTTAAGTATAAAACATCGTACCCGCAACTAACTTTTTGCCCATATTTAGTTCTGACAAAACTTAGGAGTTTGGATTGATGGCAATATGGAAACAGTGAAATAAGAGAACCACTATAAACACTTACATTAATACAATGATTTAGGGTTTTACATAGTTCTCGAAGTTTGTTAGTCCAAGAGCTTCTGTGCATCTACTATATATACACAACACAGGGAAAAGGGCATTCTTATTTTTTTTATACAAAGTCTCATATGAACTACCATTACAAAGATAATAACAAACAAGAAGAATCCAAAACAGATAGTAGCAAGAACTCCACCTTCTACAAATTAAAATCATCACATAATGAACTAAAACTAAACCCAAATAATCAAAAAACAAAGATCGAAAACTTTATTCTTGATTAAGCATCATATGTGCAGTCCCAAAAAAATCAAAGAAAGCAACCTTCCACACAGTAGAATTACTAAACAAGTCATGTGTAATTGTATTTTAAGTGAAGTGTTTGATTGAGATAGTAAAGACTGGATAAGAGTGAGTGGATTACAACATTAAACATTCATATAAAGTTACCAGGTATGACAACCATTATAAATCTAAACCCCTCAAAACTAAAAGAAGCACATAATCACTAACAAATCATGATAAGTAAATAAATAATATATCAGTTTCCTTTTATCTATTAGCTCACCCTGTTAATACCTTTTCCGACATGGACACAAGAAGGAAAAAAAATAAAACAAATAGAAATCAAGAAACAAGAGGATATACACAAATATACATATATATCAAAACCCTAGAATAAAAATTAGGGGGAAAAGGAACTACAACTTAAGATATTGGCACATATCATCTATATGATTGGTGTCATACATACCTAAACCAATAAGTGGAATCTGAAATCAGTAGAATTGAGCAAGCTATTAAGAAAATCATAAAGCAGAAGCAGAACCAAAAACCATTAAACACAAATAAAACCCCCAATTTTAAAGATCCCCAAATTTAAGAAGCATAAATCAGTTGAAAAAAACCTTATTAAATAAAACCCTCAATTTTAAATAAGTTATTTTATTACCTGAAGCGTATTGAATCTCTTAACCCGAAGATGAAATTATGAAAGGTTTCCTGAAATCTAGTCCAAACCCTAACAAAAGAAATCTCAGAAGGAAGAACATACCATATTTTTCCAGAGAGATAACTGATTTAGGAGCTAAGGGTGCTAAGCTAATTAATACCTAGCCCTAGAACTTATCATCTTGGTGCTGAAAAAAAAGAAGATAGAACCAGATGAACAAGAAGAAGATGAGGAAATTAAACAATAAGATGAAGAAGAAGATCCATAAGACGGAGATTGAGATGGGAAGAGGCAGTAGTAGAGTTCAGTGTGTGAGAAGACTGAGATTGAGATGGTGAAGAAGGAGAAAATAGCTAATTAGGACATAAGAAATTTGAATATAAAAGGTGTGTGTGTGTGTGAGGAAAGTGTATGGAGTCACGTGTGTGAGGCAAGTGTGTGAAGCAAATGTGTGGAGGAGTGACGTGTCGGACAGAATGTCTGCACACAAAAATTCCAATATGCGAACATCAGAATGATGTCCATACATTGATTCCCAATGTATGGACATTCTATAACATAGGATTAATTTAGTGTTCCTTCAATGTGTGCACATTAACTCCTCATGTGTGGACATTATGAAGTTCAATGTGCACCCAATGTGCGCATATCGTCACTGGACAAAGAGCACAAAATAAATTAAAATATTGTTATTTACTTTTGTCCGCACATTAGGATGTAATGTGCGCACATTTTTCAATGTGAATCCAATGTGTGCACAAGTCATTGGACAAATTTCAATTAAATAATTAATAAAAATTATATTTTTTTAAAAAAGGTTTTCAAATAATATTAAAAAAATTAATGTGTGGGACTGAAATATCCAAAAAATTTGTATTTAAGGGTAAAATCGTCCAAAAAATATAAAAACTATATTTGGTAATTCTCTAAGTGAAACCAATTTTCAGTAATTATGTGTTTTCTGAGACTATTTTTGACCATTGGCCCCAAAAAGCTTGGTTAAGTATTCATTTAGTGATTCCCGATTAAGTACAACATTTTGGATTTACGCGTAGTAATTATAAATCAATGTCTTCAATATCTATACATTCAATAAATAGTAGCCTTTTAAAGAAAAAATAGTCGCTCGTGGTTAGGGAGCAGGTACAAATTAATTCTAAAATACAGTCTTCACATAGTATTTTTTTTTGTCCACTTGGATTACATCTCCTAAAACAACTGAAATTATACGGACCGCGAAGTGGATTAACCAAGACAGATTGGCTATGTTCTTACGACATATTATTTGAATTAAGAACCTACCGGCCGAATTGGGGTATTACAATACCATCACCTTAAATTGGAGGCGTCCTGGGCTCCGGAATATTTTCAAGCCTAGATCTCCGACGTTCCCTACCACCTATGAGACCAATACCTGGAACACCCCGTCCAACGTACTCTCTCACCCTTGGCAGGTGACCCATCGTCGGCTCTGATACCACTTGTAATGACCCGATCTTCCACCGATATTGTCCCCACTTAGCCACTGCGGTTATCCGGCTGTGTGGGGTTTTCAACGGGCACCGCTGTGGTTATCCAGCAGAAGCTTCCCAGGAGGCCACCCATCACTGGATTACTCCCGCCCGAGCATGCTTAACTGCAGAGCTTTTTGTCAACTCTGAGCCAGTTGTGCTGAAAAGGCCTCGGTGTTAGGAAAGGACAAACCATTACCTATATTCCATTCGACGAACCCTACCTGCCGAATTGGGGTATTACAATTTTTGTAATGACCCGACCTTCCACCGATACTGTCCCCACTTAGCCACTGCGGTTATCCGGCAGTGTGGGGTTTTCAACGGGCATCGCTGCGGTTATCTAGCAGTAGCTTCCCAGAAGGTCACCCATCCCTGGATTACTCCTGCCCGAGCACGCTTAGCTGCAAAGCTTTTTGCCAACTCTGAGCTAGTTGTGCTGAAAAGGCCTTGGTGTTAGGAAATTACAAACTATTACCTATATTCCATTCGGCGAACCCTACTTGCTGAATTGGGGTATTACAATACCACCACCTTAAATTGGAGCCGTCCTCTGCTCCGGAATATATTCAATCCCAGATCTCCGACGTTCCCTACCACCTATGAGACCAATACCTGGAACACCCTGTCCAGCGTACTCTCTTACCCTTGGTAGGTGACCCGTCGTCGGCTCTGATACCACTTTGTAATGACCCGACCTTCCACCGATACTGTCCCCACTTAGCCACTACGGTTATCCAGCAGTGTGGGGTTTTCAACGGGCACCGCTGCGATTATCCAGCAGCAGCTTCCCAGGAGGTCACCCATCCCTGGATTACTCCCGCCCGAGCACGCTTAACTGCAGAGCTTTTTACCAACTCTGATCCAATTGTGCTGAAAAGGCCTCGGTGTTAGGAAAGGACAAACCATTACCTATATTCCATTCGACGAACCCTGCCGAACTGGGGTATTACAATTTTTGTAAGAACCCGACCTTCCACCGATACTGTCCCCACTTAGCCACTGCGGTTATCCGGCAGTGTGGGGTTTTCAACGGGCACCACTGCAGTTATCCAGCAGCAGCTTCCCAGGAGGTCACCCATCCCTAGATTACTCCCGCCCGAGCATGCTTAATTGCAGAGCTTTTTGCCAACTCTGAGCCAGTTGTGTTGAAACCGTTACCTATATTCCATTCGGCGAGCCCTACCTTCCGAATTGGGGTATTACAATAGCACCACCTTTAAATTGGAGCCGTCCTCGGCTCCGGAATATACAAGACCAGATCTCCGACGTTCCCTACCACCTAACGTTCCCTACCACCTATGAGACCAATACCTGGAATACCCCGTCCAGCGTACTCTCTCACCCTTGGCAGGTGACCCGTCGTCGGCTCTGATACCACTTTGTAATGATCCGACCTTCCACCGATACTGTCCCCACTTAGCCATTGCGGTCATCCGGCAGTGTGGGGTTTTCTACGAGCACCGCTGCTGTCATCCAGCACCTTCCCGGGAGGTCACCATCCTTGGATTACTCCCGCCCGAGCACGCTTAACTGCAGAGCTTTTTGCCAACTCTAAGCCAGTTGTGCTGAAAAGATCTCGGTTTTAGGAAATAACAAACCATTACCTATATTCCATTCGACGAATCCTACTTACCGAATTAGGGTATTACACCACCCTACTGAAAATAACATTTATTTAGGTTGAATCAATTAATAAAACATCACTAAAAAAGTTGAACCACTGATTTTACTTTACCTCTCTGATAGGTGCATAAATCATACATTTAAAGTAGTTTTTCCTGAA